>CM076580.1:1139917296-1140517296 GCA_034641835.2 Pinus albicaulis
AGAAAAAAGAGCAAAAGGCTTTTGCTACAGCTATGATAGAAAATATATAAAACGTCATAAGTGTGATGCGAAGAAATTATTTTACATATATTATGAAGAGGAGGAAGAATATTAACAAGGAACTTCAAAAGAAGAGGATATACACCAGGAATCAACCCTAGAGATAGAAGAAATGAGTCTGACCATATCGTGTAATGCATTGGCAGGAATTTCCACTCCTCAAACTCTCAAGATAGAAGGACATATCAAGAAGAAAAATTTAATATTGTTGATTGATTTGGGTAGTACCCATAATTTTATTCATTGTAAGGTAGCCAAGGAATTGAATTTCTTCCTATATTCAACACCGGAATGTCAAGTGATGGCTGCAAATGGAGGAACTATAAATTGCTCTGGAAAATTCCATAAATCAAGCTAACCATGGGGGAATATGTATTGAATAGTCCAATTCTTTCCATTAAAGTGGGAGGTGTTGATGTTTTACTAGGAGTATAATGGTTAAAATCTTTGGGGACAATATCTTTTAATTTTCAATAACTTTTCTTGAATTTTTTTTCGGAAGGAAAGGAAGTTGAATTACGAGGTATCAAAGGGAAGCCAGGAAATATAATAAGCTCTAATTTCATGGAAAACATTCTAAAGAAAGAACAACAAGGCGTAATTTCCCAATTATTCTCACTGGAAGTTCCTACATAAATAATCTATTTCTCCAAATCTCCAAAAAGTCTTGGACAGTCATTCCAAGGTGTTTTAAACTCCCAAAGGGCTCCCACCTATTTGTGATCATGATCCTGCTATTCATTTGATTCCAGGAAGTGTTCCTCCAAACATCAGGCCTTACAGATATCCTTATGTCCAAAAGAGAAAAATTGAACATATGGATGGATCATGGCGCATGTGTCTGGATTATAGGGAGCTCAATAAGCTCATTATTAAAGAAAAATTTCCCATTCCTATGATTGATGAATTATTGGATGAATTACATGGAACAATTTATTTTACCAAGTTGGATCTTTGTTCAGGATATCATCAAATTAGAATAAAGACTAAAGATATTGCGAAAACAACATTCCAAACTCATGAGGGTCATTATGAACTTTTGGTCTTGCCTTTTGGCCTTACCAATGCACCTTCTACATTTCAAGGGTTGATGAATTCCATTTTCAAACCCTTCCTTAGAAAATTTGTGTTAGTATTTTTTTGATGATATACTAATCTACAACAGGTCTTGGAAGGATCATGTTCAACATGTTGACAAGGTGCTCAAACTATTGGAGGAGAAATAATTATATGCGAAAACCTCCAAATGTTTCTTTGGAGTACAAGAGGTAGAATATCTGGGTCATATTGTATCTAACGAGGGTGTTAAGGTAGACCCTAACAAAATTAAATCCATTAAGGAATGGAAAGTCCCCACAACCATAAAGTAGCTACAAGGATTTCTCGGGTTAATAGGGTATTATCACAATTTTGTTAAGAATTATGGGACAATAGCAGTACTTTTAACAAAATTATTGAATAAAGATGAATTTTCATGGATTGTTGAAGCAACTAAGGCCTTTGAACATATTAAAGAGGCAATGTGCCTGACACCAGTCTTAGCTAAGGCAAACTTCACAAAAACCTTTATTGTGGAATGTGATGCCTCAGGAAATGGAATTGGTGTTGTTTTAATGCAATAAGGAAGACCCATTTCTTTTGAAAGTCGTCCAATCAAAGGAAAGTATTTAAAGAAAGATATTTATGAGAAGGAAATGTTGGAAATACTACATGCACTAAAGAAATGGCAACCTTACCTAATGCGAAGACACTTCGAGGTAAAAACTGATCATGATAGTCTTAAAAAAAATTTAGAACAACGACTATCTTCAGAAGAGAAGCAAAAATGGGTCACAAAGATGCTAGGTTATGACTTTGAAATCATCTACAAAAAAGGGAAGAAAAATGTTGTTGTGGATGCACTCTTAAGAAAGGATGAGGATGTGGAAGCCAGAGTTAAAATCAAGACAAATGAAAGAACTCACAAGAACTAAACTTAACTAATGAAATTCTTAGATGCACCACTCAAAATTTGGCAAGGAGTTGGGTATTCTAGTATGTAATAATTATTAATATTGATTTGAGAGTTGCGTATTCCAATATGTAATATTGTTTTTTTCAGCCTTTACTATGTTGGACTTTATTTCAGTGACTACAACACTCTACTTATTCTTCTTATTCCATTTAAGTGACTATTCTACCACTCCATGCTACTTTGTCTATACTTGGCTTCCACAAAATTTTCCTCACTCTATTTTAGACATTCATATTACTCGACCTTCTCATTAAGGTACTACTCTCCTCTACCTCCATTTCAAACATTTCTCTTCCTAACAACTTTATAGATTACTCTGCAATTCACTCAACTTTAATCCACCATTTTAAAGTAATTATCTGCAACCAACCAACAATTTCATGTTATGGATTCCTTTTAGCACGTCTTTAGGCTTTGATATGAAAGGAGAAAACATAAAGAACGTGCCATTCTATAGCCAATCAAATAGCCATGGCACGCTCTCTTGTCTGGGGAATCAAAGATGTTCCCCATAAAGTTTATGTCTCTTTGGAATATTCTAAGGGTCATGAGCCATACTTATTAACCAAAAATTTATCTTTATGAAACAGAATAGGGAACCACCATAGAGAATTCTCATCTAAATACATTTTAGATTGAAGGGCCCACCCTTTTCGACTAAGATAAGGTTTCAGGTATACACAAACCCTCCATATACTTTGTACCATAAAAGTTGCATCTATTTTTTTATGGCTTATAAATTGATGCCCTACAAAGAGTTCTTGCCCAAAGTAGCAGCCAAGTAAATTTATTTTTTCAAGATCACTTTCCACACAAAATCCCTTTTGGAGGATTTTATCCTTCGATATGAAAGGGGAAAGCATAGGGAACTTGTCATTTTGCTTAGTTATGATATTTCCCATGTTCACTAGCTTGGAAGTGAGTTCAATATCCATGGCACCCTCTCTCATATCGAGAATCAAACATGTTACCCATAGAGTTTATGCCTCTTGAAATATTTTGAGGGTCAAGAAGCATACTTCTAAGCCAAAAATTTCTCTTTATGAAACAGAATAGGGCACCACCATAGAGAATGCTCATTAAAAGAGATTTCAAATCAAAGGGCCTTCCCTTTCTAGCTACAATAAGGATTCATGTATGCACACACCCGCCATATACTCTGTACCAGAAAATTTGCATCCATTTTTTTTAATGTTTGTAACAAGAATCTATAAATTTAAGCCCTACAAAGATTTCTTTCCCAAAGTAGCACCCAAGAAAATACTATTTTTCAAGAGCACCTTCCACACTAAATCACTTCCAAAGCTCAATTCAACAATTTGGTGCAGAGAATTTGGGATTCTATATATCTTTTAATGATATCCATATCCCACAATCCCAATCTAAACTAAAATTCAAAGAATACATTTTCAAAATAATGAAGATTGGGAGATTGCTTAATCTTGAAAGTGAAGTCTAGATATTCAAGCATGATTAAACCAAGGAACAAGTCCATCGCTGCAAAAGGATTTGTGTGTTCAACATATCAAAGTAATTAGGAAACGGGGCATTGAATAAATAGATGTGTTCCCAACATTGTTTACCATTGATAATGAAAATAATTATAGATAATTAAAATAACTTATAAATAAAATGAAATTCTACGAAATTATTAATTCAAAAATCACCTACACAAATAAGTGATTTCAATAATAAAATCACGGTTTACCATTGAAAACATATTGAAGGAATTAAGAGATGAGGATCGAAGAAATTGATTTAATACCAAAAATTCTTTTGAAAACAAAGTGGAAACAATAATAGTAGAAAACCTAAAAATGAAATAAAATTCTCTAAAAGTATTAATTCAAAATCACCAACATAAAGTAGTGATTTTAATGATCTCGTGTAAATAATCTAGGGAATGAAGCTAATAATAATAATAAAATTAAAGTATAATAAATCAATTATCACCTCAACATAGTAGCAAGTCTGTTAGCTCAACATAGTACCAAAAAAACCTTCAAAGATTCATCAAATGAGTTAGGTTATTTAGCAGTCAAACAAAGAGAAGTCTTTAAGAAGAATTCTCACATGAAACCTACCTACTCAAATTCTTGAGGTGATACACACAGGACGAAGGATTTCAATTCAACAAAGATGTTCAACAATTATTTCAATTCCCTTTGCAAGTTCGATTCTTACGTGGAATGACAGCTTAAAATAAAAGATAAAAACCTTCACTGGCATGAAAGGGGCTCGTAGATTCGTGTTTCCATAAGGAAAAACCTAGTCAGCAACTACACGCTTTTTCCTGCTAGATTCTCGTCCTCTTGAAAGGGTATGCAACACATGCAATGGAGAAAAGTGTTAAAGCAACAATTTTGTCATATGCCACGAATATTAGCACCACGACATGAAAAGCTCGAAACATACACTGTTCAAACAGATACAAACATAATAATGATAAAACGCGTGATTAATGAAATCCCTTCTTGTTCGCACTGATTTTCAGTGGCATTGGGAACGAGTTACATAGAACATGGCTATTAACGGTTATCGTTGTGGTGGAGGCCTCGCAATCACACGGGCATATCGTGTAGTCAATTGTGACCAGAGAAAGGGTGAAGGCGTTGCTCCGAGCGCGCAATCCCATGTTGAAGGTGGCACCACATAGAAAAAGTTCATTAGAAAGAGGACGACGAAAGTATGCGTTTATTATTTGCTAGATATTCCCAACCCAACCTCGCATAGGAATGCCTACTGGCGTAAATATTCCTTATTGATTTGATTTTATATTATTTAAATTTATAAAATGATTTATGAATAAATGTATATGAATATTTGTAATTCTCAATTATATGACTATTTATATGTAAAATTTCGTATTAAAAATTAATCAATTTTAAAATTAATAAGATTTATAGAAATATTTGAAGAGGGTAATAAGGGATGATATAGGTAGGTGGGAGGTAATGTTACCACCATACTATGCACTAAATGTGAATACATGTTTCACTATACTTCATTCATTCAATTGGATATGCATTTCCTTGTTACCAAGTTGATTAATGAGGATCATTAATTTTTATGCTTGCTTTTTTATATAGGATTGATGTGGTGATAATGATTTAGAGTGTACCACAGTGTAATGCGATTCACACTTGGACATTACTTTGATGATTATACACACCTTTTTTAATGCTTTCTCCATGTAGACAAGACAATCTTATAACTTTTAAGTAATTTACACCCCCTTGCTAAACCAAATTATATAATTTGAATTTCATTTATCTCTTTCCTACCTTTAATATTTTGAAAAGTTTTTAACCATGGTCTCCATACTATGCACCTAAAGTTCTTCTTGAATGTTTTAACCTGACACTCTCGAGTCCCTTTGGGTGGCTCCTAAGCTTACGCTCTCTTGTCCAATCTTCCTTTTGCTTCCTATTTGTTCCCCATCTCTCACACCTCTCTTTGGATTTCTACCTATCTCACTTTTTGTGCAATGTTTATGTTACCGACTCACCATCAAGGCTAGATATAGACATAGGTGACAACCATGATAACCATGGTGATTCACAATATTGGTTCAAGGAGGAGTAATTTTCTTGATAGTTTCACACTAAAATACCTACAAAAATTCAACAAGATCTTTAGGAGACCAAACAAGGCATTTCCAAGGAAATAGAATGTCCATCATTCTTTAATTTTTTTTTTCGAGATCACTATATTCTTTTCTAATTTGGGAGACACTTCAGAAAGATAGAAACAAAATTTTCACACCATTAACTTCTACTAGTAGATGAAAGCATTGATAGGAAAGGTGATTTTGGATTGAAACGATGCCAAAGATGAAATCATTCTTCTGCTTAACGAAATTTAGTTGCGAATGAAGGATATAGACAATAGAAATGAGTGCATTCAAGATTGCTTGCCCCTATCATATGGCATAGGGACAACCAATAAACCCATTACAAATCCCATTTAGCTATAACATTCCTTCCTAGTTTTTATGATCATTCTAAAGCATATAATTCTCAACTTTTTTTAGTTTTCATGGACACTATCTAGTTTGTAAACCTTCGCATGCTATTTTTTTAAGAAATTACAAGTTTTCGCTTAAGCACACAATTATTTTATAATTTTTTGACCAACTTTCGCAAACATTTTTTTTATTTTCCTAATAACAAACCAAAAACTTGCAATACACTTCTTTATATAAAACTATCAAAACAATTAATTTTTAAAACTTTTTATTATAAAAAACAATTATATAAAATTATATAAAAAAAATCATATTAAAGAATATTGAAATCATTATAATATAAAAAATAAAAATAAAATATTTTTAAACATAATAATATGAATAATATATCCATATTTATTAATAATCATATGAATTTACCTTATCACATTATCTACAAATTTAACATTTATTCATAATCATATCAAATTAGCTTCATTTATAAAAATATGAAAGTTAAATTTTATAGATTTATATAAATGTATATTAGAGTGTTCAACTTTCTTTTAGATTATTAATTTTAAAATACTTATATAATTTTACAAAAACATTTATAGAATAACGTATCATGGTTCTTATTAAATTTATAGATTAAAAAAATAAATAAATAAAATTATCAAGTTGTATATGCAAAATTTATGAATAAAGTTTGTATAAAATTTAAATGTTTTTAATAAAAATGGAAAATACAATAAAAATCCCTAAATTATTATTAAAATAATATTATATTCATAAAATTATAAAATAAAAATAAAAAATTATGAAAATTATTATAATAATTTTTAATAAAATATTTTTCATTTTTTTAATGATAATGGTGATTAATGTACATTAAGATCAATATGCTTTATTGGATCTCAAGAAAATAAAAAGAGTCTATTTGTGATTCTTCAAAATTTTGTTTTTTTGGTTAAGGAGAAGGGAAAGAAGCCCTCCAAGATATCTATAGCTGGGTTGGCTTAATAAGTTAAGAAGATTGGAGGTGTGGCTTATGATAGGGAAAGTTATAGTTGGGTTGGCTTAATAAGTCAAGAATATTGGAGGCGTGGCTTATGATAGGGAATTGAGAGCGAGCAGTCGAAAAGTAAGTATTTTTCATCTTCCATCATCTTAGTATCACAAACTTGACAGATTTTATCCTCCCAGGGAGTCTTGTAAGTAGACCACCATCTGGTCTCACTTAGAACCTCATGAAAATTAGTTCTTATCCTAGAGATGTTTATTTTCTTTTTAGTGTTGGTCAACACAAAGACATAATTTTGGTCATCAAGGGTGGGGTTGATCACCTCCTTATAGTATCTTAACTTTATTTTACCCTCAAACTCTTTATCATCCCACATTTTATCCTTAAAAATGGAGGTAATAATATCTTTGACACTATCCATACTTCCCCTGATGATTTCCTCAATTCTTAGTAATAATATTTATGAATAAATAAATTATTTAAAACAAATATATATAAATTTTTAATTCAAAAAATAAATAATTATATAAAAAAATTCATATAAAATTTCAATATTTTAATTTAGAAATAATTAACATTAAAATTTGTGTTATTATTAAAAATAATTTAAAAAATCTTATACTAATGCTATAAAAATAATTTTTTCACAAATAACCTTATGAAAAAACAAATCTAAGAGAACAATTCTTCTCCTCCAAGTTGAGATCAGAGTCAGAATGCGAGGTTTGTTTTCATATCTATTCCAGTCGGTGCAAAAAGGGAAAAAGGGTAAATGTGCTAATTAAAACCTAACAAGTTACTTAAATAATGATTTTGATTAGTGGATTAATTAAAAAAAATTCAATAACTAAATTATTTTATTTCAATTTTTCTCCAAGGAGGGAGGGTGTTCAGAGTGTGCTCTACATCTTGATATGTTGTTAGCTAACATATGGTGTTCAAAGTGTGGTCTACATCTTGATATGTTGTTAGCTAACGTGAAAAAGTGGTTGTGGTTTATTACATGCACTCTTTTCACTTCTCTGGTCACTTCTTCAATCATAGTATGAAGTTGGCACAAGTTGATTTGAATATTGCAGTGAGAAGAAAATTTGATCATTCATCTTTAGAGATGCCCCCTGTGCTGGTGAGGGTGAAAGATTATCAGCTCTCTATTTCCCTTAAAGAAAAACATCTTTGATATGAGAGGACTTTAACTAAAGGAAAACAGAAGCTCTCTTTATGAAAAGAATTCATAATGCTCAATTATAAATAAAACTAATCTAGTGTCGTCTTCTTTATTAGGTGTGTGTAGTTGGTCCTATAGATAAAATTTCAGTATGCACACTATATTATATTAATAAAAAGGATTACATATATATATACATGAATTATAGTCTCAAGATAGGGAAATTCTCTTGGAAACACACTAAAGTGGTTGAGAGAATATCTCAACCGCACACCAAACTAGGAATATATAGGTTTAGCTAACCCTTATGATATAGGAACAAACTTCTTACATAGAGAGTCACAACCACAAACAGGTAGGAATCACATATTCCAGCACACCCCCTTAATGACTACTTGTCTCGATATCAATTCACAAAATCTAGTTGTGGTCAAACATAACAAAAATGATATGTCGACGTCCATATAAAGGAGTAGCCATCCACCAAAATGCATGGGTACCAACCACTGCAACTGTTAGTCTTGTAGGATATCCTTCGCATACATGATTTTGTCAACCATTATCATTGTATACATGTACATGTATCTGCAAATCCCCCCCAAATAAGCATTGACCACTTTGTGCTCAGTAAACTGAGACTTGTCCAAAACTAAGTTTCTCTAGTAAGTAAGGTGTTTCTGCAGACCACCTACTCCGTTGTAAGAACGAAGGCTCCTATGTGCACCTGGGTTAGTGTAGCCACAAAGGCTCTGTAGTCATGAAGGCTCTGTAGCCACTAGAGTAGCATGTAGTTTCTAGCTCACCGCAAACCATCACTTCAAAGTGACAAAAGTGGTTTCCGGCTGACCACAAACCTGTAATTACAAAGTGGCAATTACAAAGTGGTTTTTAGATAACCACGAACTTCACGGGGATACATATGCCTTTACAAGGCTTATATTACAAAATCCTACTCTTGGAGTTACCAGGTACATACAAATACCACTACAAAACCATCCTAGACTTGCTTACCATTCAACTGTGTGACTCATCATCGAGAGTCTATTCAAAGAAACTCACAAAAAACAAACTTTCAACTTAGTTGTCCATCATAATCGATGTTGCTTCTCCTTCACCTCATCTTTTTCATTGTTCACATCTTAGGCATCTTTGTATTTTTCAATTAAGTCTTGGATCTCCATGCTTAACCTGTCATTTGTTAGAGTCTTGAATTCTAACAAAGTAAATTTAGGCTCAATAATTTTAAACATGATTTCAAGAAACAAAATAAAAACATAAGCTTTTCGGATTAACAAGAACATCAAATTTCTCTATCTCTGCCCAGAGATGACTATTTCCTGAACATAATAGCAACCATTCTTCTCCAACGATGCCTCAGAGGAGTCCACTAATAAAGAAACAGATCGAAAACTTTTGAACTTGTCTCAATGCAGTGCATTCCAGCATAGATGATCCACACGTAGGCACTCACAGCCACATGAAGAGAAATAATAACAAATTATCCCTCTCAAAACGAGAATCGAGGACTCCACCATTCGATCCTGCGTCGCCCACAAATTCACTGTCAACATATATAAAATTCGACAATTTTACACACAAAGTTCTCGTTTCAGCATCCAATTCCCTGGTATCGCAGTGTAACGCCACTTCCCTTTTTCACAATATCAAGGCCAGTGACTGCTTCCAAGCATGCCTCTTCACGCTCACTGCTAATATGCAACAACGAAGACCCACTGTTGAGCTAATATCCTCACTATTGAACATGCAGATATGCAATTGCTTAACATCTTTCAAACAAACAATATAATTTTTTTCTGCTCGTTACACAAGCAAAGACACTTCAGGAACTTTGGTTCAACTTGCCTATTTCGATCAAAATCTACGCCCCTGATCATACTGGGTACACACAAACTCGATCATCCTCCAATATTTGTTGTAGCTCCAACCACTATCCTTTGATGCCATTTTCACTATCGTTTCTTCATCATATCTGGTAGTAAATCATTCTTGCAAATAAATTTGTCTATTGTTGGAATGGAAAATTCGAACATAGATTCACACTAGTGACAATAGTTGGCCAAACTAAATTTCACAAAAATACAACTTCCAAATTTACATTAATGACATGAAATTTTTTAAATACTTAATAAAATAAGAATGTAAATTACTATGTCGCTTCATGCAACACTATGCTTAGCACCTCAACATAGCAACAACGGAGATCTTGTCCCAGATTGTATGAAAACATGTTCTCCCTATACAACTTCAACCCACAGGAATTATTCATCAAAGAGGCCTCAATGGTCCTCTGTCCGATCCTTCCACATGTTGTGCCACGAGGTCAGCATCGCCTGCATAAGGAGTATCAACAGGACCCATAATGGTGGCTTGCCAATGTAAGAGGCCTTCTCCCATAGGCCCTGTGTTGCACGATGAAGGTGGATCGCTCTGCACGTCCACCAGCTCTTTCAGTATTCGTCTGCTCGCCATTTTTCAATTCACACTCTAAACAATCACTATTACGTAATCAAAATTTCATGGTAATCAAATTTGTGATCTGCATCCTTAAAGGAGATCACAAGTATGATGTTAACATTTCCAATCACATTTCTCAGCAGCAAATGAATTTTGTGTTTAAATGATAATACCACGCCTCTCACACACAGCTCCATAGAAAATTACACTGATAAGATTCTTGGATGTAATACGTGGTACCTTAGTTTCCGCACCGTAAGACTACTTCCTGTTGTATATATCCCCCATGCAGCGTCCAATATAGAAACCCCAATCGCAATGCCAATGCCCATGGCAGAATATGCGTAGGGAGATATCTGCACCAGTGCATGTGCCCATGAACTTGATTTCACCAGAAGCCCCTTGTATACATCAATGGCTGGAGTTTCTCGAGTATCACCATTATCCTTCTTGAATGAAAAAAATAGAACTGCATGCTTATGCATGTATGAGCAAATCAATAACTCACCTGAGGCACTCGGGTCTCCTCTACGCACTCAAATCAGCAACCACCCAAAAGCCCATCCACGATTTCCTTCATCCGTCGAATCTGCCACAAGCGACTGAATGGTGGGTATAAGCAACTTCTGCGACATAAGCATAAGCATAAGCAACATCATAAGCAACTTCCGTGAAATCTACCCTGATTGCTTCAAAAAGGGCTTCCTCAAATGCTCTAACCTATTGTTTGTTACGCTGTTGCTACATCAAACAATGTGCAACACTCCAAATATAATTTGATGCTCACCACAGGTTCTGGCTTCTGAATAGACACCACTGACACCAACAATTTCTCAGCCTCCTACGATCTCTCATTTCAAGTCACTCGCCACACCATTCTACCTCTCTATCAGTAGACTCGGCTAACCCACAGAGGACGAGAACCAATTACCAAAAGGGGTTAGCTCCTACGCAGCTTCCCTCTCCTGCAACACTCTCCATGTAGCACATCCTCCAGTAATCCTTCTCAGCCTCCAATCAGTTCTCCAGAATCAGCCTTTGAGTAGCAATCAACCTTCACAATCTACTTTGCAACCTTTCCTTCTTCCATCTTCATTCGGATCGAGATTGTTGGACATCCATAACAGCTACTACCTCTAGATATGTTGGATTTTTTCAGCATTTAAGTAGTCGAGCAACACATGGGGGCTTAGGATGTTGCCCTTCCCAAAAAATTTGTGGAAGCACTCAGCAGATCCTCGAGTGTATACGTTGCTGATATTCCACTTCTCTGCCCAGTTCTGATTTCACGCCATGTCAAATGATAGGCGCATTGTTGCTCCAATACACCTCCACCAAAATTAATGGACAACCAAAAAAAACTAAAACACAATATACTTTCTCTTATTTCCCTCATCCCAGGAGGGGCCGAGGTCCACGCCCGTATCGGCTTTGATACCAAGATAAAATTTCAGTATGCACACTATATTATATTAATCAAAATGATTACATATATATACATGAAGTATAGTCTCAAGATAGGGAAACTATCTTGGACGCATAATAAGGTGGTTGAGAGAATATCTCAACCACACACCAAACTAGGAATATATAGATTTAGCTAACTCCTATGATATAGGAACAAAATCCTTACATAGAGAGTTACAATTGCAGACAAGTAGGAATTACATATTCCAACACCTATAGAATAACCACGCTATGAAGGAATAAAATATCGAGGTTGTTTCTTCTCTATATGGGCTCTGCGAAGGGTTGACCAGAAGACATTTAGAAGAAAGGTCCAGCTTTGGCTTTCATTTTCGAAGTCCGTCTTCGGACTGGAATTTCATGCCCAACATGGGATGAAGTTGGCATTAGGCGATTTGAATATTGTAGTGAGAACTCTATTAGACTGGAGGAAAAGTTTGATAGTGTTGATCAAAAGTTCATTATTCTAACTAGGAAGTCAATTAACATCTCTTTCTTCTAGGATGAGGGTAATGATTAGCCAACACTAACACTCACATATTTTTCCCAATAAACTCACTAACTTCAGTTTTTTTTGTTTTCTCATGTCATGTTTTTTTTTGTCTAAATAAAGCATTTAGTTAGACAAGTTTTGAGCAACCACGAAACTCTATACTTTTATCATTGGTCTTGATTTCCTTCATATAAAATAGCAAAAAAAAATTATCTATATAATCTTCATTTAACTTAATATAAAATACCTAACATCCAAAACAACACTCCATTCCAGCTAAATTTTACAAACTATATATCTATAAAATTCCTTATTCCAAAGAGGTGAAAGAAGGGATGGAAAATGCTAATTGTTACAATGTTGTTTACATCCTAACTGAATCTCGTAAGTTATATATCTAATTCTTTTTCAATGAATTAACTAATTACTCCATCGTAACTAGTTTCTACTCCATCACAACTAGAATGTGAAACATTATTTATGTGAAATTTCTTGTATATGCATAAACCAAGACACATCATTTGAAGTGTATTTTGACAAGTTATATATCAAAACTTTCTGGTTTATAGATTTAAAAAATACTTATAGATTTCCTGTGAGGTCTTGGTTAAACGGTGATGGGGTGGGCTGTGAAGTCTTGGTTAAATGGTGATGGAGCGGGCTGTTATAACACTCATCATGGGTTCAATTTCTTTCCTGGATCGAAGTGATGTATGTTGACATGTTAATGAATATGGAGTACTTCATCTTAACTAAAGTCTAACAAGTTATATATAAAATTTCTTTACAATTTATTGCAATGCAATATTTATGATATAATACATTTATAAATCAATTATTTTTAATATTATAATGAAAATTCTACCCAATTTATTTTAATAATTATAGAGTTATATATGAAATTTCTTTACAGTTTGTTGCAATACAATATTTATGATATAATACATTTATAAATCAATTAGTTTTGAGATTATAATTTGAATTCTACTCATTTTATTTTAATATAACATTTATGATTTAATACATTTATTAATTAATTAATTAATGTTGAGATTATAATTAAAATTCTACCCGATCTATTTTAATAGTTATAGATAGAGAAATTAAGAAACTCTCAATATTGTAAAAATATAACTACACTTACCTGTATACAATTAAGTTAAATATTATAAAAATATAACTATAATTACATATATATAATTAAATTAAATTTATATTAAAGTTATTTTTTATTAAATGGAAGTTGGAAAAAAAACACTCGTACAAATGAATTTGTCTTTCCATAGAGAAAATAAATCCATCTTTATTTATTTCCTGGAAGACAGAGATGCAATATATCTAACGTCAGACCTCACTTATTTGCCAGATAACAGACTGCAGTAAATCTAGGGTTGGGTTTGGGTCTGGTCATAGCTGACAATAACCTAACGCGAAATATTTGACTCAAAGGTCCCCAAATTCTGTAATGCATAAAACAGCTAAATATATATACACTAGCAGGCAAGGCAGGAAGCCTTTTAAACGACTCAAACCATGGGAACCACTCGAATTAAAGGCCATGAACAATCTTTCAATGTTTAAAGATGCAAAGTCAAATAAAATCGAAGCAAAATCTGCAAATAACTAATAACTAATAAGCAGATGAGGCACCGTCCAGCGCAGCTCGGCGTCCTTCTGCACGCAACAACCCGGCGTGGGTGGGTCCCCGTAGCGGATAAGGCACATGAGCGTCGGCCAGTCCGGGTGCACGCCTGTGGCAAAAAGGGCACTTGACCACAAATGGGGAGTCTGTTCTCCGCATGATCTCCATCTCGCCGACGATGTGGTGACGGGTGCGTGTATCGTGGTCGCCTTGCACAATCTTGAGGGCGTAGAGGAACTGAGTTCGCCTATGTCGGACCTTGGACACTTTTCCACCGCTGCCGTAGCCCAGAATCTCCACTTTCTCAAGCTCCAACAGGTTGAACTCGTCTACTATTCTGGCTACAGCGGGTGTCCGGTGTGGAGGTGGCAAGAGCAGCGGCACAGCAAGGCGGGCAGATATTGTGGAGGTGGCAAGGGCAGCGGGACAGCACAGCGGGCACAGATAGTGGGGGCAGGGGTGGAATTGGGAGGCTCAGTGCTTCGTGCTTGAAGGTCCGGGATCGTCTCTGCTGAACATTCATGGCTTCTCTTGCTGGTTTTCGATCATCTGACTTGGTGATTGTCATGTTTGCTCTGAGCTTACACCGGGCACGATCGGGAAGAACTTCTAAGGGTGGCTGGAATTGGAAAGGTAGTCAAACGGTGTCGGGTGTTGCCATGTATATATTATATATATATATAGTTGTTATTCTTCTGGTCAAATCTGTGCAAACTGTATCTCATTTGACTGTAATAAATGATTTGATTGTTTGCGTGGTTTGATTTGAGTTTGAGCATTATGCATCGATGTTCTCAATCTGTCGTGTAAATTGAGTATTGCACTTCACAGTTATTTTTTTCATCGGGATGGTGCAATCTCACAACGACAACACTGTTCCCGTTTTAAAGGTATATTACATAATTGGTTTCTCTGCAAGAAAAGTAACAGTTGGAGTTATCTATAAAAACTTAAATATCTATCAATTTAATAATATTCAAATATCTATCAATTTAAAAATATTTATTTAATTATTTGTTTAACATATATAAGACACCTATCACTTATTATTATCAGTAAATGTAGATGTAGGTTGACTCGTCATTATTATTATTCAAAAAAAATATAGCTACTTGTAATTATAAACTAGTAATTTATAAGAAAACAGATTTGCATTCTAACCAAATAGCTCTAAGTCTTGAACCATTAACCTATATCTATACATCTAAAACAAACTTGTATTTATCCATTAAATTTTTATATTTTAGTTTTTTTAATATTTTAATATTAACCAATATAATAAGAAAATATTAAAAAATTAAACCAATTAAAAAAATAATATTTAAAACCTAAACAAGCTAATACAAATATGAATTTATATTATTTTCTTTATATCAATTTACATTATTTTCATTATATAAATTTTGAAATAAAAAATTAAAACTCCGGGTTAATCGACCAAAGAATAATATCAAAACAAGATTACTAATAATACCATGCAAGGGGGCTGGGTATATATTATTTTTTATTTATTTATAATTTTTATATTAATATGATGAAAACATTGAAAAGTATAATGAAAACATTTAAAAAAACCATACACACCAATTTGTGATGGGGTTGGAGAAAGTGTTGTCAATATTTAGGTCTTGAAAATAAGCGTGAGAAGGTCAAAATAAATTTATTTTGTTGAGCTAGTGTTCAAAAGACCAAGAAATAAAAAATACCCCATCCCAACACACATTTATTATATTTAGATTTAGGTAGTCAAACATTAATAAAAAAATACCCCATCCCAACACACATTTACTATATTTAGATTTAAATAGTCAAACATAATTCAATAAATTTATATAAAAAAAGCTTAGATACTTTTATTTTACATATATGAAATTTGTTTATTTATTTATTAAATTAATTAATAAAATAATTTATAACATTAAAATATAGTCAAATCCATTGGAAAGTACCACTAAAATTGACAAAAATAAGCACCACGGTCAACCTCAAATTCCATCGCTAATAGACAGCAGTGCACTCACACATATATATGAAGTATTTTGACAGTCAAATATCATTCGAACTTTTACAGATTTTTATTCAATATAGAAAATATGGTCACACATTACAATTAAAATTGACGAATTAACAACCAAAATACTCACTTTCCAACGCTCATAAAAATAGTGCTCCCTTTCGTTATAATTGTAATAATGTTTGTCCATAAAGCTATAATTATGTAAAAGTAACAAAAAGGTTCCTTTTAAAGATTCATCAAATCAATTAGGTTATTTAAAAGTCAAACATGGACGAGTCCCTCATTAGAATTCTCACCGGAACTATACCTACACAGATTCTTGAGATGGCACACATGACAATGGATTTCAATTCAACAAGGATTTTTACCTGAAATGAAAGCTTAAAATGAAAGATCAAAATCCTCAGTGAAATCAAAGGGGCTCATAGATTCGTGTTTCCGGAAGGCAAAACCTAGTCAAAAACTACACGCCTTTGCCTACTACCTTATCGTCTCCTTGAAAGGGTGTGTAACTTGAAAGGGTGTGTAACACATGCAATGGACAAAAGTGATAATGAAACAATTTCGTCATAGGCCACAAATATTAGCACCACGACATCTGAAAACCTTGAAACATACACTGTTCAAACAGATACTAACATAACAATGACAAAACATGGGAATTAACGAAATCCTTTTTGGTTCACATTGATTTTTACTGGCAATGGGCGCGACCTACGCATAACGTGGCCATTAACAGTTATCACCGGTGGTGGAGGTCTTGCACTCACACATGCAGATCGTGTACGTCAAATCCACCCAGAACAAGGGTGAAGGCGTTGCTACGAGCGCAAAATTCAATGTTGAAGGAGGTGACACATGGAAAATTTTCATTGGACAGAGGACGACGAAAGTATATGCTTTTGATTATCTAGATCTGCCCATTCCAACTATCATGTAAATATTTTTTATTGATTTGATTTTTATATCATTCAAATGTATTTTAGTATCTTTAATAATTGATGATATAAATAATTAGCAATTGCACTATATGTTGTAAAGGAAATGTTGTAAAGCAGTAACATAAGAAAGAGTAGTATAGAGGAGCTATTCTCACATGAACTATGCAGGTAGGAAAGAGTAGTATAGAGGATGAATCATGCAGGATAACTACAACTACAAAGAGTGAACAACAATATTGGGCTATTCAGTTACATAATTTGGTTACATAAGGTGTTTGATTAGTATAACATTTTCTTCTCTAAGAACCATAAGTATCAAAGTACCAAAACACATATTTTCAATGGGAAACAAGAGCTTACATTGGTATAACTTAGGTATTTAATGATATAACTTACAAAATCTCTTGATAAACACATAAGTAATTTCATCATTTTTCCTCTTGAGTAATCATAAATTTTTCATTTTTCAAAAATTTCAACAAAAAAAACTACTTACATCATTTAAATAATCCAACATAAACTTCAATGTGTAATTATAATCTTTACTTCATATCCCTGAAAATAAATGAAGACTAATTTACATCATAGTGTTAAAAAGACAAAAACATATTCAATGGATGCTCAAAAGAAATGAATGGGTTACTATGAGAATATATAAACACCTTAAAGCACTCAATAACCCTTTCAATTTAAAAAATATATTATCACATTTATCAAAGGAATATGTGTTATATGATTGGGCTATTTCCTTCCATAATTTGGTTACAACTTCATATGTTAATATCATTTTTAGATAAGTATCACTTCTTTTGCACAACTTTTTTTTTGTTTATGTATTTCTAGACATTATGGTGAAGGTGACCCATAAGGTGAGGTATTTGGTTGAAGTACTCTTTACTCCAACAATAACCATTTCTTCTCTGACAACCATGAGTATAGAAGTGCCAAAAGAAAAACATATTTTCAATAAGAAAAAAAAGATTAGATCAAAACCACAAAAAATAACAACTTATCACCCAATATATACTTGAAAAAAATAAATAATTTAAACAAATATATCACAAATACATATAAATATTTAAAATACCATGAGAATATAAAAAATACAATTAGTTTTCATATTTTCATTTATATATTTCAACAATAAAAATAATAATAATATCATACTTAACTATTACTATGAATTATCTGTAAGCCTAATCATTTAGTGTACATTTGTTGAGAGGCTTTGCCTGATAGAGGCTCTTGTGCTCATAGTGAATTGGGAGAGCATTGGTCCTAAATTCTTCATATTTCATCAAAAATACAATTAGTTTTCATATTTTCATTTAATTAATATATATTCAACAATAGAAAAAATAATAATATCACACTTAACTATAATTATGAATTATTTGTAAGCCTAATCATTTATTGCACATTAGTTGAGAGGCTTTGCAGGATAAAGGCTCTTGTGCTCATAGCAATATGGGAGAGAATTGGTCCTAAATTCTTCATATATCATAAAAAATACAATCAGTTTTCATATTTTCATTTAATTAATATATATTTCAACAATACAGAAAATAATAATATCATACTTAACTATAATTATGAATTATTTGTAAGCCTAAACATTTATTATACATTGGTTGAGAGACTTCCCTAGATAGAGGCTCTTGTGCTCATAGCGAATTGGAAGAGCATTGGTCCTAAATTCTTCATATATCATCTTGTAGTGAAAACTGTTGGGAGGCCTCCACTCAATGTAACTTAAACATTTAAAGCCAAATTTTAAGATAAAAGAGGAAACCGACTAAGGAAGAGATACCCACTTCATAATATAAACACTCCTTATTTTGAAAGCTAACTTTGTAATAGTCCAGAGAGTTAGGGTTGTAACAATATAAAACTTAGAGTGAAACTATTACAATTTTATCATCTAAACCTAGGTGAACATAAAATATATTTATTAGTGAGTTATTTTTTTCATTACCATTAAATATAAAATATAATATAAACTTTAAATTAAACATATATAAAATAGAATATAAACTTTTTAATTAAACTTTATAATTTTTAATTATTTAAATATATTTTTTAATGTATAGATAAAATTGATATTATATTTTTTTAAATACTTAATTTACTAAAACAAAATAATCTAAATTTATAACTATAACCATTTTTAATTAAATATTAAATAAACAGAAAAAATGTGGTTAAAAAATCAAAAAATATAATTTTTAAACTAATAAAACTATATTCTAAAATGAAAAAAGATGTATAATATATATATACAATAATGTATGCTCTTGTTTGTAAAATTATTTAGTTCTAATTAATATTAGTGAAATCTCTGAGATTTAGATGATCAAAATGATTTTAGTGATGATTTTAATTGATCTCAGAGGTAGTATTCATGTTAGTATAAATGATTTCACATTGAATTTAGTGCAATTAATTCAAGTTGAAAATCAATTCCTCTTAAAGTGTACACTCATATTAGATCTCAGTTTCATAATCTTTATTTATTTCAATTTTATAATCTTTGTTACAATACCATAACCAATATAGCTATTTTATTTTATAACATTTTTATATATTTTATTTTATAATATTTTTATACCTAAAAAAATAATTATTAAATTTATATTAGTTTTTAATATTATATCAAGTAGGTTGCCATCAAGGACAACACTCTTCATCATATTGCCAACAATATATATATATATATATATATATATATATATATATATATATATATATATATATATATATATAATTTTTATTTAGTAAATTATATGAAAATTTTCTTAATTTTTATATATAGAAGTTTTGTATATATCTCTTTAGAGTTACAAAAATTCTTAACCATGATATTTATCTTCATTCATTACAATATCATAATCAATATAAATACTTTATTTTATAACATTTTTATACCTCTTATTGTTTTTTTATCTAGATAAAAAAAATTACTAAATTTTTACATTAATTTTTCATTTAATATTGATTTAAAATTATATTAAAGTATTATCTATCTATATATATATATATATATATAATTCTTATTTAGTAAAATTATATTAATTTTTTCTCAATTTATATATATATTTATTTACACATTACACATATTATAAACTAATTTCATATATATTTTTAATATATAAAATTTTGTGAAGAATATTTTGGGGACCTTTTTCAAGCCCGAGCTCGCGCTCTACCTCTTCTATCCGCATAGGGTTTCTGGTGCTATGTCGGGGTGGTGCCGGTCGGGGTGCTCACCCTGGCTTAGGCTTGGCCCAATGGCGGACTCTCAAGTCGCTCCTCTGCCTCCACCTCCTACTCCTCCTAAGGTCGAGGCCTTCAAGCTTCTAATTTCTTCCCAACCGAAGAAGAAGAAACAACTCACCTCTAAATTTGTTAAGAGATTGGATGAGATCCCCTCGGTGGCTCTCCCGCCTGAGGGTCTGATGAAAGTGGCCCTTTCCCTTGCGAACCGAGTGCTGGTTGGACAGTTCATGGGCTTATGGCCTTCACCAAAAAATACAGAAGCCTGGATCACTCGAAACTAGAAGCCCCTCATTTCAAACAGAGTTACCTCATACTTCTTGGGGGGTTTCTTCCTGCTTGAATTCAACACAAAGGAGGATAAGGACCTGGTTTTGAGAAATGGATCCTATTTCATGGGTTGTCAAGGATTGTACTTAAATCACTTGACTCCAGAATTTGACCCCTCGGAGGATGTTCCATCTACCGTTCCAGTCTGGATCAGGATCCCAAACTTGCCGGTGCACTGCTGGAACTGGGAATCAATGCAGCAAATCGGCAACGCCCTTGGAAAATTCATAGAAAAAGAAAACAACAAATACCAATATTATTGCGCAAGAATCTGCATGGAGGTTGATCTCGAAGTTGGGATGCCAGAAGCCATTAAGATAATGATGCGGAACTCATCCCATCTAGAGAAATTAGACTACGAAAAACCGTCGTTCAAATGCCGCTGATGTCATGAGTATGGCCACTGTGCCAATAACTGTTCCAAAAATGCATGCCGAGAAAAGGAGAAAGAAGGATGGAAACAAGCCAAGAAATATAGAACGAGCCTTAGGCCAGGGCCAATCAGACAAGGAAAATAGAAATGAAAGGGAAGTTTAGCACCCATGGGGAGTACTCCTAAAGCCAAACCCACCCAGAAAGGTAAAGAGAATGGCTTTGAGGCCTTGAGCTCAGAGATAGAGGAAGTCCAAGAAATTGATCCACGAGACGTGAAAAAGGATTTCCAAGTGCAGGAAACCCTAAAACCATTGAATATTGGCTATTATCTTGGAGAAACCCTGAAAGAGAAAGAGCATGTCTCCGAGTGGGAAGATCTAGATTCGGAGGAGTCGTAGGAAGAAGGAGAAATTGGGGATTCCCAAACATCAGTCAGAATATCAACCATGGGACAGAAATTCTTCACGGAAAAGAGAGAGAGAGAAACCTACAAGGAGAAGCTACAGGGGAACCAGCCGACCCTAGAAAATACGTTGTTAAAAAACCCTAAAGCATACAGAAATCAAATCCAGGGCTTTAAGGGAGCCCTGTCAGCTCCAAAAAGGAAGTAATGAATATCGTCTCCTAGAACTGCGGAGGGATGGGGAGCAACCTAAAAGAAGAAGAAATGAAAATTCTAGTAAGGTTGGAAAGGCCCGACATTCTTCTCATCTAGGAGACCAAAATGGAGGAAAGGGAATTTCTCCACAAAATCAAACAGTTTTGGGGAAAAGGAGGAGGTATCACAGTCTCCTGTAGAGGCGCCTTAGGAGGGCTGGGAATTCTATTGGACGAGACATGCTTTGAGAAAATTCTGGCTAAACTCAACTCAAACTGGATTTTTTCTCAGTTTTTGCATCTTCATACCAAAGAGACAGTGAATATTTTCAATATTTATGCTCTGGTCATGTTGGGAGACAAAAAATTCTGTGGGGAATCCATTAGGGACCTAGCAAATGAGATTCACATGGATAACGTCATTCTTGTTGGAGACATGAACATTACTTTAAGACAAGGGGAGAACCGAGGGGGAAACATTGTAAGGGATCCAGCCAGAGAATGGGTGGAAGAACTCATTCAGGATTGGGATCTTTTGGAAATCAAGACACCCAAGGGAAAATATGCATGGAACAATAGAAGAATAGGTCTGAGCCACATTTCTGCAAGGTTAGATCGATTTCTCATCCAGAGTTCCTTGTTGCTTTTAGGTCTTAATGTTAGTTCTATTATTATTCCTTTGTTGGTCTCCTATCACAAGCCCATTAGGCTTGAGATGAAGCCGCATATGAATCTGGGGCCTATTCCCTTCCATTTTAGTTCTCTCTGGGTGCAACAACTTGAATTTTTGGATAGATTTGAGGAAGTTTGGAAATGCCTTGTCAGTGGATCCCCCTTATTTGTGTGGGAAGAGAAGCTGAGGAGAGTGAAGAGGGCCCTCAAAAGCTGGGCAAAAGCCCTCCCTTCTCCGACCAAGTCAAGGCGGGCTTCCCAGGCCTATTTGGAGAGTCATAAAAAACAAATGGAAGATAAGGACATCTAGAAGGATAACTTAACCCTGGAAGAGGAGCTTCAGGCTACCTCATATGGCTTGCATCAGGGAAGAGGAATTCTGGAGACTTAAATCTCGCAGTCTGTGGCTACAAGCTAGGGACAGGAATACCTCCTTCTTTCATAAGCAGACTCAAGCCAGAAGAAAATTTAATTCTATAGCGGAGATAACATCAGGAGACCAATCCTTCTCTGACTCTGCCACCATCAAAAAAATTTCCCATCAACACTTCAAATAATTGTACATAGAGGATAAGTAAGGAAGTCTCAGCTCCAACCTGCTCAAGTTGGTCCCTTTAAAGGTCAATGCCCAAATGAACACTATGTTGAATGCTCCTGTCACCGTCAATGAAATCAAGCAGGCCCTTGCTGAAATGGATCCGGTTAAGGCTCCTGGGCCGGATGGGTTCAATTATCGATTCATTAAAACTTTTTGGAACATTTTCAAAAAGGATATCTACAAAATTATCTTGAATTCTCAGGCCTGCCATAAGCTTGGAGGTAGCACCAGCTCGGCCATCTTGGCCCTTATACCTAAAGAGAAGGGTGCCATTTCTTTCAACAGATTCGGGCCAATTTCCCTCAGCAACATTAGCTACAAACTCGTCACTAAAGTCATGGCTAACAGACGGAAAGGCCTTCTTTCAGAAATCATTCCTAAAAAACAAGGGGGATTTGTCAAAGGTAGGCAAACAACTGATAACTTAATGTAGAAATTTAATTCAAAATATGTATTTCCTAGATTCTCTTGATCTAACAATTATATGCCACTGTTAAATAAAGAATCGCTTCTGCAAAATCTTTGTGGAATTTGAAAAACAATCACCAATCACAATATCATGAGGAAATATCAATCACACATAACACAGATAATTTTATCGAGAAATCATAAAGCTGAAAACACCATTATCATATATATATATATATATCATGGATCATGAAATAATATCATACAAAGGTCAAATCCAAGAGCTCTCAGTACATTACTAACTGTCTCACATTGTCATACAAAAATTGGCAAGTTCCTTAGCCAATTTACTACCTCCAAACGATCTGCCTCTACTGCGCAATCCTAGCTGATAGCAATCCCTGAATGAATGGAATCCTGCTTGTTTTAACTGTGAAATCCTCATGGGCACATCCAATGTGTGTGTGGTCACATGTGTGCAAACACTAATGTCACAACTGAGAGTCAATCTGCCCCTTTCACCTACATCTTGACTCGGTCTCCATTGGATCTGACATGCATGTAGTTAATAGTAGTAAATATTTAGTTTCATGTGAGGCCATTGATTGTGAATTAATTAATAATTAATTCACTTGATCTCTCACTAGTGTATCTTTAGTTACAACTAGCACGATTGAGCTTAACTCACTTAACTAAGTTAAAATAATTTACAACTTTCATAACTACACTTCCAACTTTGTTACAACTTTGAATCACTCAGTTACAACTAATTCCACTTGCATGACCCACCAACCAACCACTTAACTTGAAATTCCTATAGCTAACTGATTTTCCACTTTAGCTAACTATTTCCAAGTGCTCATTAAGAATAGATTATTTTCCATTGTCCAACTATTATTATGGGATAATAATATTTGACATGCGTCTATAAATAGAAATGCAATCCATAAATAGAACTTGCACATACATCTATAAATAGACCTCATCTATAAATAGAATTTTCTCATGCATCTATAAATAGACATCCACCTAAAAATAACTTGAGGCTCCATCCTAGTGTAGGTGAATAATTTTCACTAGGATCTTCTTGTTGAATCTCAACACTCCCTCTCAACAAGAAAGGGATTATCCTTCACCCAAATCCTGTCTCTATGGTATTCTAATTTTCTCCTGGTGAGCGCCTTCGTCAGAATATCTGCATTGTGATCTTCCGTAAGAATTTATTGAATCCACATGATCTTCCTCTGCACACAATCTCTGATATGATGATACCGGATATATATATATTTTCTTATATCGATCATGAAACACAGGATTAATTGAGAGTCTAATGCAACTCTGATTATCATAATGAATTACTGTCGGATCTAAATGAGAACCAAACATACCAACCAAGATATTTCTCATCCAGATAGCCTCACATGCAGCTTGACTCACTGCCATGTATTCTACTTCTGTTTCACTGAGTGACACAGATCTCTGCTTCCTCCTGTACTAAGAAAAAACTGTAGATCCAATGCTAAATATCCCCCCCTGATGTGCTCTTTTTTTCCAATGGGCTGCCTGCCCAATCTGCATCCCTAAAGCCATGCAACTTCACCTCATTCGTCTGTCTGTACCATAAACCATACTCAAATGTGCCCCTCAGGTATCTCAAGACATGCTTACTCGCCTTCCAAAAGAGCTTGGTAGGCTTAACCATCGCTTGAATCAGCTGGTTAACTGCATAACAAATGTTCGGTCTCGTGTTCCATAGATACATTAACGAACCCTCTAACTGTCAATAGACAATAGAATCCACTACCTCTCTAGAAGTAGCATAATCTTTCCTCCAGTTTCTTGGAAGAGGAGTATCCATGGGTTTGCAACCCTCCATGTGAAACTTGCCCAGTATCTCCCTCGCATACTTTCCTTGAGACACAAAAATTTCACCATCTCACTGCCATATTTCCAATCCAAGGAAATAATGAAGGAGGTCCATGTCCTTCATCTCGAAATCCTTTGCAAGTTCCTCCTTACATGAGTGTGTTAGTTTCTCATCACTAGTCAATATTAAATCATCAACATAAAGAAAAATGATTAAAATATTACCCTCCACCACAATTTGGTATAGGTTTACATCCACTTCACTTTTGAAATAGTTGTCTATCAGAGTGTACCAAGCATGGGGTGCTTGCTTCAGCCCATACAACGCTCTTTTAAGTCAGCACACATGCAAATCGCTACTGAAGATATAAAATCCTTGAGGTTGCTCTATGTACACCTCTTCCTCAATGATCCCATTGAGAAACATAGTCTTCACATCCATCTGATGAATGTGCCAACCCATCTGCGTTGAGAGAACAATGATGGTCTTTATGAAAGAATACCTTGCGACAGGTTGAAAGGTTTCTTCGTAATCTATCCCCTCGATCTGTGAGAAGCCCCGAGCCAGAAATTTGGCCTTGTATGTCTCAACACTCCCATCAGCAGCTTTCTTTACCTTGTAGATCCATCTCAAAAACACCACTGATTTATCAACTGGCCTTGGAACAATTTCCCAAGCACTTTTTTTTACAATGGAGTCATACTCCTTCACCATTGCATCTACCCATGTGGGCTCCTAAATTGCTTCCTGAAAGGAATATGGCTTAGTCACAATACATTTTATCATGATAGCCATGTATCTAGTAAATCGGTTAGGAGACTGTCTTTATCTGCATTGTGAAGTAGGGACTCCTACAGTCTGTGCAGCATCAAGTCTTCGCCTATCAGCTTTTGTGTATACCTTTTGCCAATTCTGATGGTTGGCTCTGTGTGAGTGGACTCCTCCACTCCATGAACCTCCTCCTATGGCTGATCCACATCTAGAGACTCATCTTTTGGAACCAACAATTCCTCCTCCGCATGCAAGTCTAGCTCCCTCTCAAGCAACAACCACATGGCTTTCCCCTCATCGAATTTTATATCCCGTTGCACCACAGTCATTTGATTGTTTGGAAAATACACACGATAATTATGGGGTGTTTATTTGTACCCCACAAATATCCCAACTTCAGCAATCGGCTCCAGCTTCTTCCTGGCATCCTTGGTCACATGCACATAAACAAATCAGCCAAAAATCTTAAAGTGTGAAACATCTAGTTTCTTACTAGTGAAAGCTTCTTAAGGTGTACTAATGCTAAGTACTCTATGAGGAAAATAGTTTTGTACATAAACCACAATGTTGCATGCTTCCACCCACAAATGCATTAGTAGGCTCTGATCATGTAAAATTGCTCGTGCTGCACCCATGATCTTTCTGTTCTTCCTCTCCGTGACTCCATTTTGTTGTGGGTTATGAGGCACTATGAGTTCTCTTCAAATTCCTTCTTTCCTGTAGAATTTCTTGAATTATTTAGAGATGTATCTTCCACCATTATCACTCCTCATAGCCTTCACTTGCTTTCTTGATTCTTTCTCCACCAATGCCTTAGACTCACGGAACTTTGAGAATGTTTGATCCTTCTTCTGCATGATAAAGATCCAGCATTTATGAGAAAAGTAATCAACAAAAATAACATAGTACTTATGTTTTGTTGTTGAAGCAACCGAGAATGGTCCACACACATTAGTGTGAACTCTCTCAAGGATCCCTAAAGCATGGTTCTCCATTTCATGAAAGGTGGACTTTACATACTTCCCCATGGTGCAACCCTTTCACTGATCTAACTAATAAAGTGCTCACATTTCAAGTCCAGTAGATATTTGTTGCATGAATTTCAAGGCTCCATGATGAAGATGGCCCAATTTCTCGTGCCATAATTTTCCCTCATCCCGGCTCACCACTTTCTCTACCTTTCCCATCATGGCAATGCAACCATCTACCTCCAGCTTGTAGAGATTCTTAACTTTAATTGCTATCCTCTTGGATTGACCCATTGTTTTATGTCGTAGGAAAGATTTTCCATCATTGAAAACAACGTCATAGCCACTGTCCTCCAACATTGCGACTGAGACGAACTTTTTATTCAGACCTAGAACATGCATAACATCTTTCAATTGAAATGGTTTACCTGAATCCCTCTGAAAGGTAATGGTACCAATGCCGGTTGTACTATATCTTCCATCGTCGCCCATCTCTATATGCATTTGGAGATCTTTCTCCTCCATGTCACTGAAAAGCTCCTTATCTCTCGTCATGTGGAAGGAAGCGCCACTATCAAAATACGACACTGATCCCAATGCACTTGACACCATGCATGCGATCAGGGAGAATTTAAGTTCAAATTGCAAGGCAAAGGCCTCAACATCTGGAGCTCCATCAGCCTTCTTATTCTTCTTATTTTGCGGACATTTAGTAGCGAGATTCCCATGTTCATGAGAGTGATAACACTTCACCTTGGAAAAATCCAGCTTCTTGCCTTTAGACTCGGATTTAGAATGGAATTTCTTCCCCTTCCCCTTCCTTACCTTGGCAGCCAAAGTACAATCCTATTCATCATCATGTTTTGATGAAGAGCCATCTCTAGTGTTCTTCCTGAACTCCTCCTACACCAGATCTGACCACAATCATTCCCAATACGACAATTTTTCCCATCCGTTGAGAGAGTCTCCATAACTGTGCCAACTGTTAGGAAGTCCCAAGAGAGAGAATCTCACCAAATCATCATCAGCAATAATTATTCCCACACTCCCCAGTTCATCCCAACATTGGACAAACTTCGTGAGATACTTTGGAATTTTTTCACCCTTTTCCGTCTTGATCTTCCCGAGTTTATCTTTGAGTGTCGATTTCCTATGGTTGTTGCTGCTTTGGAAAATATCCTTCAAATCCTTCCACAGAATATGGTGTGGCTTTCCCATGAAGGCTTGAGACAATGTGGTCTCGTACTCCTTCCAACAAGATCCTCCTCGACTTTTCCACTTTCTTTTGCCACACATCAAGTAGTACAACATATATCGAAGTAGGATTAGGAACATCATTGTTACTGAATTCCTTCAAGCTTCCCTCAAGTGCATACTCTAAACTCAAGCCATTGAAAGCCATTTCGATGTTAAATCATCTGTACTAACAAGAAAGTCTTTCTGAAAATTCAAATTCTTTCCACTGACAAACTCATCTCCTCCTTCACAATTATAATTTTTTGTGCTATGATACCATGTAGAAATTTAATATAAAATATGTATTGCCTGGATTCTCCTAATATAATAATTATATGCCACTATTAAATACATAATCGCTTCTACAAAATCTTTGCGGAATTTGAACAAAAATCGCCAATCACAATATCATGAAGAAAGATCAATCACATATAACACAGATAATTTTACCGGAAAAGCATAAAGCTAAAAACTACACTATCATATATTATATATATATAATGGATCATGAAACAATCTCATACAAATATCTACTCCAAGAGCTCTTAGTACAATACTAACTGTCTCACATTGTCATACAAAAATTGGCAAGTTCCTTAGCCAATTTAGTGCCTCCAGACATCCTACCTCTACTGCACAATCCTAGCCAATAGCAATCCCTGAATGAATGGAATCCTACTTGCCTTGACTGCGCAATTCTCATGGGCACATCCAATGTGTGTGTGGTTGCATGTGTGCAACCACTAATGTCACAACTAATTGTAAATATGTCGCTTTCACCTACATCTCAACTAGGTCTCCACTGGATCTGACATGCATGTAGTTAACAATAGTAAATATTTAGTTGCATGTGAGGCCATTGATTGTGAATTAATTAATAATTAATTCACTTGATCTCTCACTAGTGTATCTTTAGCTACAACTACCACAACTGAGTTAAACTACTTTACAATTTTAATAACTACACTTCCAACTTTGTTACAACTTTGAATCACTCATTTACAACTAAGTCCACTTGTATGTCCCACAAAACAACCACTCAAATCGAAATTTCTATAGCTAACTGATTTTCCACTTTAGTTAACTATTTCCAAGTGCTCATTGAGAATAGATTATTGTTTATTGTCCATCTATTATTAAGGGATAATAATAGTTGACATGCATCTATAAATAGACATGCAATCTATAAATAGAACTTTCACATACATCTATAAATAGATCTCATATATAAATATAATTTGTTCATGCACCTATAAATAGACATCCACCTAAAAATAGCCCGAGGCTCCATCCTAGTGTAGGTGCATCATTTTCACTAGGATATTCTTGTTGAATATCAACACTTCATTCTCATTCAGGAAGCGATCCATTCAAGCATCCAAAGACGAGAAAAAGGCATGGCTCTCAAGCTAGACCTGACTAGTGCATTTGGCAGAGTTAGGAACAAGTTTCTCTTTGTGGTTATGCATCAATTTGGGTTTGACTGCTGCTTTATAAGCTGGGTCAAGGCTTGCATTGCAGAACCATGAATTTCTCCACTTTTCAACGGGCGTGTTGCTGACTTCTTCAAGGCAAGTCGCGAGATAAATCAGGGATGCCCTCTATCCCCTCTTCTCTTTGTCATTTAAGCCTTTCTCCTAAATTTTATACTGGAGGAAAGACAAATTGATCAACAGCTTATGGGTCTTAGGATCGCCAAGAGAGTTAGAGACATAAATCATGCTCTCTTTGTTGATGGCTCCATCCTCCTGGGGGTTTCTTCCGCCATCTCGACTTCCTGCTTCAAGCTGGAGTTGGATCGCTACTGCCTTGATTCTAGGAGTGAAATTAACACGGAAAATGCTTCATTTATTCTTGGAACCTCACTGGCCTCGAGCTAAGCACGATAACCAAGATTTTGGGTTTCAAAAGCACCATGAAATGGGTGTCTTTTAAATATCTTGGGTTTCCGATCTTTCAAGGATACCCGATTGGGAGGGACTAGTACCCCTTCCTGGACAAATTCAAGCTCAAAATGCAAGCCTGGGGCATGTCGTGGCTCAATATGGAAGGTAAGACTATTCTCATTAAGTCAATCCTTAATATTCTTCCAATATTTTAGATGTTCGTTCTGTTGGCTCCGGTGGGCATTATTCGCAAGATGGAGCAATCCATTCGCTCTTTTTTCTCTAAGGGAGGGAAGAATAACACTAAGAGAATTCCATTGATAAGTTGGAATAAGATCGCTATGTTGCTGCTGGAAGGTGGCCTTCACATAAAATATCTCAGGGAGCACAATATCACTCTGGGGGCCAAGATCTTATGCAAGTAGGTAGCAAGGAATCCGAGATGGGCACAGATTTATTTGTGGAGAAAATACAGCTTAGGAAAGTGTCTTTGCAGCTTGGAGAACTTCCAATCTAATCGATAGGGCTCCCTGATCCATCAGTTGTGTAAGCATGCTCTCTTGATGCTGCATGAGCACTTGTTCTGGATTCTAGGTAATGGGAAGCAGATCAGCCTGTGGGAGGATAGGATCATGAATGCATAAGTGATCGGGGAGGATCCTGAGTTGCTGGAGCTAAAAATTTGGATGATTGTAGATGGTCGATGCACAATGTGGGACATTTTAGAATGGGATAGCAGCAACAGGGCAGGGTGGAAAAAGATAGAGACTCCTGCTCATTTGGAGCAAGAATGGGCGAAATTTGTGGTAGCGCTAGCTGGGAAATCCCCCCTAAATGCAAGAAAAGAATATAGAAGTGGTTGGGGTTCCTCAAAGGGATGTTATTCCGTAGCAGAAGGCTATAGGTGTCTTAGCAACGCTACGATTTGGAAAGGGATTTTCCAAGTTAAAAGCATTCCAAAGATTGATATGTTCACCTAGAAGCTGGGGCATAGTAGTATCCTCACAGCTGAAAACCTACAGTGTCGTGGATTCCAGGGCCCCTTCTCGGTGCCCGCTCTGTCAATAATAAAAGGAAAATTTGGTCCACATATTTCTCAAGTGCCTCTTCGATCGAGACATTTGGAATTAAATCTTGCTTATTTGGAACAACAGCCCCATCCTCTCAGCCAACATCACAGGTATGTTGTCTAATTGGGGAGACTTGTTTACTAAATCCTCCCCTGGGAGAGGCTGACCATACGAGGGGTGGATGATTATCCCTAAGCTCATTTGCTGGAAGATTTGGCTTGAAAGAAAAAATCGGATATTTCAAGAGAGGGCCCTAAAAAAACAACAAATTGGTATGAAAATTAGAAGCTTATTTAAAGAAATAATGCAGACCAAGGTGAACCAGAAGCGGTCTGGTAGCTTAAGTCAACAATGAAGGGAGTGGTGCTAGAATCCAGGGCTAAACCTTCCCACTGGGAAAAATATGGAGAAGTACAAAGAAGAATGGAAAATCAGATTAGAGGATGAGGACTTTGAAAAATGGAGTAGTAGCACAAATATCCACACTATTTTTTTTACGGTGTAGCAAATGGGAATCCGAGGAAGGCCAAAGGTAGAGGAACTATCTGCTGCCCTTGGGACCAAATCATCTCCCACTTCACCTGGGTTTTGGGGCTTACTTCAAACAATCAAGAAGAAGCCATGACTCTCCTTCAAGGCCTGAAAAAATACAAAAACAAGGAATCAAGGATGCTCGAGCCATTGGAGATTCACAAAGCCTCATTGTCTTCATTGTGACTAAACCGGTCCCTAAATATCTCTTCTTGCAATGGCTATTTGTTCATATCAATAAGTTGATTGTGTCCTTTAACAAACTTCAGTTATTTCATGTCCTTCGTAAAAATAACAAAGGCACGGATCTTGAATCCAACATTGTTGTCTCTTTACAAGAAGGATCTCTCCTTTGCGAAGAGCAGAATTCATGGGATCCTCTACCTTAGCCAACCCTTCTACTTTGTCATGTATTTTTGTTTCTTGATGTAGCAATTTTTTTGTATTATAAGGTTTGCTAGTCTTTGGGAAATTTCTATATTGACTATAAGAAGCAGAATAGGTGAATTTTTCTTGATCGGAAATCCCCTAGACATTACGTCTCCAGATGTAATACCTCTGAGCATAAGCCTTGGACCTTTTGAATCAATATAAAAGTAATCGTTTCTGTTTATATATATATAATTTTGTATATATGTCTTTACAGTTAAAATTATTTTCTTAAAGATTGAAAATAAACATTTGTTAAACCCAATAGTCATAAAGCTTGAAAAAATATAATAATTTTCATATATCACATGTATGATAACCATTTTAATAACAAGAACCACACATTTGGACACTTATAATTACCAAGAACTCGAACAATAAGAAAATCCCCCAAACAATGCAGCAGTCCTCAAAACGATAATGACTTGGTGCTCTACATTAACCATGCCTTTCCAAATGTTTCTTTTAGTGGAGCGATTCATGATTTTGTTTGATTTATTTTATTTGTTTCCATTTTAATTTAGTATAGTTTTAAATTAATTTTTGTTAATATGTTTTTATATCGTATCAGGAAATGGCCTTGGTTATTTCAAGTTTAAGATGCTTGATGACTTTACAATCCTTTCCTACTGTTTAATGGTGGTTAAAACAAATGTCACTCAAAAATGCATTACTCGTTGTTTAATTATGGTTAAGATGATTAAAATTCAAAGTTTCGAGCGTGTTTTGAAATTTAAACTCCAAAATTTATATAATAAATTTATTTTAAAAAAAAAAATTTAACCATTTTAAATAACTCGGTGGATTGCAGGCTGTCTATTTTTTTTCACAAATTCAGGAAGAAAACAGAGGTGAAGAGATGCAAAATATTTTCTCTGTTCCAATTTCCAAAGCCATTCATCTGCATCTAGACTTCATAGTTGATGAGAAGTTAATATCCACCAACAACTCATCGTCAATATATAGATGGACTAAAAAAGGTAGAGAAAATAGCCTGAAAATATTTTCTTTGTTCTAGATACCAGAATTCGTTGGTAGAATAATAGTTCTATCCAAATCTTTCAACTCTGCTCGGGCTGCCTAAAATCACTTCAAGGTGATAGGTGTTAGTAACTAAATTATGATAAATTTTCTCACCATATAAAAAAAAATTATAATATTTTAATAATTTTCAATCATCATACCTGCAACAATTATGCACTATGCAATGTAGGCCTCTAACGTCATATCAAGAATCATATCAATTTCTTTCAGCGCACGCGCTTCCTTTTGTGAAATGCGATAATTGAGCAAGAGGTGCAACCTTTTGATCCGGATTTATGCAAGAATGCGACAGAATACAGATATAACCATAAACACAGAGATGCAACGGAAATAATGCTTCATTTTATTAACAAAACAATGTCTGAAATAATCTTACAAACATAATGGAAAAAAGCTATGGCACTGGTAGCATATCTCTGAGAAGATATGTGGTGTACGTAGGCCTCTGAACTATGTTACATTGAGGCTTGAAGGCCTATTAAAGACATAATGGAAACATATGAGCTAGGGTACTAGCAGCATATCCCCAAGAAGATATGTGATAGCTACCATCCCCTAAACTATGTTACAATGAGGCTCGAGGGCCTATTTATTTTTGAGAAACAATGTAGAATCTGAAACATCCAAAAACCTAATCCTAGGAGATGAAGCGCCAAAACTGTGGGCCCCATTTGGGTAAATTGGTGTTTCAACTTCCCGGGGATGTAACTTTGGATCCAATATTTGTTTGATGCACTCAATATCTCATTAGAAATATCTATCAGAGGAGTACAACTTTTTTTCCCTCTCGGTTTTCCCCAAAAACATCATTTAGGGCCTCAAAACGGCTCTGAAAGTTTAGGACCCCGAAAAACTGCTAAAAATAGTAAGTTGTGTTGAAAATTGAAAACTAAAAGAACTGATGGTGGGGGTTCAAATGAAATAGTTGGGTGGCCAACAATATCCACTTGGACCATTAATGCCCCAAAATGGCTTCGAGCATGCAGGACCCGAAAACCTACTAAAAATAGTAAGCTGCTGGAAATGAAAAGCTGCAAGAATTGATGTCACAGGTCCAAATGGAATAGGTGGGCGGCCACTGATATCCACTTGGATCACCTTTCTAGCCTGCACATGATCCAATAGATTCTTCACCATTTCATTGCCTAATTCTTCTACCCACAATGGATTCTCCCACCCCCTTTCCCGCTGAGAATTTGCACACTATCACAACCACAGAGGCCAAGCAACATGTGGTGATGCTTCCTTTCGTGGCCTAGGGCCATATTATCCCCTTCCTAGAGCTTGCCAAGCTACTTTCCAAATGAGCCATATTTTCCATCACCATAGTTTTTAGTCAATTCAGTGTCTTGAATTGATATCATAAATTATCGACCAGGGCTTGTAAACTGATGAGGTATAGTTGCACTATATGTACCTAAATATCCTTATTCTTATTTCATTTTTTTCAGTATTTTGTTGATGTTTTTGATTTTTGTTATATTTAGGCTTTAGTATTCTAATCTATGTTCAAAAGAATGACATCAAATCTATGATAGAAAGGAATGAAAATAGAACTTTAGACTCAAAACAGAGTGTAATTATAAATTATGTTCCTAATGATGAAAAACAGAGCATTCTAATCCATGGATGTCCTAGCTTGCAAATGAACATGAAATGTAACTCAAGACATTATAATTCAAACTAATCCTTTTAGTTAGAAGTTTGTTGGAATAGTTTGTTGAAGAGATTGAACTCCAATGTGATGAGGATCTTCCTAAAAATAGACAGCAACTTAGAATATTGTAGTGAAATCCTATTCATATGTTAGAGATATTTTGGAACAACTTGAGAAGAAAATTGCTACAACATTTCTATGAATATTTAAACTACTTATGACATTACGGCTAGGTCTCATTCATCAGCTAGAGATTTATTGGAAGAGTTTATTGAAGGAGACTAGTTATAATGAAATAAGGATCTTCTAAACAACAACAAATAACCCACAGTATTACAATTAGGTCTTTTCTGTGACTTAGAGATTTATTGGAACAGTTTTGTGAAAATACTTCTTATAAAAATATGAGGATCTTCTATCTAATTGTAGAACCGGAAATACAACCTAATTAACTTAAAATCATACAACCAAATCTCATTCAGTCAATAGTGGTATGTTGGAAAAGATTTTAAGAAAACGAGTGGTTGTAGGATGATGAGAATCTTTTAATCTAAATGAAAAAAACTAAAGTGCTAATAACTCAAGATGTCACAATTAAATCCATTCAATAAATAGAGATATGTTTGAAAATTTTTAATAAAGGACTAACTATAACATCATGAGGATCTGTTAGTTGAGCAAACAAAGCAAGACATGATACTAAAAGATACAAACTCAGAAAACTATCTAAGTGAGAAATATAACAACACAAAATTACAAGTTACTTATCTAGAAAGCATGTGGAAGCCTCCTTAGATAGCAGGAGCCCTCTACTATCAAGTTGGCATGAAAGTCTTTTAACTCCTTAAGTCTGTCTTCAACACAGCATCAAAGTTATGCTTCTTCTTATTATCAAAAATACTTCGAAACAAAGTATCACAGTATTAGCAAATAAGAGTTAACTTGTTTTCTTGGTCTGATCGAGCTAAATTTATAGGAAATTACATAACTGATATTGAATGAAAGTAGGCACAGGTGTTTTATAAAATCAAAATCAAACTAAAACTCCTTTTTAGGACTTGTGATCTATTGAAAGAAAATCAAGAGTCCTTATCCTTATAGAAATCTACTTCTCGAACTTTTGGTTTGACCACGTGCACAAGCATCTCCAGTCTTTGATTCAGCCTTCGTGGATGACAAGGAACAATGTAGGAAAGATTTAGAATCTAACCATATACTCATTTTCTTCAGATGACACATGTAATATGTTCAAACACCAAAATGGCTACGGAATGTGTAACTGGCTACAGAATTACTGCATTCTGTAGCTAAAACTGCTAAAAAATCATTAAGACAACAAAACCACAAAATTACAACAAGTTAGTCATTTCATGTATTCCTTAAGTGATTTTAATAATTCTTATTGATCTTCTAGGTATATAAATGACAAAAGGAATGATAATATAAAGTGGAATTTGTCAAAGGAGAAGACACTTTTAGGGCTCAACATACCCACACTACAAAACGTTTTCATGTCCTCATGCAATTTCATTCCATTTGTACTGATACCTCTGCAGGAACATCTAAACTTGTTTTTATGCTTCATTTGGTAGTTAATGTCATCCTAGGTTTCCTTATGAGTTTCTTGAACTTCAAGTTAATGAGTGCCCTGTTCAACTTCTTGTTCCTTTTCTTCAACTTCTTGTTTGCTTTATATAATCCTTCCATTTTCTGAGAGAGAGTACTGTTAATGCTGCCTTTCAATTTAAATTGTTCCCTTAGAATTTAATTTTCATTCTTAATATGGTTATTCAGTATCTCCATTTCATAATTGTCTCTTTTTAATTTTTCAATTGGAGGTTCCTGTGGACTGGGGGACCTTTCTCTGTTCTCTGAGGCTTTTCTCTCTAATGATTCCACATGGTCTTAAAACTGCTGCTGACCTGGATCTACATATGGGGTTCTTCTACAAGAGTTTTCTTTGTATTGATATACAGGAGATCTTTCAATTGGGGTCTGAATTGGAATTTCTTCTTCTTCAATGTTTATGATTTCAGTTCCCCTAATGCAGGTCTTTTTCACCATGCCCTTAAGCCTATAACTTCTCCTTAATTTAGGTGGATTTTCATCTTTTACATCATCTTTTTCAACACATACATTTGTTAATTCCTCCTTTCTTTTATTCTTGAGTTGTTTCTTGATTTTTACCAACTTCTCATAGATTATTTCATCACTGTCTTCCTGTGTTGATACACTAGGCTTGATTTCAATAGTTTGAACATCCTTTCCTCTCTTACTTCTTCTCACAGGTTTCTTCTTTAGACAATGTTTCTTTAGGTTCTTCAAAATGGTTTCTTAGGAGGAATTCATCCCAATTATCTCCTATATTCTTCAAATGAAACTCAATTAACATTTTAATTAAGCCATGATGATGTAAGGTAGTCTCTAAGAACTGAAGCCTTTTTTGGACATTTGAAGACGTCCTTTTTAAACTATTGAGTAGGAAAATGGAAGATTTATTTCTTCATCTAGAAAATTCATCATGAGCCTAATGTGATAAACATACAAAGTACCAAATATGCCTTCACAGGTTATGAACTTTTGTAAGATTAATAGCATATTCCTCCATTTATTATTCAAATTTGAACTAGGAATACCTTTCTTAAACATTGCAGTGTTCATACATGGGTTTTTAAACATTTGTCTCCATGCCTCATTATGAAATTCTTTGTTTTTAAACCAACGCTCTCCCTGTCTTGGAAACTCTGTTGCTTCTGCTATGAATGCCTCTGTGATGGTGAATTTGACATCTCCAATCTTCACTTCTGCTCTATTGAACAACCTAGAAAATGACTTTGTGATTTATTTATGAAATCCATTAAACTTCTCTATAAAACTTAGCCATCTAGCCTATTGTAATAACCCTTTGAGCTGAGAGTATCCTTCCAAATACTTAGTTCTAATTGGATCTGACCTTACAATAAGCCCCATTTCTTCTTGATGAAAATTGCTTCCTTTCTCTGGCTTCAATTCACTACTCTATTCTTATTCTTAAAGAAAAAGCAACTGTGAAGGGTTGTCTTGCCCTAAAGTGACTTCTCTGCAAATGAGGGTTTGGCTATGGAAGAAATAGTAGTGAGTAGATGTGAACGGAACAGGGTAGTGGTAAATGATAAGGATAATCGGGTGTAAGAGTTTGATAAGGAATGAATGACCATGAATAAATCTTATGAAGATTTCAAAAATCATCAATGAATGCCCCGGTCTGATGACGTGACCTAATAGGTCACTTCTAGGTTCTCACCGTTAACTTCTAATTAGTGATGATTTGTTGTGGAGCAGGGTGAAAGGGATTTGGTCGAGAAATGTTTATGGTAGTGGTTTGATCAATTCGAATAATAAAATAACTTAGGAAAACATATGACCTAACCACATTATACCTTTAATGATTTGCTATCAAAAATAATTTAACACAATTTTACCTTAGCCCTTTTTGAATTTTTGCTGCTTTGATGTGCTTTGTCTTTCATCTGAAAAATATTGATCCTTTAGACTCCATAATCTTCTTTGACTCATCCTCTATTTACTGAAGTGGATTTTTCATAATCAATTGGCTGCAGAATGGATCTGGCTGCAGAACAGGTAGCTACAGAATGTACCTGTAAGAACTCTGAAATATGAAATGGAATGAAGTGGAATGCAGATGGAATGAAGCATGGAATGAAATGAAGTGAAAATGTGGATGGAATTAAGTATGGAATGAAAGGAAGTGAAAATGTGGATGGAATGAAGTATGGAATGAAATGAAGTGAAAAATATAGATGGAATGAGGTATGAGATGGATCATGGATAAAGTGATATATGGATGGAATGAATGGAATGTATCATGAATATGTAAAGTGAATCTGCAACTTATGGTTTTATAATACTTAATTGCAGAAAAAGAACAATTTTTGAAAATGTAGTGTCAGAAGAACTATGATTTTCACCTTAGATTTTCTGTATAAACATGCCAATCAATGATTGGTTTTCATGTTTATACCTTTATATATATATATATATATATATATATATATATATATATATATATATATGATTGAAGAAAAATACAATTAAGCTAGTGAAGAAAAAGTATTTTTCTTCACTAACTTCATATCAATGTTATCTTGAAATTTCTTGATAAAGTCCTCTCTTGAAAGTGGCTTATGATAAAATTTCAGTCTGTGTCCATTTACAAGAAAGGCTACCATTCCTTCATCTATTGTCCTGATCTTTATTGCTCCATTTTCAAAAAATTTCACAATCTCATATGGCCCAAGCCAATGAGTCTGAAATTTACCTGAAAAATCCTTGAACTTTGAATCAAATAATAGAGCTCAGTCACCTTCTTTAAATTTCTTTTCTTTGATGTACTTATCATGCCATATAGTCCTTTGTTGTTGGAATATGCTTTTTCTCTAGACTACATCTTGTCTGATCTCATCCAATTCATTAATCTACTCCAGTCTATGCTTCTGTGCTTTTGTTAAATCAAGTCCTAACTGGACTGCCATTTTGAAATTTTGGATCTGAAACTCTATGGGAAACAAGACTTGTTTTCCATAAACAAGTTCATAAGGAGTGTGACCTATTATGTTTCTCCATGTATTTATGTAGGCCCACAAGGCTTCAAGAAGCCTTTCTACCCAATCTCTCTTATGTAAATGGAAAGTATTTGTTAGGATCCCTTCAATGACTTTATTGGTAGATTCCACTTGACCATTTGCTTGTGGATGGTAGGGAGTAGATTTTCTGTGTCTGATTTTGTACTTTTCTACCATTTTCTCCACTATATTTGATGTAAATTGAGCTCCTTGATCTGTAACAATTTCTCTTGGGACACCAAAATGAGTAAAAATATCCTCAAAAAGAAAATTGACTACAGATGCTTCAGTAGCAGAAAGTAATGGTTTGGCTTCTACCCATTTCGTAACATAATCAGTGCAAACTAATATATATTTCTTTCGTCTTGATGGAGGATTAATAGGTCCTACAAAATCCAAAGCCCATTTCTCAAAGGGTTCAATTTGTACCTGAGGTTGCAGTGGCATCTCACCTGAAGGAGAAGGTTTCCCTACCCTTTGGCAACTGTCACACCTTTTAACGTACTCTTTAGCATCCTTAAAGAGGGATGGCCAATAATATCATAAATGAAGGATCTTATAAGCTCTCATATTATTAGCAAAGTGTCCACCATATGGTTCATCATGACATGTCTTGAGGATCTCAGGCATCTCATCTTCTCAAACACATCTTATGATGATGAAATCTGGACCTGTTTTGAATAACTCATTAGCAATCCATGAATATTTTTCACTGTCATAAACGATCTTTCTTTTATCTATTGTATTGATAATTGAAGGAAATTTTCCTAAAACTAGATAGTTAGCAATATCAGCAAACCAAGGAGTTTGAGTTGTATTTGCAAAAATATATTCATCAGAGAAGTTATCTTCAGCTGGAGTACTGTCTTTAATGTTTTGGAGTCTAGATAGGAAATCAACTACTGTATTTTGTTTTCCAGGCCTATCTGGAATAGTGATGTTAAAATCTTGTAAAAGCAACAACCATCTTGTGACTCTGCCATTAGTAATTGATTTGTTCATTAGGTACCTAATTGTACAATGGTGTGTGTGAACAAAATTTTCATAGCCTGTTATCTAGTGTCTAAATTTTGTTATAGCATGAACAACAGCTAAGAACTCTTTTTCAGTTACAGTATAATTCTACTTCGAAGGAGTCAAATTTGTACTTGTGTAGTAGATGGCATAAGGAATCAGGTCTTTTTGTCCCAATACAGCTCCTAAAGTTGTATCTGAGGCATCTGTTGAAACATGAAAAGGTAATTTTCAGTTAGGTCCCCTTAAAATAGGTGCTTCAGAGATTTTTGTTTTCAGGGTTTCAAAGGCTAACTAGCAGTCAGAATTCCAGTTAAATTCACAGTCTTTGGTAAGTAATTTGAAAAGTGGAGATGCTATCTTGGTGAAGTTTTCTATGAATCTCCTATAATACCCTGTAAATCCTAGAAAACTCCTAACATATTTTTGACAACTTGGAACTAGTAATCTGGAGATGACTTCAATTTTTGACTTATCAACTTTGATCCCCTCTCCTGAAATGTGATGTCCTAGAACAATCCCTTCAGTAAACATCATAAAACACTTTTCATGACTTAATGAAAGATTTTCTTCTTTACATATCTTTAGAACTTTTTCCAAGTTTTCTAAGGCTTATTCAAACATGTTTCCATAGACTGTGAAGTCATCCATGTATACCTCTACACAGTCATGTATTAGATCTGAAAATATTCCTAATACTGCCCTTTGGAATGTTGTAGGTGCATTTCATAATCCAAATGGAAATACTCGATAGGCATAGGTACCCCAAGGACAAGTAAATGTGGTTTTGTCTTGATCCTCAAGTGCTACCTCAATTTTATTATAACCACTGAACCCATCCAAAAATGAAAGGTACTTCTTGCCTGCAAATGTATCTACCACCTGATCTGTGAAAGGTAAGGGAAAATGGTCTTTAAGAGTAGCTTTGTTTAGTTCTCGGTAATCAATACATACCCTCCATTTTCCATTCTTCTTGGGTACAATAACCAAAGGAGAGACCCACTGACTATCTGAAATGGGATAAATAAAATTGACATTTAACAATTTCTGCAATTGTTCTTTAACAATCTCCCTAAGGTTTGGATTCATCCTTCTCTGAGGTTGTCTGATTGGTTTACAATTTTCCTCTATATAGATATGATGAGTGCAAGTCTTAGGATTGATCCCTTTCATGTCAGTGTACTCCCAAGCATATGCAGCAGAGTGTCTCTGTAATATTTTGACTAGATTTTCTTGTAATTTATCTAGGTTTTTGTTTATGTTTAAATTTTTTCTTGGGAATATTTCAATTGCAGAGCTGCCAAATTCTTCCATGGAGTAAAGAGACATATGTCTTGATGATAAGAACTCAATGTTAGATTCTTATTGAAATTGTTCATATTTAAATTCTGAAGAAGATTCATAATTTTCCAAAGTATTCAGGATCTGACTATCTTCACTAATTTCTGAAATAGTGAAGAGAGGTTGTATATCTTCTTCATCATCAATCCATTGAGTATCATCTAATTCTGTGATTGTTCTTGCTGGAGGATACAAGGTGAATTTCTTGGTTGAACTTCCATCAGATATGTACATATCACCAGACCTACAGTTGATCCAAGTGGATATCGGTGGCCGCCCACCTATTCCATTTGGACCCGCAGCATCAATTCTTTCAGTTTTTCAGCTTCAACACAACTTACCATTTTTAGCAGGTTTTCGGGTCCTGCACACCTGGAGCTGTTTTGGGGACTTAATGATCCAGGTGGATACTGGTGGCCACCCACCGAGTCCATTTGAACCCCCACCATCAGTTCTTTCAATTTGTAAGTTTAAGCACAACTTACTATTTTTAGCATTTTTTCGGGTCCTGAACTTTCAAAGCTGTTTTGAGGCCCTAAACGACGTTTTTTGGGGAAAACAGGGAGCAACATGGGTCATACCCATGTTGCTCACTCAAAAGTTGTAGTCCTCGAATAGATATTTCTAACGATCTATTGAGCGCGTCAAACAAAGATCGAATGCCAAAGTTACGTCCCCGTGAAGTTGAAACACCAATTTACCCAAATGGGGCCCACAGTTTTGGCGCTTCATCTCCTAGGGTTAGGTTTTTGGATGTTTCGGATTTTACATTGTTTCTCAACAATAAATAGGCTTTCGAGCCTCATTGTAATATAGTTTAGGGGTTGGGAGCCGACACATCTCTTCTCAGAGATAAGCGCTACCGGTGCCCTAGCTCACCACATCTTCATCATGTCTGCATTGTAACATAGTTCAGGGGCTGGTAGCTGCCACATCTCTTCTCAGGGATACACTGCCAGTACCCTAGCTCATATATTTCAATTATTTCTGTAATAGGGCTATGAGCCTCAATGTAACACAATTCAGAGGCCTGCGTATGCCACATCTCTTCTCATAGATATGCTACCAGTGCCCTATCTTGTTTTTGTTATGTTTGTAAGCTTATTTAGTCATTATTTTATTAGTAAAATGAAGCACTATTTCCGTTGCATCTCTGCATCTATGGCTATATGTGCATTCTATTGCGTTCCTGCATAAAATCTGGATCAGTGGTATCATATTGGTCTTCTCTTTCTCTGTTTTTCTCTTCATGTCCCCAGTGCGGCCAGGGTATAAGGAGTTCAACCTCGCAACTCTGACAACCCCCCATGGTGGAAGGAAAGAAAGATGAGGAAGCAGGAGATCCTATCAAAATTGTGCTCAAGGAGGCCCTCAAGAAACAGAGGAATGCAATTATGGATAAATTTTTCCAAACCCTTCAATTGCTGCCCACCACCAACACATCTACATCTAGCACGTCTGCCAACAAGTCTGCGACATCGTGGACAAATCTAATAACAATTTCAGCGTACCCCCCCCCCCCCCCCCATGGAGGAACTTAACATAATGGAGACCATTTCTTCCTAAGGAGGGAGGAATAATCCAGGTGGATATCGGTGGCCGCCCACCTATTCCATTTGGACCCACAACATCAATTCTTTCAGTTTTTTAGCTTCAACACAGCTTACCATTTTTAGCAGGTTTTCGGGTCCTGCACACCCAGAGCTGTTTTGGGGACTTAATGATCTAGGTGGATATTGGTGGCCACCCAATGAGTCCATTTGAACCCCCACCATCAGTTCTTTCAATTTGTAAGTTTAAGCATAATTTACTATTTTTAGCAGTTTTTTGGGTCCTAAACTTTCGGAGCCGTTTTTTTCCATAAACGACGTTTTCTAGGAGATGTTGCTCACTCAAAATTTGTATTCCTTGGATAGATATTTCTAACGAGCTATTGAGCACATCAAACGGAGATCGAATGCCAAAGCTACGTCCCCAGGAAGTTGAAACACCAATTTACCCAAACGAGTCCCACAGTTTTGGCGCTTCATCTCCTAGGGTTAGGTTTTTGGATGTTTCAGATTTTACATTGTTTCTCAACAATAAATAGGCTTTCGAGCCTCATTATAATATAGTTTAGGGGCTGGGAGCCGACACATATCTTCTCAGAGATAAGCGCTACCAGTGCCCTAGCTCACCACATCTTCATCATGTCTGCATTGTAACATAGTTCAGGGGCTGGTAGCTATCACATCTCTTCTCAAGGATACGCTGCTAGTACCCTAGCTCATCTATTTCCATTGTTTTTGTAATAGGCCTGCGAGCCTCAATGTAACACAGTTCAGAGGCCTGCGTACGCCACATCTCTTCTCAGAGATACGCTCCCAGTGCCCTAGCTTGTTTCCATTATGTTTGTAAGCTTATTTAGTCATTCTTTTATTAATAAAATGAAGCACTATTTCCATTTCATATCTATATCTATGGCTGTATGTGCATTCTATTGCGTTCCTGCATAAAATACGGATCAACGACTAATGAAAGCATCAGCTGTAGCTAACCAAGGTCTTCCTAATATAATAGGATGTCCTCCTAGATCATTTTTAGGAGTTAGGATCATGAAATCCACAGGATACTCCCAAGAATCTAATGACACTGAAATTTCTTCTATTATCCCATCTGGTTTGATCACAGACCTATCTGCTAATTGTAGCAGTGTGGGTGTAAAAAGAAGATTAGGAAGTTTTAGCTTTTCCATGATTTGTCTACTCATGATATTGATTGTTGCTCCTAAATCAAGAAGTGTATTCTGGATTTCAATTCCATTGATGTGTATTCTGACAACTAGATTTCCTGGGTCTAGATACTTAGGAATGGCAATCTTACCCATCATTATATCTGCTATTTTTCCTACCTGTTGTATTTTCTTTATCTATTTTATTCTTTTCCTATTTTTTTCATACTCAACTCCTTTATTGTTTTTGCTAAGAGTGGGATTTCCTTGATAGATTGTAATAATGGAATCTTAATACAAACATTTCTTAACTCATCTAGGAAATCATAGTTAGGCATCATAATTTGTTTCTCTACACCCTTATCAATTTGTAATCTTTCTAGAAAAGGAGGTGTAGAAGTAGATGTTGATGGCTGCTCTAATATAGGAGTTGAAATTATTGGCTCTTTCTCTTTTGATTTTTCAATGTTTTGGTCTTCAAAATATGTGCTTCCCTCAAGACTTTTACTTACCCATAGAGAATCTTCCTCAGAATTGTTTTACTCTTATATGATTACAGAAGGTTTCTTCTTTTCAAGTATTCTTCCAGACCTAAGTTGAAAATCATTAAGGTCTAAAGAAGTAATCAAATAGGTTGGGAATTGTTGACCTTCTATCATATATGTATTCTAAGGGTTTTTATTGTTGGCGTTTGGTATAGGCTGGTTAGGCAATTGAATTTCTTTTTTATTTTCATCCCTAATTTTTTTCAACAAGAGAGCCTTCAAATTTTCTTGATCTAAGGTTTCCATTTTTTCCCTCTTGATGTTATAATTGAATCTTTCCAATAAATCTTCTAGATTTTCATCCTCTTTTTGCATCATCTTGAACATTTCTTCCTTATGATTGACTGGTATATAGTAATCCAAGTATCTTTGTAGAAATTCTCTCTTTATATCATCCCATGTCCTAATATACCTACTGATTAAACTCATAAACCATTTTAATGCTACGCCTTTCAATTTTGAAGGGAACAGTTTAAGTTTCTGAGCATATTGTAGATAATCATAGGTTCTACATAGAACTTCAAATTCAAATAAGAAGGTTTTAGGATCCTCACTTTTTAGTCCATGAAAGTTTGGAAGAATAGAAGGTGAGATGCTTTTCACAGTTGCATTAGTCTCTTCATCTACTATAGGGAATCAAAAAGAGCTTCTAGTTTCCCTTCTACCTCTACCTCCTTCTGCATTTCCTCTTCCTCCTTCTACATTTCCTCTACCTCTTCCTCTGTCTCCTCCTCTTCCTCTACCTCCTCCAAATAGTGTATGTTCTCCATTAAAGAGTTCTCCTTCCCCTTCTTCTTCCATGATAGACTCTTCCGAATTGATATAGGGTTCAGTTGGAAGAGATAATTGTTTTACTGGTTCTTCTACTAAGGATATATTGAAGAAATAGTCCTATTCTTCCTCTTCACTAGGGATTTGTAATTCTTCTGCTGGAATATATTCCCCTATGGAAGTTGTTGAGATTTATTTTAATTAATTTTGGAGAAAATCTCATGAATGTGCAACAATAGGATTTGTTTCTAAATTGACTCCATTTAATCCTGATGTGTGTTGTGAGTGAATTTATGATTCAGTTTCTACTCCCAGCTATAAAATGTTAGCCTGTAGAGGCAAATGAGCATGAGGAATGTGAGGTGAGTGGAAGAGATGTGCAGATGAAAAACTCTACTGTTGTAATTCTCCTTTTTGCTGAATGAGATTGCCGATGCCCCTGTTTTGTGGATGTAGCCCAGATTGGTTGGGTGAACTGCGTTAAAATATTTGTGTCTTTATGTTTTTTTGCTATGTGTCTGTATGTTTTATTTATGTTTCCATTGTTTTTTGCTCAACAATTGGTATCAGAACATAGTTTGAAGACCTGCGGTGATTTCTGTGCTCGATTTAACAATTGTTGTGAATGTTTTCTGCGTGGCCATAGAAGAAATGGTGGATCACAAAAATAATAGAAGAGTGAATGCTATTGATTTGTGAGTCCACTGTGCAGAAAGCGCAAAGAAGACAACACTGTGAGCTAGAGAAAGGAGTTATTGAAGGTGATAGCTGTGAATTGTGAAAGTCGAGCCGTGACTGTGATCCGTGGCTGTGTTAGCGTTAAGACAGAATAGAGAAATCTGTGAGATAGTGAGCTGGAGGGCGTGGAGAATGCCATGGACCGCTGATCAAATATCTAATGAATGTTGTGGACAACTGCTCCACGGCACTGTCATCCTCTAATCTCAATTAAATACGCCAGTGTGGTTCTGTGGTTCAAGTGTGGAGGAGCCATAGCACAGTAAGCCATTCGGAAGCGTTGAATGCTGGTTTGCTGAATGGTGAACGTTGAACGGTGAGCTTTCTGCACTAAACGATGTTGAATGTTGCGTTTAACGGTGTTGAACTGTGAATTCAATTTTAAAATCGTTTTTTTTCCATTCTAAAATTGATATATGAAATGCCATTCGATTTTTCAGTGATGCAATGTTTTTTAAATATCGATTTGAATGGTTTTAATAAATCGATTTACATATTCTTTATGAAGTCATTCTTAAAAAAAAAGGGTGGCACTTCATTGATTTAAGAATAGGTGGCCCATAATAAATCGATTTTTATGAAGTCGTTCTACAAGGTGGCACTTCATTGTTTGAAAAGTTCTTTTTTAAATCGATTTGTATGGTAAATCGATATTTTATTAATCAATTTAAATGGAGTTTATAAGAACTGTAATATCGATTTACATTGTAATATCAATTTTTTGTAATATGCCATTATAAGGGCCAGGAAGAATATCCAAACCAGCTGAAATAACATTTCTAGTATGCTAGAAATTATTTGATGTTGATAAGTACTATGAAGATTTCCTTGTGCTACGTGAGAAGACAAATTAAGATATGGCAAAAACAGATAAAATATGCACACAGTTAGGAAGTTGCAACCAAACCCCTAATCTCTAGGAACTAATCCTAAACTAAGGAAATACATTACAACTTATGTAACCTTTTCTCCATTAATATAAAATAATATAATTATTTTCAACTCCCCCCCTTAATGGAGAAAGGATTGTCTTGAACTCCTAGCATCCTTCTAAACAATTCAAACTTCACACGTGCAAGAGGCTTTGTAAAAATATCAGCCACATTGTCACAAGTTTTACAATATTCAACAATAATCTCTTTTGACTGTAGTTTCTCTCTGAAAAAATGGAACTGAGTGTCTATATGTTTGGTATTTTTATGGAACACTGGATTGTATGCCAATTTAATAGTGCTCTGGTTGTCGCTTTTGATGGAAGTGGAATTCTTCTGTTCTTCTCCTGCATCATTGAGAAGCCTTCTCAACCAGATTGCTTCACACGTCGCTGCACACAATGCCTGATACTCAGCTTCACATGAAGATAATGCTACAGTACTCTGCTTCTTGCTGCTCCATGCTATGACCCCGGATCCTATGCTGAATGCGTAACCTGCGATGGACCTTCGATCATCCAAGTTACCTGCCCAGTATGAATCTGAAAAGCCTGCTAGAATAACATCAGATGTGTCAGTGTATAAAATGCCATAATTAACAGTACCACAAAGATACCTCAACACGCTTTTTGCTGCTACCCAGTGACTCTCAAGTGGTTTTGACATGAATTGGCTTAATACACTAACAGAGTATGCCAAGTCAGGTCTGGTTTTTGTAAGATATATCAAGCTGCCAACCAGCTGTCTGTACGTCGTGGCATCAACCTCCTTAGTGCCATCGTCACTGCACAACTTCAAGTTCTGCTGCAAAGGTGTTGCTGCTGACCTACACTGATCCATACCAAACTTTTCCAACAGATTTCTGGCATACTTCCCTTGGGTAAGAAAAGTTTGCCCGGTATCTCTCCATACTTCTAATCCTAGACAGTAATGGAGGCTTCCAAGATCCTTCATTTCAAAAACTTGTGCCATAAGCCTTTTGATTCCTCTGATTAAATCATCTGCATCTCCTGTTATAATCATGTCATCTACATATAAAGAGATCAGAATAATCTTCCCCTGCTTATTATACTTGGTATACAAATTTGGGTCATTTAAACTTCTATGAAAGCCATACTCTAAAAAGAAAGAATCAACCTTTTCATACCAAGACCTGGGAGCTTGCTTTAAACCATATAAAGCCTTTTTCAATCTGCAAACAAGATGTTCCTGCCCCTGCTTCACAAACCCTTTTGGTTGTACTAAATAAATTTCCTCTTTTAAGTCACCATTTAAAAATGCAGATTTGACATCAAGCTGGTGTAGCTTCCAATTATATTTAGTAGCTAAAGAAATAAGCATTCTGATTGTATTTAGCTTTGCTACAGGTGCAAAGGTATCATCAAAGTCTATACCTTCCTGCTGTGAGTACCCTTTTGCAACCAGCCTAGCTTTTAATTTTTCAATACTTCCGTCTGCATTCATTTTTGGTTTAAACAGCCATTTGCATCCTATGGGTGTTTTATTCTTAGGCAGTTCAACTAAGTCCCAAGTGTCATTTCTAAGAATAGATTCTATCTCTTCATTCATTGCAGCCCTCCACTCCTTAAATTGACTAGCTTCTTTGTAATTAGTGGGCTCTACAATGTTCAAAACATTTGACATCAAAGCATAGTCTTTCAATTTTAATGGTATTTGAGTCTTCCTACCTGATCTCCTTGGTAGGGGACTTACCTCAAATTTGTTTTCTTCAACTCTAATTGGGCTTGCATTATCACCTTCTTGTTGTTCTTCTTCCTGTTTCTGCTCCAGCTCTCTTTCATCCTCACTGCTTTCATTTATCACAAATGGAATGTGCCAATTATCACCAATGTCATCTTTCCCTTCCTGTACCTGTTCATGAAACACTACATCCCTGCTTGCAAATATCTTACGAGACTCAGGATTGAACAATTTATAAGCTTTAAATTCTGTGCCATAACCAACAAAGATGCATTTAATAGCTTTAGGGTCTAATTTCTTCCTATCAGCTTTGGGTATATGGGCAAATGCTTTTGACCCAAATACTCTTAGATGGTTTACTGCTGGTTTAAATCCATATAGAGCTTCAAAAGGAGTTTTGAAGCCAAGATATCTGGTAGGACTTCTGTTCTTCAAATATACAGCAGTGTTAATAGCCTCTGCCCAAAAACTATTAGAAAGACCCTTACCTTGTAACATGCTCCTTGCGCACTCCACTAAGGTTCTGTTCTTACGCTCTGCCACTCCATTCTGCTGTGGTGTGTGTGGCATTGTAAACTGCTGAACAATCCCGTGAGATTTGCAGAATTTCATGAATTCCCCTAGCTTATATTCTCCCCCTTGATCAGATCGGAGAATTTTTATACTCTTACCAAACTGTTTTTCCACCAAGGTTTTAAATTCTATAAAGCACTGGAAAGTCTGACTTTTCTTACTTAAAAAATAAACCCATGAATATCTAGTGCAATCATCAGTAAATAACAGAAAATAATACGCTCCACCTAGCGACCTTGTCTGCATAGGTCCGCATATATCAGTGTGCACTAGTTCCAAAATATCTGTTTCCTTCCTCCTATCATGCACAGGAAACTGTTCTCTATGCATCTTACCTAAGGCACAACCATCACAATTTAACTGAGTATTATGAAAGATAGGGAGTCCCTCAACCATACCTTTCCTCTGCAATAACATGAGATCCTGTAAATTCAAATGTCCGAACCTCTGATGCCAGAGTTGTTCGGCTGTCGATCCACCTGCAACCATGGCTCGCTTTGGTATACTTTTCACATCCAACATGTATAGGCTTCCAACGCGCACGCCAGTTGCAACAATTTCTCTCCTGCAATCCTTTACCACACAATGAGTCTTGAAGAACTCGACTTGCATATCTTGATCAGTTATCATGGATACAAATATGAGATTTTTCTTAATTCAAGGTACATATAAGACATTTTTAAGATGACTGATTTTTCCATTTGGTAACTTAACTGGAATAACCCCATAACCTTTAATCTCGTATCCACTATCATCTCCTAAATATATTTTCGATCCATATGTACTTTCTTCAAGACTTTCAAAAAATTCCTTTTTACCTGTCATGTGGGAGGATGCTTCGGAATCGACATACCAAATATCGTCCTCATTGGATGCTGAAAGGGCACAGTCGACTGTGAACAGTCGAAATTCATGGCTGAAATCTTCATCTTCTTCAACATCTTCTTCTTCGACAAAGTATCCTCTGTGCTTTGTAGTTGCCAGCTTCCTCTTTGCATCATCTACTTGCTTCTTAAGACATCTATCCTGCATATGACCCTTCTTTCCACAGTAATAACATCTTCTTATAGGATTATTTACAAGCATACCTTTATATGGACTCTTCTGTGATGTACCTCCTCTCTGCTGCAGTTGCGACTGTGATTGCTGCTGTGGCTGCTTCCCTCTGAAAGGTCGCCGTTTCGCCATCAGCGCAAGATCATCGTTCTGGGGGTTCAAGTTCTGTCGCCACTCCTCCTCTTGCAGCAAGATGCCTGTCAGATCTTCAAATGTGGGCACTTTCTCCCTTGCCGCCAATCCAGTGATGAACATTTGAAATTCATCTCGCATCCCGTTCAGTGTGATTGTGACGAGATCAGAGTCAGACACCTTCTCTCCGATGGCCCCTAATCCGTCTTTCACATCTTTGATTCGCGCAATGAATGCAGCAGTAGTCTCACTTTCGTCCATCCTCATTGAAAATAACTTGCTTTTAAGTGCCATAATTCGACTTGTATTCTGAATCTGATACAGATTTTTGATGGTTGTCCAGATCTCCGCAGATGTTTTACATTCTCTGATATGGGGGATAATGTTGTCCTTGACGGACATCTTCAGCAAGACTTTCGCCTTGTTTTCTCGCTTATCCCATTCTTGCTCCTGTGTCCCTGTGTTTGAATTCGGCCTCTGCTCATCACCTGTAACTATGGACCAAGCATTCACACCCTCAAGCAAGGTCTGGATCTTGAACTTCCAGTTCGTGAAGTTAGATCCATCAAGTTTGCCAGACTCGTGGATATAAGATTCCATCGTATTACTCATTTTGATCAGATCTACAAAATGAATCTACTCAACAGTAAAAAAAAACAAATCGATACCTGTCAAATCTTGTCACCCGATCTGCCACTTTTCTGCCACTTTTCTGCCAGATCTTCTGTTCCACCCACTGACAGATCTGCAAAATCAATCCCGCTCTGATGAGAAAATTCGTTGTTTTCCAATACAGCCAAAAAATCGATCTGATGAAAACTGATCCGATCTGCCTCTCCGGGATAGATCCGCAACTTTTCTGATCTGCTCCTCCGCAAATCGTCAAACGAAGATGAGGCTTCCCGCGGATCCCCTTGAAGGTGAGTCGACGCTCTTCCGAATGAAAAACCCGCGCCATAATGAAATCGGTGCAAGTAAAAGACACTTGGCGCGATTTTCCCGTGCGACTCCGCGCCAATGGCGCGGTGGCGCGATTAACAGCTGAACAGACGCGCCAGTCGCGCTTCCTGGCGCTACTGTCAGCGCGAAAAACGCGCCAACCCCCTTCTACTCAGAAAATTAAAAAATCATCTGAGTCTGAGCCAGGTGTTCTGCAGTCCACCTGCTCAATCGAGCACAAAGCTCTCGTGTACACGCGGCCACAAAGGCACTTTTAGCCACGAAGGCGATTCTGCCACAAAGGCAAACTGGCCACAAAGGCGATAAAAAATCAGGCTCACCCAATCTGAGCTCCGATACCAAGATAAAATATGCACACAGAATTGAAAGAAGGAGTTGTAGCTCTCAAGTGTGGCCTGCACCTGGAGACTACACTCAGAACAGAGAGAGAACTCTCGTACACTCTACATTCATGAATGAAAGATTACATCATTAAGTACAATACTAGAAGTTAGGAAGTTGCAACCAAACCCCTAATCTCTAGGAACTAATCCTAAACTAAGGAGATACGTTACAACTTATGTAACCTTTTCTCCATTAACATAAAAATAATATAATTATTTTCAACTAAAACACAAAGTGCTCGATTTGAGATCGAGAAGTTCAATGGGAAAAGAAACTTCAAGATCTGGAAAGTTAAGATGTATGATCTACTCATGCAACAAGGCGTGGAAAAGACACTGTTGGAAAAAGCCAAACAGCCTTACACCATGACGGATAACAAATGGAGTGACATGGATGAAAGAGCACTGAGCAGCATTCGATTGTGTTTGGCGGATGATGTTTTGTTTAACATCGTGTCAGAGAAAACTGCTGCCGGTTTGTAGACAAAGCTTGAAAGCTGTACATGAAAAAATCCTTAACCAATAGGATTCTTCTAAAGCGACAGTTGTAAATTTTGCGCATGAAGGAAGGTACGACGATAACTGATCATCTAAATACCTTTAATACTCTCTTGGTGCAGTTAGAAAGTATAGAAGTAAAATTTGAATCAGAAGATAAATTTGTAACTTTATTATGCTCGTTGCCGAAGTCATGGGATCATTTTGTTACTTCTATAAGTCTTATTTCATCAGAAACCCTTGATTTTGATGATGTTGTTAGAGATTTGTTGTTTGAAGAAACAAGGAAAAGGTCAAATTCAGAAACCTCTACATTAGAAGCAATGATGGTCAGAGGTCGTTCTAAAGAAAGATGCTTCAGTAAGCATAACAACTCGTGTTCAAAATCAAAAGGGAAGAAGAGTAAGGTAAAGTGTTAGTTTTGTGGAAAATTGGGACATTTGAAGAAGGAATGTTGGAAGAGACAACAAACATCCAAAGGAGACTCTTCGACAGAGAAGAAAGAAGAAAACACGACAGATACAGGTTTGGCATCCATTTCAGGTATGAGTGATGAAGTGTTATCAGTTAGTTTGTCTAATCATGATCAACATTGGTTGTTAGATTCTGGTGCGTCAAATCACATGTGCATTCATAGAGAGTGGTTTAAAACTTATAAATAAATCAATGATGGAGTTGTTTATATGGGAAATGATGTCTCATGTAATATTGTGGGAATTGGAAGCATCCAGATTAAAATGTTTGATGGGACAAATAAAATTTTACCTGATGTAAGACACATGCCTGAACTAAGAAAAAACCTCATTTCACTAGGAGTGCTAGACACAAATGGATATAAAACCTTTATTCAAGGTGGAGTAATGAAAGTTTATAAAGAAATTTTACTAGGAATGAAAGCAAAGAAAATTGGAAATCTTTTTCAGTTAGAAGGAAGAATAGAGTCAGATCATGCTTCTACAGTATTTGAAAATGATAGTAATTCTATTCGTCTATGGCATCAACGGTTGGGCCATATGAGCAAAAGAGGATTAAAATTTTTATCTAATCGTAAGTTACTTCCTAGTTTAAAATCTTCTAAGTTAGATTTCTGCAAACATTGTATATTTGGGAAACAAAGCAACTAGAAGTTTAAAACTTGAAAACATACTAGTAAGGGAATCCTTGATTATATCCATTCTGATGTTTGGGGTCCATCTCCTACAACCTCATATGGAGGATCATCATATTTTGTATCTTTTATTGATGATTTCTCTAGAAAAGTGCGGGTCTACATGTTAAAGAAAAATTCTGATGTATTCACAGTTTTCAAACAGTTTAGAGCATTAGTTGAAAACATCACTAGAAGAACCATTAAATGTTTAATAACTGACAATGGTGGTGAGTTTAATTCAAAGGAATTTGATAATTATTGCAAGGACACTAGGATCAAAAGACATAAAACTACTGTGTATACTCCTCAGCAAAATGGAGCTGTTGAACGCATGAACATGACTCTTTTAGAGAGAGCAAGAAGTATGCTTAGTAACTCCAATTTACAGAAGGAACTATGGACAGAAGCTGTATCTACGGCTTGCTATTTAATAAATTGATCACCATCAACTGAAATAGGATGCAAAATTCCTCAAGAGGTATGGAAAGGCTATCCTTGTGATTATTCTAAACTGAAAGTTTTTGGTTGTGATGCATATGCTCTAGTTCTGGAACATCAGCTTTCTAAATTATCATCTACATTTGGATTTTCAAGTGAAGATTCATTGAATTTAACATCGCTGTTAATGATGATCTTGTGAGCAGTAGAATCCCAAAACCTGTATCCCTTAGTCCCATCACCATATCCCACAATCATTCATTTCCGTACCTTCTTTCTTTTTGTCCCGTGTTTGGTGGGTATTTCCTAAATCCAAGCAGTTCCAGCGATCCAAGACTGGGTGGGCAGAAAATTGATTGCTGCTACTTTCTCAACTGGAAGAATTACCTTTATTCAGTTGCATAGGAGAACCACCTGGGATCTTGCATTAAAAATATTAACTACTGCCCAACTTATGATGAGATCTTACGCGCTCGCTATAGCTTTTTATTGACCTGCCTACATCAATCAATACTTTCTGTTCGATCTACAGCATCTACCAACCTTACAACGTTTTATGTTAACCATCCTTTCAATATAGGCTCACTGACTCCATTCTTTTCAAAAAGAGCGAGCGAAAGCCCTAAGGATTACTAGCCATATGGACTTCCATAAGGTCTTAAGCCGTCCTACTTACTAGCGCAATATAGACACTAGCCTGTAGTCCACATACATGCACTAATCAATTATTTGAGTTATCAATGGCCTCAGGTTCGGTCCAGGCACAAAGTGTTGTGGTTGGACAATATTACAACAACTTCATCTAATTCGATGTTGTTGATCAATTGAAGGGAGTGAACCCCTGCATCGGAACCCTGTAGAACGAGAAATAGGGGAGCGGTTAGCTTCCGCGCTAACCCCTTCATCTTACAAACTCTCAAATAAAGGAGAGGGATTTATCGCTCGACCGACCAAGGGAGAGGGCCGCCATCACCCGGGAGGGGGCTCAACTGATAAGGAGAGGACTTCGAACTATAGGCTAACTAGTAGGAATGATAGCCACCGGATGATTGGAGACTATCCCACCTACCAGCATACCCTTAGAAGAAGGATTGAGAGCCTAAGGATGGACATAGGAGATAAGGATGCGAACGGGTGAAACGAGATACATGGAAGGAGGACCCGGAAGGGGGCTCGACCGATAGGGAGAGGATTGGTCACCCTAGAAGGATGAGGACGAAGAATCCTGAGCAAGTAGTGGAGGTGGAGAAAGGCACGGATATGATCCAGCTAGGCCCCTCAAGAAGAAGAAGAAGAAGGATGGGTAATGGGAAGCATCCAGGGGTGAGAGGTTGCCTACCGTGATGAAAGGCTCATACCGGAGTCGTGTGGATCTCAAACAATTCCGTAATTGAACTAATAGAGGTCGAAGTCAAGAGTTAGGTTCTACCACCTTACCCCTTTCGAGGGCTGTGGACAGGAGCGGTGATGGGAGTGAGAATTGGGTCTGCCCACCAATAAACCTGTCTTTGTTTTGTTTCATAAGTAGTGGTAGATTGTTCCCTTTCCTGACCGAGGAAGCGAAGCTCCCCCAACTCATTTCTTCAGAGCCCGCTCGGGTTTGTCGAAGTATTCGCGAAAGCCCTGTCCGCGAGAGGGATGATTTATCCTTTTACGGGCTGATTCCCTCGAGCAGCAGGTTTGGAGTATATCCTCTGCCTTTCCGTGCACGGGCTTATCCCGCCGTGCCAACCTTTAGATTGTACGCCATTCTACTTATCCTTATGCGCCCACTCAGGTTGCGGTTTTTTATCACCGACATGGTTGTTCGATGCGAGAGTTTTTGGGACTCTCGGTCACCATGGCCAATGAGTTATGTGAGTAATTCGAGATATTATATATGTAATTATGGTCATGATCGAATTCATGACGATCGCTTTGCCTGAATGAGATAGGTAATTACGCTTTAGCAGAGCATGCATATATTATATATGTAATTATGGTCATGATCGAATTCATGACGATCGCTTTGCCTGAATGAGATAGGTACTCTCGACTAAAGGAGAGGGATTTATCGCTCGACTGACCAAGGGAGAGGGCCGCCATCACCCGGGAGGGGGCTCGACTGATAATATGAGGGTCGCCTGCTCTCATATGGGTCGTAAACCATCACCAAGGTTGTATAGGCTAATGCATTTAAGTTCAATATTCCACCATTCTTTTTTCCGCACCCAGTGTTCAATGTGGACCTCCTTCAGCCCTACTTCCCACCTCTACTAGACGCCTCTAACATTGCAGAACAACTCACACCAACAGAGGTAGACCCATATTACATGGAACAGTCCACCATGGATCATATCATGGACGTGCAATAGCCGATCATAGACAGACAGAGGGTCATTGCTAATAGCCATTTTTCATTGCCGAGAGCCAGGCATTGTAAGCCGGTCAGAGACAGAAGGTCATAGTTTCTCTTAGACAGTCTCATAGTCAGGAGGTCGTTGCCATAGGGTCAACCAATTTCCAGAAAGTCATTGTCGTAGTCGAGTATTGCCGATCATATCCACCAAGTCCAACGAGAAAGTTCACGTCCACCAGTCGATAGAATACATGATGTTACTTACGTTGATTCGCTATTCGAGGATTCCCCCTTCATAGCCAACCACCAATCATTGCAAGACAGTAGTCATTGCAAGCCGGTCTTGCAGTAGCCATGCATAACTACATTCTTAGCCATATAGAATTTAATTTGCATAGAGCATATAAATGAAATGTTTACAACAAAAAGATATTGAGTTTACCCACCAAGGAGGCACGGATAGAGAACTGATTCTTCTGTTGATGCTGTTGGCCCGAAGGTGTGACCAGGAGAGATTAGTATTCCACCCAGCATATGTGTGATAAGTCCTTACCGCAGAGAATAAAGACTTACCATGGTATTCCAATATCTGTTTTATATACATAATAGTTATGAAAGCTCTTCTATCTCATATCTATACTGTTACCTCTTGATTACTGGCATGTGAATCTTATGGAGATAAGGTACCATGTTTATAGAGATACTATCTATTATATAAGCTATTAGTTCTGAATCTAACTAAGCCACCTATTACTACCATTGCTTTACTAATCACGATATGGACTGTAATAAGAGGCTAATCCGTAATATAGATTCAACATATTCAGTTTGAAACCAGTTCAAATACTGATGATAGTGCAGATCATGAACAAGTTTCAGATGCAGATCATGAACATGTTTCAGATGCAGATCATGAAGAAGTTCCTACAGATAATAATCAACAAATTGTGGAAGAACCAAAAACATCTTTAAGGAGGCCCATGAGAATCAGACGTCCTCCTAGAAGGTATGATGATTATGTTACTTCAGTTGCTTTAACTGCTAATGGTGATGAACCTTTCTGCTATTAGGAAGTCATAGAAGGTTCTAACAGTTATAAGTGGAAAGAAGCTATGAAGGATGAGATGAAGGCATTAGACAAGAATGCCACATGGGATCTGGTGGAACTTCCTAAAGACAGAAAAACTGTGGGATGTAAATGGGTTTACAAATTGAAAAGGGGTGTTGATGATACAGAGGATAGGTACAAAGCAAGGCTGGTCACAAAAGGTTTTTCTCAGAAAGCAGGAATTGAATTTCATGAGATATTTTCACCAGTTGTAAAAATTGTTTCAATTTGGATTGTGTTAGCATTAGTTGCTTTACTTGATTTATAATTACAACAACTAGATGTTAAAACTGCATTTTTACATGGAGATTTAGATGAGGAGATTTACATGGAACAACCAGAAGGGTTTGTTCAAAATCACAACAAGAAATTTGTCTGTTGGCTGAAGAAATCATTGTATGGTCTGAAGCAATCACCTCGACAATGGTACAAGAAATTTGATTCTTTCATGTTGAGTCAAAATTATATAAGAAGTGAATATGATCATTGTGTTTACTTTAAGAAATTAAGTAATGGCATGTTCATTATCTTAGTGTTGTATGTTGACGATATGCTTTTAGCAAGCAAAAGCATAAGTGAGATCAATAGGTTAAAGGCTCAGATGGCTAGGACATTTGATATGAAAGATCTAGGAGTAGCAAGACAGATTTTGGGCATGGATATTTTCAGAGACAGGAGCAATGGTAAGTATTGAGAAAATACTCTTGAGGTTTGTTATGAACAATGTGAAGCCTGTTTCAGTCCCTTTAGCTTCCCATTTTAAGCTTTCTTCAAGTTTATTTCCTAACACAAATGAAGAAAAGGAATATATGTCTTGAATTCCATATGCCAATGTAGTAGGTTGTTTAATGTATGCGATGGTTTGTACTCGACCAGATATTTCACATGCTGTTGGGATTTTCAGCAGGTATATGGAAAATACAGGAAAAGAACACTGGTCAGCAGTGAAATGGGTGCTTCGGTATCTAAGAGGCACAAGTGATTATTGTATCACTTATAATAGAAGTAGTGAATTTGTTTGCAGATATTTTGATTCTGATTTTGTAGGTGATTTGGATAAGAGAAGGTCAACTTCAAGGTATGTCTTTACCCTTGTAGGTAAAGCTATTAGCTGGATGTCAAAGCTACAGAACATTGTTGCTTTATAAACTACAAAAGCAGAATACATAGCTGCTTCACATGCTTGCAAAGAATCAGTTTGGTTGAAAGGTTTGTTTGGTGAGTTTGGTAGGTTGCAGGACAACATCAAGTTATATTGTGATAGTCAAAGTGCAATTCACTTGGCTAAAAATCCGGCCTATCATAGTAAATCAAAGCATATACCTATAAAGTACCATTTTGTAAGATAGGTTATCACTAAACAGGGAGTCTCTCTTGGAAAAGTGCATACAAAGGAAAACAGTGTAGACATATTCACGAAACCAGTTTTGTTAGAGAAGCTACGATGGTGTCTGGCTTCTCTTGGCTTGTAGAAAAGATAAAAATAATAATGGAACAGGGTATCAGGCTAATTGTTGTCAAGGTGGAGATTGTTGAGATTTCTTTTAATTAATTTTGGAGAAAATCTCATGAATGTGACAACAATAGGATTTGTTGCTAAATTGACTCCATTTAATCCTGGTGTGGATTTATTGCATCCTCTATTTGTTGTGAGTGAATTTATGATTCAGTTTCTACTCCCAGCTATAAAATGTAAGCCCATAGAGGCAAATGAGCATGAGGAATGTGAGGTGAGTGGAAGAGATGTGCAGATGAAAAATTCTATTGTTCTAATTCTCCTTTTTGCTGAATGAGATTGCCGATTTCCCTGTTTGGTGGATGTAGCTCAGATTGGTTGGGTGAACCACGTTAAAATCTCTGTGTCTTTATGTTTTTCTGCTATGTGTTTGTATTTTTTTATTTATGTTTCTACTGTATTTTGCTCAATAAAAGTGAAAAAGGTTACCCCTTCTGTAAGAGTCCTTGGATCTTCTTCCTCTAGAATTGATTCAGTGGATGAAGTGGGGGATCTTCCTAATGGATATCTGATCTTGAGACTTCTTGAAGCCTATGACCAGTATAGTATGGAATATGAGTTTGGGTTTGAGGTGTGCTACTTCTTGGTCTTGGTGGAGTGAGTGGAGTTGTGGGAGTTAAACTTCTGCCTCTTACAAATCTACCCCTAGAATCTCTTTCTCTACACATATCATTGTTTTTAGGAAATATGGAATAAGGCTACCTAGTTATACCTCCCTAGCAATGACGCCAAAATGTTTACTCAATTTAGTGTCCTAAATTGATATGATAAATTATTGACCAGGGCTTGTAAACAGATGAGGTATAGTTGCACAATATGTACCTAAATATCCTTATTCTTATTTCATTGTTTTTAGTATTTTATTGATGTTTTTGAGTTTCGTTATGTTTAGGTTTTAGTATCCTAATCTATGTTCAAAATAATGACATCAAATCTATGATAGAAAGGAAATAAAAGAGAAATTTAGACTCAAAACAGAGTGTAATTATAAATTATGTTCCTAATGATGAAAAACAGAGCATTCTAATCCATGGATTTCCTAGCTTGCAAATGAACATGAAATGTAACTCAAGACATTATAATTCAACCTAATCCTTTTAGTTAGAGGTTTGTTGGAATAGTTTGTAGAAAAGATTGAACTACAATGTGATGAGGATCTTCCTAAAAATAGATAGCAACTTAGAATATAGTAGTGCAATCCTATTCATATGTTAGATATATTTAGCTTGAGAAGAAAATTTCTAAAATATTTCTATGAATATTTAAACTGCTTATGACATTACAGCTAGGTCTCATTCATCAGCTAGAGATTTATTGGAAGATTTTATTGAGGGTTACTAGTTATAATGAAAAAAGGATCTTCTAAACAACAACAAATAACCCACAGTATTACAATTAGGTCTTTTCTATGACTTAGAGATTTATTGGAACAATTTTCAGAAAAGATTGCTTATAACAATATGAGGATCTTCTATCTAATTGCAAAACTGGAAATACAACCTAATTAACTTAACATCATACAACAAAATCTCATTCAGTCAATAGTGGTATGTTGGAAAAGCTTTTAAGAAAAAGAGTGGTTGTAGGATGATGAGAATCTTTCAATCTAAATGACAAAAACTAAAGTGTTGATAACTCAAGATGTCACAATTAAATCCATTCAATAAATAGAGATATGTTGGAAAAATTTTAATAAAGGACTAACTATAACATCATGAGGATCTGTTAGTTGAGCAAACAAAGCAAGACATGATACTAAAATATATAAACTCAGAAAATTGTCTAAGTGAGAAATATAACAACAAAAAATTAAAAGTTACTTATCTAGAAAGAATGTGGAAGCCTCCTTAGATAGCAGGGGGCCTCTACTATCAAGTTGGCATGAAATTATTTTAACTCCTTAAGTTTTTCTTCAACACAACATCAAAGTTATGCTTCTTCTTATTATCAAAAATACTTCGAAACAGAGTATCACAGTATTAGATAATAAGAGTTAACCTGTTTTCTCATTCTGACCGAGCTAAATTTATAGACAATTACATAACTGAAATTGAATGAAAGTAGGCACAGGTGTTTTCTAAAATCAAAATCAAACTAAAACTCCTTTTTAGGACTCGTGATTTGCTGAAAGCAAATCAGGAGTCCTTATCCTTATAGAAACCTACTTCTCGGACTTTTTTTTTCACCACGTGCACAAGCATCTCCAGTCTTTGATTCAACCTTTGTAGATGACAAGGAACAATATAAGAAATATTTAGAATCTAACCATATACTCATTTTCTTCAGATGACACCTGTAATATGTTCAAACACCAAAATGGCTATGGAATGTGTAACTGGCTATAGAATGACTACATTCTGTAGCTAAAACTGCTCATAAATAATTAAGACAACAAAACCAAAAAAGTACAACAAGTTTGTCATTGCATGTATTCCTTAAGTGATTTTAATCATTCTTATTGATCTTATAGGTATATAAATGACAAAATGAATGATAAGATAAAGTGGAATTTGGCAAAGGAAAAGACACTTTTAGGGCTCAACACATAGCTGGTATGCCTCTTAAAATTCGAAGCCTGCAACCCAAGATCGAATCCGTTGGCCCAACTTTGGATATCCACAAGCGGAGCTGACCTTCCCTAGCACTGCTCACCGTCTTCCCCCTCACACCAAAAACACAGACTCCCTCCCTTACCATATTTTTTTCCATATGTATGAAGCCTCAGAGCACCTGGAACCCCATTTCGAGTGCCTCATTCTCCACATCACTCAAGAAGATGACAGGCACCTTCCCCTGTCCCTGTCCACCACAGGAGGAGCGGGGGACTGCAGAAAACCTCCAGATAATGAACGAATCTCTAAGTGACCTCGTAGAGACACGACAATGCCCAGCGTTTCAGGTTGGCGAAGGGTAACATTGCTCATGATTTCGCTACCGCTTAGAACAGAGCTTCCCTGTTGCCTTATCAGGGCGAAAGTGGCCAAGCTCCCTATGAGGTTTTAGTCATCAAATATCTCTAGGACATGGGCATAGAGGGCATTTGGTCTTTCCTTGTTCATCATGAGAATGGAGGGTTTGGGCACTATGTACCCAACCTTCTCACATTCTTGCTATGATCATATAACTGAGTGAGGATGAAGAATATTATTTCTAAAATTGTTTTCCTTAACTGATTAATAATAACAATTCTTAATCCTAAGGTAGACATTATTTCAATCGTCTAACATAAAAATAAATGGTGCAAAATGGTACACCTGGCAGTTTGGGAAATTTGTTTTCAAATATGGACGCTTTACAACTTAATTATATGACTAAATAGATATATTTAAAATTTCGTATTAAAAATTAATCAATTTTAAAATTAATAATATTTATAGAAATATTTGAACAAGGTGATAAGGGATGATATAGGTAGGTGGGAGGTAATTTTACCATCACACCATGTAGTAAATGTGAAGAAATGCCTTACCATACCTTCTTCATTTGACTAGATAGCCATCTCTTTGCTACCAAGTTGAATGAGGACCATTAATTCCTGTTCTTGCATTCTCATATGGGATTGATGTGGTGATAATGCATTATAATGTATCATAGTGTAACTTTATTCACACTTGGACATCACTTTGATGATTATACACATTTTTTTAATGCTTTCTTCGTGTAGAGAAGACAATCTAGATTTTATGTATTCTTCACCCCTTGCTAAACAAAATTATCTTATTTGAATTTCATTTATCTCCTTCCTAACTCTAATATTTTGAAAAGGTTTTAATCATGGTATCCATATTGTGCACCTAACCTTCTTCTTGAATGTTTTAACCTTGCACTCTTGAGTCCCTTTGGGTGGCTCCTAAGCTTACACTCTCTTGTCCAATCTTCTTTCTGCTTCCTATATCTTCCCCATCTCACATAGATCTCTTTGGATTTCTACCTATCTCATATTTTGCACCATGTTTATGTTACCGACTCACCATGAGGGCCAAAGATATACATATGTGACAACCATGGTAACCATGGTGGATCACAATCTTGGTTCAAGGAGGAGTATTTTTCTCGATAGTTTCACACCAAAATACCTATAAAGTTTCAAAAAGATTTTTAGGAGACCAAACAAGAAATTTCCAACGAAAGAGAATGTCCATCATTCTCTAATATTATTTTTGAGATCACTATATGCTTTTCTAACTTAGGAGACACTACATAAATATAGAACCAATATTTTCACGCCATTAACCTCTACTAGTAGATGAAAACATTGATAGGAAAGGTGTTTTTGGATTGAAACCATGCCAAGGATGAAATCCTTCTTCTACTTGATGACATGTAGTTGTGAATGAATGATATGGACAATAGAAAGGTGTGCATTGAATCCTGATTGGCCCTATCATCTGGCATAGGGAAAACCAATAAACCCATTCCAAATCCCATTGAGGTAGAATACTCAATTTCTTCCTAATTTTTATGATAATTCTAAAGCATATCAAATTATCTACAAGTATAACATCTATTCATAATCATATTAAATTATTTTCATCTATAAAAATATGAAAGTTAAATTTTATAAATTTATATAAATGTGCATTAAAGTGTTTAACTTTCCTTTTAAATTATTAATTTTGAACTATTTATATAATTTTAAATTTGCACAAATGAATTTATTGTGTATCTTGTATATTTTTTACGCTTATTTTTATTCATTGTCAATAAGTTTTTTGAATAATAAAAGAAGTTTGTATAAAGTTTTAATGTTTTAGTAAAAAAAATGGAAAATACAATGAAAATCTTTAAATTAAATTAATATTAATAAAATTGTAAAGTAAAAAAATTATAAAATCTTTTATAATAAATAAAATAATTTAATAATTTAATAATTCTTATAAATAATATTTATGAATAAATAAATTATTTAGAAAAAATTTATATAAATTTTTATTACTCTAAATAAATAATTGTATATAAAAAACCATATACAATTTAAATATTTTAATTTAAAACTAATTCACTTTAAAATTTTAATTATTATTAAAAATAATTAAATAATCTTATACTACTACTTTAAGAACAATTCCTCTCCTCCAACTTAAGGCATTCAGATTGCGTGTTTTGTTTTCATGTCTACGTGATTCCAATGAGTGCAAAGTGGGAAAAGGGGTACATGTACGGATTATAATCTAACAAGTTACTTATTTTGATTGTTTGATTAATTAAAAATATTATGTGTAAGTATGTCACTTCATAGGAATAATTTTAGCTAATGTTTGATTTTGCCAAAATCGTTTAACTTGAATCTTAAATCGTATATAACTTATACATAATTTTTTTATCTTATTTATAGGCTAAGATTAATTATTAAGCTAGATTTCATGCAAACTTAAATGTAATGTACATTTAATATTTTTATTAAATGTTATCTTATTTAAAAATAAAGTTAATTATTATTATGTATAAACACAATATAAATTTAAAATATAAAGATTTTTAGGTATGGTAAATAAATAAAAATATAAATAAACTAAAGATATGGTAAAAAAATAAAACATATTTTTATATTTACTCCATAAACCTCTTTATATTTACAAAACTCAAAACAAAGGTTTTATTTAGGAGAAACCTATAGGCCAAGTACCATATTTATAAAAGATGTGGGTAGCTAAATAAATATAAAAGAGGTATAAAGAGACATGATAAATATATAAAAATATATCAAATAGGATTGGAAATCAACATATAATTATATACCAAGCCTATGGATCAAACCCCATAGTAAATAAAAAAGGTATAGTAAATAAATAAAAACTATTTTTATATTTACTTCATAAACCTCTTTATATCCCAAAAAATAGGTTTTATTTAGGAGAAGCCTATGGGCCAAATACCATGGGCCAAATGATTACTAATACCATGAAAAAAAATTTTATTAACCCTAATATATATTAACTCTAGATATATATGGGAGGGAAGAAGAAATACATAGAGGTGGAGAGATAGGGGTGGTGATAAGGGAGAGATGAGGATAAATTGGAGAGGGGACAGGAGGAATGAAGATAGGGAGAGAGGGAGAGGAGTGAGAGACATAGGGAAGGGTAAGAGAGGGAGATGGAGACATAAATATGGAGGGGGGAGAGAGGAGAAGAGAGGGAGGGAGATAGTAAGAGGATTGGAGGAGAGAGGGAGGGAGATAGTAAGAGGATTGGAGGAGAGAGAGAGAGGGACGTAGGAGAGAAAGGCATAGAGAGGAATGAAGAGAGACGACTTGAGAGAGAGGAGGGGAGAGGAAGGGATAGAGAGATGGAGTTGGAGGGGGATAGAGGGAGGGAAGAATAAAGACATATAGATTGAGAAGTGGAGAGAGAGAGAGGGAGTTACAAGGAAGGGATGGACAGAGAGTGTGTGTATTTAGGGTGAGATAAAGAGACAAAGGAGAGATGGAGAGAAGCGTGAAAGAATGAGAGAGAATGATAAAATGAGGGACATAGTAACATATTTGGGGAGAGAGAGTGAGAGAGAGAGAGAGAGAGAGAGAGAGGACAAGATAGAGGACTTGTGAGAGAGGAAGAGAGTCATTGGGGAAGAGAGAGGGTTGGAGGGAAAAGAGAGAGATAGAGAGAGAGAGAGAGAGAGAGAGACAAAGAGACAAAGATGAGGGAAGAGAGAGGGAGGTAAGGAGAAAGGGAGAGAGAGGAAGAGAGAGAGGAATTCAGAGAGAGGAGAAGAGAGGGAGGGATAAAGAGATTGAGTTGGAGGGGGGCGAAGAGAGGGAGGGAAGAAGAAATAGAGTGAGAAGTGGAGAGAGAGAGGGAGTGAAAAGGGATAAATGGAGAGCGAGTGTGTATTTTTTGGGGCAAGATAAAGATAAAAGGAGAGATGGAGGGAGGGGGGGAGAAGGAGAGAGGTATGGATATAGTAATAGAGAGAGAGAGAGAGAGAAAGAGAGAGAGAGAGGATGTGAGAGAGTGGAGAGGGAAGGAAAGAGAGATGGAGTTGGAGGGGGGATAAAGGGAAGACTATTTCTTGCACTGGATGCATTAATTTGAGTGTGGATGGTGATTTCTAATCCTATTTGATTTCTTGCAATATATGCATTGATTTTAGTGTAGATGTTGAGAGAGAGAGAGATAAAGAGAGAGAGCGAGGATTAGATGGCTCAGACACACACACACACACACACACACACACACAGGTAGGAGACAAAAGAAGAGAGAGGAAGAGAATGGTGGGGAAGGGAGAAAATTGTAGGAAAAATAGAGAGAGAGGGAGGTAGGAGAAAAAAGGAGAGAGAAGAAGGATGAGAGAGAGGAGTATAAAGGGAGGAATATAGGAGGAGAGAGGGAGGGATAAAGAGATAGATTTGGAAGGGGAGAGAGGGAGGAAAGAAGAAAGACATAGAGAGTGAGTGACAAGGGAGAGATGGAGAGAGAGTGTGTATGTTTTGGGGTGATATAAAGAGACAAAGAAGGAGAGTGTGGAGAGAACAGAGGACAAAATGAGAGAAGTAGGTAGTAACATATTTGGAGAGATAGAGAGAGAGAGGAACGAAGAGAGAGGATGTGAGAGAGTGGAGAGAGAGAGGGAAAGAGAGACGAAGTTGGAGGGGGGAGAGAGGGAAGAATATTTATTGCACTAGATGCATTGATTTCAGTGTAGAGGGTGATTTCTAATCTTATTTGATTGTTTGCACTAGATGCTTTGATTTTAGTGTAGATGTTGATTTCTAATGATATTTAAATTATTGCACTAGATGCATTGATTTCAATGTAGGTGATTTATAATCCTATATGACTGCTCGCACTAAATGGATTGATTTCAGTGTAGATGGTGATTTCTAATCCTATTTGATTGCTTTCACTAGATGCATTAATTTAAGTGTAGATGTTGATTTCTAATTATATTTGACTGCTTGCACTAGAGGCATTGATTTCAATGTAGAAGATTTATAATCCTATTTGATAGCTTGCACTGCACTAAATGCATTGATTTTTGTGTAGATGGTGATTTCTAGTCCTATTTCATTTCTTGCACTAGATGCATTGATTTCAGTGTAAATTTTGGTTTATAATCTTGTTTGCTTACTTGCACTATATGCATTGATTTCAGTGTAGATGTTGACCTCTAATCCTATTTGATTACTTGCATTAGATGCATTGATTTCAATGTAGATGTTGTTTTATAATCTTATTTGATTGCTTGCATTAGATGCATTGATTTCAGTGTAGATGTTGATTTCTAATTGGATTGGACGTATGATGGTACATTAGTTTTAAAGTGATTGGATTAATAGTGTGCATTGATTTCAGTAGAAGCACAAAAAATTATTGACAATTTACATTGATTTTTGTGTTATAGTAATTCAACCTATTAATATTGGAGAGAAAGAGAGACAATGTATGATGTATAGTACAATAACTCGAGTTAAATATTTAAATGGTTTACAATTTCAGCTGTCATTTTCATATAATCCATATGAAAATATGACAAAACTAATAGGGATGACAATAAGCATAGTATAAGAAAATAGTTTGAGATTGATCACAATAAATACTCTTTGTAATTGGATGCATTCTTATTATTTTCATTTTCAATCATTAAACACTAATACATTGTCACTTTGCATTCAAAATTTTTATTTCATCATTTTTCATCATTAAATTTATTAACAATATTTATCATCTCAACAAACTTAGGTAAATAAGAAAATTTAAAATTAAAATGGCGAGATAAATATCAGACATATTAAACATATATAAAATTGTTATATTAATATTAGATGTCTTTACATATTATTGATAAAATTAATTAAAATGACCAGATAAATATTAGACATATTGAGCATATATAAAATGATTATATTAATATTAGATATATTTGTATATTATTGATAAAATTAATCATATGTTTGATATATTTTTCTTGGACGCACATGACTGAAACCAGCCTAGATCCATCTTAACTTTGGATCTACCAAGCGTCGAGAGGGATCAAATCTCTCGAGGTGCAAACCTTTCCTCAAGTTTTGCACTCAAAAAATAGGTTTGCACCTTGAGAAATTTGTTCCCTCTGGGCTCTTGATAGATCCGGAGTTAAGATGGATCTAGTATTTAGCACATTACATGTACTTTTGTCACTTTTTTAATAATTGGTATAGAGTTAAACATTATTTGAATATTATATTGAGAATTCCATTCAATTGGTAGAGTTGGACGAAAAATTTGATAGTGTTGATCAAAAGTTTACCATTCTAGCCTGGAGATCGGTAAACATCTCCTTCTCCTAAGATGATAATAGTGACTAGTCAACACATACACGTGGAGATTTTTTGCAATAGTTGTTATGACTCACTAATTTTAGTCTTTTTTTAATTTTTTGATGTCATGTCTTTTATCTAACTAGAGCATCTAGTTAAAGAGTTCTTAGCAACCTCAAAACTCCAAACTTATATTATTGATCTTATTTTCCTTCAAATAAACAAGTAACATATAATCCTCATATAATATAATATAAATTACCTAACATCCAAAAAGAAAAAACTCCAATTAAAAAAACTAAAATCAAATTCCATTTTAACTGAATTTTTCAAACTATATATCTAAAATTCCTTATTCCAAAGAGGTGAAAGAAAAGAGGGAAAAAGCTAACTAAATTTTACAAGCTACATACATGTTCAAAACTAGAAGAGGTAGAGTATGTATGCCTTCATAGACTTAATAGTCAAATCGCTGCCAAATGGGTCCCTTGTCTCACAAACAAGAGAGTCTCATACACCAATTTGGTGTCTGACTTAGCCATAACCTTAAAATTAGATGATAACAACAACAATAATAATAATAATAGGCGACCCCATAGTGGACGTCTAGGCTTTTGTTGAGGCATAAGTTAAATGCTACAATGTGACTTGCACGCTATTGCATCTAGCCTAGAGTTTATAGTGGTAGCGAGTTAGATTTGAACCTAGGCGAGAGTCCCACCACTTACAAATTCACTTAAATCTAAAAATAATAATAATAATAATAATAATAATAATAATAATAATAATAATAATAATAAATTTTTTATTAAAAAAAAAAGAAAAATATAATTGTTACAATGTTGCGTTGTTTACATCATAAGTGAATCTAAAAAAGTTATATATCTAATTATTTTTTAATGATTTTAAAGTACTCCATCGTAACTAGAATGTGACACATTATTTATCTGAAATTTCCTATGCGTAAACCAAAAAACTTCATTCGAAGTGTAATTTGACAAGTTATATATGGAAAAAGTTCTGGTTTATATAGATTTAAAAAGTACTTTATCTTAACTAAAGTTCCACCAGTGATATATGAAATATCTTTACAGTTTTTTCAATATAATATTTAGGAGTTGTTTACCTAGGCAACGAAATAGCCTGGACGGAAGTTTTTTTGTCAGAATCTAGGCAACTAAAATTAAAGAAATCAGTGTTTGGAATCCATTTTTGACAGTGGAAATGGATTTAGCACTACCAAAAACCCTTAGAGCACTCAAAATACTGAAGTTTAACAACTGTAAACATAATTCTGATAAAATCTTTGCCGAATTTTTAAAAATCTTTGCCGAAATCTGGGCCAAAACGTTACCTGGGAAGACTACGACTAATATTTATGATATAATACATTTGGAAATTAATAAATTATTAGATTATAATTAAAATTCTTAATTTATTATAATAGTTATAAATGAAGAAATTAAGAAACTCTTAATATCATAAAAGTATAATTATAATTATATGTATATAATTAAGTTAAATTTATATTAAAGTTAATTTTTTATTAAATAAAATTATTTCTTAAAAAAGTTTATATTACTAAAATTGCAGTAAACTCTGTCAAATTTAAATAATTTTGGAATAATTTAATTCTGCGAAACAATTACATTACAAATTCAAACTCCATAAAGTACCATAGATGAGAAAAAAGATCACAGCTTTCAACCAACCCATGTCTATCTTTGCATAAGTTTAAAACAATCAAATTAAAGTAATAAAAATAATGAATAATATAAAAATTTAAAATGGAAATACAAAACTGGATCAAGTTTAGATACTCCTTAAACAATTTAACTCTCTGAAACTATTCTATTGAAAACTTTATAAAATAAAAATATCAACCAAACAATCAAATCAAAGGAATGAAAATGAAAATAAACGAGTAAGTTGAAAAAAAAATACTGGTGCATATGAATTTGTCTTTCAATAGAGAAATTAGATCCATATTTATTTATTTCTTGTAAGACAGAAGATGCAATACATCTAACGTCAGGACTCAGACCTCACTTATTTGCCAGATAACAGAGTGCAGTAAATCTAGCGTTAGGTCTGATCATAGCTGACAATAACATAATTCGAAATATTTGGCTTAAAGGTCCCCAAACTCTGCAATGCATAAAACAGGTATATATATATATATACACTAGCACGCAAGACAGAAAGCCTTTTAAACGACTCAAACCATGGGAACCACTCGAATTAAAGGCCCTGAACAATCTTTCAATGTTTAAAGATAGAAAGCCAAATAAAATCGAAGCAAAATCTGCAAATAACTAATAACCAGTTTTTTCTAGCTCAACGACTTTAGGAGTATAAGCAGATGAGGCACCTGCCTGTGACACAAAAGGATGGCCAAGTAACTGAGACGCCGTCCAGCGCAGCCCGGCGTCCTTCTGCAAGCAACAGCGAATGAAGCTCTGGAACTCCTCAGAAGCCGAGGGCGGTGGCGTGGGTGGGTCCCCGTAGCGGATAAGGCACATGAGCGTCGGCCAGTCCGGGTGCACGCCTGGTGGCAGAAAAGGCAACCGCCCGACGTAGCATTCCAGGAGGCTCAGCCCCAGGCTCCAGATATCGCCCGCGTACCCGTTGTAGCGCCCATCATTCATATCGGGGTCGATTCTCTCGGGGCTCATGTACGCGAAAGTCCCGACGCAGGAATTGCAGGGATCCAACGACTTCGACAGTATCCGACTCACGCCAAAGTCCGCAATCTTGACCTGGCGGCGGCTGTTGAGCAGAAGATTCGAAGGTTTGATATCTCTGTGCACGATCTTGTTGGCGTGGAGATACTTGAGGCCATGCAGGACCTGCTGGGCTACGGCTGAGAGGAACGGCTCCGACATCCGCCGCCCGTACTTGTCGAGCGACCCTCCGTCCATGTATTCCAGCACGAACTGGATTTCCCCGACCCGGTCGTAGACGCCATGGCACTTGACCACGTATGGGGAATCAGTTCTCCGCAGGATCTCCATCTCGCGGAGGATGTGGTGACGATTGTGTATATCGTGGTCGCCTTGCACGATCTTGAGGGCGTAGAGGAACTGAGTTCGCCTATGTCTGACTTTGTACACTTTTCCCCCGCTGCCGTAACCTAGAATGCCTAGTTTCTCAAGCTCCGACGGGTTGAACTCGTCTACTGTTCTGGCTACTGCAGGTGTCTGGGGTGGAGGTGGCAAGGGCAGCGGGACAGCAAAGCGGGCAGCAGATATTGGGGACCGGGGTGGAGGTGGCAAGGGCAACAGGACAGCAAAGCTGGCAGCAGACACTGGGGACCGGGGCGGAGGTGGCAAGGGCAGCGGGACAGCAAAGCGGGCAGATAGTGGGGGCCGAGGTGGAATTGGGAGCTTCAGTGCTTGGTGCTTGAAGGTCCGGGATCGTCTCTGCTGAACATTCATGGCTTCTCTTGCTGGTTTTCGATCATCTGGCCTGGTGATTGTCATGTTTGCTCTGAGCTTACACCGGGCAGGATCGGAGCTTCTGAGGGGGCTGGAATTGGAAATGTAGTTGAAGGGTGTTGAGTCTTGCCTTTTATATATAGTTGTTATTCTTCGGGTCAAATTTGTGCAAACTGTATCTCATTTGACTGCAATAAATGATTTGATGGTTTGCGTGGTTTGATTTGAGTTTATGCATTATGCTTCCATGTTCTCTTTCATGGTTTGCGTGGTTTGATTTGAGTTTATGCATTATGCTTCCATGTTCTCGGTCTGTCGTGTAGATTAAGGATTGCGCTTCACCGTTATTTTTTCATCGGGATAGTGCAATCTCACTAGGACAACACTGTCCACGCTTCCATGGTATATTACATAATTGGTTTCTCCACCAGAAAGCTAACAGTTGGAGTTATCCATTAAAACCTTGACATCTATCAACTTAATAATATTTATTTATTTATTTGTTCAATATATATATATATATATATATATATATATATATATATATATATATATAAACTGTTGAAAAGTTGTGTAATTCAGTGGTCAAATTGTGGTCAAATTAATAGACATCTATCAGCGGTCAAATTGTGGTCAAATTAATAGACATCTATCATTTATTATTATCAATATTACTCTAGGAAAATGTAGATGTAGGTTGACTCAACACTATTATTATTCAAGAAAACAAGACTACTTATAATTATCATAATAATCCATAAGAAAGATTTACATTCTAACCAAATACCTTTGAGTCTTAAGCCATTAACATATATCTATACATTTATAAAAAAAATTTATTTATCCATTAACTTTTTATATTTTAATTTTTTTAATATTTTAATATTAAGCAATATAACAAGAAAATATTAAAAAAATAAACTAATTATAAAAAAATATTTAAAACCTAAACAAGCTCATACAAATATAAATTTATATTTTTTTCATTTCAATGTTATAGTAGATATTTTGACTTTTTCTATTATTTTAATGTTAAAAATTATTTTGGTTTTTTATTTTTTATTATTTTTAATGTTAATTAATATAATAAAAAAAATATTAAAAAATTAAATAAATTATGAGAAATATTTAAAATTTAAAAAGTACTACAAATATAAAATTTATATTATTTTCATTTTAATGTTATTGGAAAATGGGTTTTCCACATTTGAATCCAAAAATATATAAAAGTTTAAATAAAATAAATATGAATAATAGAATATATAATTGGAAGATGAATAAAAGATAATCTTGTTTCCAACTTGGAGATTATCGAAAATAAAATTTTCATATTTTTAGTTTATGCGATGAAAACATTAAAGAAAACCAAGCACATTGATTTAAGATATAAATCAGTGTATCTATTTGATAGGTATATAGAGAATGATTTTTGTCATTTTGAAATAAGAATTTAAAATTTTGGGTTAATTAACGAAGAAACTAATATCAATATAACAATTTGATTATTAATAATACTATGCAGCAAGCGGCTGGTTATATATTCATTTTTTTCTTTATTTATAATCTTAATATTAATATGATGAAAACATTAAAAAAATTATTAGGAAAACATTAAAGAAAACCAAATACACTGATCTAAATCTAAATAATATATATTTATTTTTTTGATGAGGTTGGAGAAAGTGCTCTCAATATGTAGGTCTTGAAAATAAGAGATTAAATATGAACTTTATAAGTAAATAGATTAATTACTAATAAATTAATATTGTAATTTAAAAATGGAAATAAAATTATTTCTGTGAAAGTGTTCAAAAGACCAAGAAATAAAAAATACCTTGATTTCAACACATGTTTACTATATTTAGATTTAGATGGTCAAACATAATTCCACAAATTTATATTGAAAAAAAGATTTGAATTCCTTTACTTGAAATTGTTTATTTATTTATTAAATTAATTAATAAAATAATTTATAATATTAAAATAAAATAAAATTCATTGCAAAGTATCACTAAAATTGAAAAATAAATAAATAAAATAAAATTAACAACCATAGTCCACCTCAAATTCCAACGCTAATAGGCAGCAGTGCAGTGAAGCATACATATATACAGTCAAATACCATTCAAAGCTTTTACAGATTTTTAATCAATATATAAAATATGGTCAAACATATACAATTAAAATTGAAGAATTGACCACCAAAATACTCACTTTCCAACGCATAAAAAATAATGCCCCCTTTTGTGATGTAAAAGTTTGAACAGATTTTCACTAGTTATGTAAAAGTTTGAACAAATTTTCGCTAAATATAGAAAATATAGTCAAACACATTATAGTCAAACACATTTAAATTTACAGTCAAAATTGACCACCAAAATCCTTTTCACTTTCCAACACTCGTGAAAAATAATGAACCTTTCGTTGTAATTGGAATAACGTAAGTTATGCATATATTTATCGTTCCTAGCCTAGGTTTGATTTTGGGCATCTCTCATATACGAATCACAAAGTAAACTTAATCCATATTACATAAGAGGGTTTTGTTAAAGAAAATGTTGTCCAATGTTTTTTTTTTTTTACATTACTGTTTTATCAAAGAATCATGAAAAATTTAATATAAATTTATTATTAATTTTAATTAAATTATTAAATATTAATTAAAATAAAAATAAGAAAAAAATTGTAATAATATTTTAAAATATTATATTTACATTTTTTAATTATAAATAAATTAATAAATGTTTGGGCTTTTTCATTGATATTTGATAAATATAAATCAAATCAAATAATTATTTTGTGAACCCTTTTAAATTTAATATATATTTAGTTTTAGGATTGTTATCTTTTTCATTCAATTGTAAATACATGCAACATGTTTCTTACTCATAAATGATTTGTTAGTTTAGGCTTCTAGCAAGATATTAGTTGTATAGAAAAGAAGCTCCATTGAAAATGTTAGTTATTTGTTAAACATAAACAGCTTGAATAGCTAATTTTTTATGCATATTTCTTTATGAATTTCCAATAAGAGTAAATAAATCTTCTTTGTAACTTTCATTATTTTATAATTCTTGACTAAAGTTATCTATCATAAACGGATGTTTAAATTTACATGTTAATGAAATTATGGATTATGTCATGCAATTTATTTAATTTCAAGGAATGTTATGACAATGTTTATGCTTGGTACAATTTACTACATGCAAATGGTATTTTGGAGAATTTGCAATCTAGTTGGATTTAAGTCACTTTGCAATCTAGAGATTTTCTGATGTCCCTATTATTTAATTTCATGGAATGATATCACAATGTCTGTGCTTGGTACATTTTATTACATGCAAATAGTATTTCAGAGAATTTGCAATCTAGTTGGATTTAAGTCATTTTTGCAATCCCAAGGTTTTCCGATGTCCCTATTTTTTTTGTAAGATCAAGTCATTCATTCAACCACTTGGGAAACTAGACCAGTAGCATAGAATCCAAATATTCATATTTTCAAGTTTATTCTCTATCTAAGAGTATGATAAATAGGAAAATAAAAACTATATTAAAAAACATACTAACAACATTAAAATAAAAGTATTGTTGCAAATTTTTGGCCCACTTAGGCTTTATTTTGTAAGAGTGTCATATTGGCCTATTGGCTATGGATCATTTTCAATGAGAAAGGATGAAAAATATAGGTTTGTGAGGTTCTTGGCAAGAATTGTGACTTTTTTGTTGAACTTGTCAAATTTCTCAAGTAATTTAGCCATGCATATGATCAACTCTTGTTGTGTATCTACCTTTTTAGTGAGGACCCTACTCATTAAGGTTCTTATGTGCTAGTATATATTTAGGGTTTGCATGTAGGAGGTAGTTATAGCCCTTGTGGAATTCCTTACCTTAGTAATCCATTCCCTAATTTCTTGTTCTATATGGTTGTTTGAGACAAAGCATCACGATTGTCGATGTTAGACTAAGGATTACACTGAGAGGGGGGTGAATCAGTGTAATGACCAATTTTCATCAATTTAAACAATTTTGTAATCGATCGATACCATAAAAATATTCCTGCATCATTAAAGAACATCATCACATCATTATAAGAGAACATTGAATGTACGTTGAAACCCTTGAGGGAGAAAACCACAAATTCTTTTTGTATTCCTTAATTTTGATTACATAGATTTGCAAGAACCGACTTGTTAGAGGCATCGACCCCCAAAAATAATTTTGCATGCAATAACCTTCTAGAGGCACCAACGCCCAAAATGTGCAAGCATAAACCTGTTGTAGGGTACAACCTGATTGAGGCACCAACTTCGATGATATGCAAGCACTAACTTGCAGTAGGCTTCAACCAGACTGAGGAAACAACCTTGGTGGAGGAACCCACCTCCTTATCCAAACTATTGTGGACCACTTTTCTCAATATTTAAGACTGGATCCACAAGCCCATTATGCAACTAAATCAACTTGTACTTTACTTATCAAACTTCAATACCTTCTTCATGTCAAAAAAATGATTATAGTTTATAAACCATAATGAAAATAACTATGACCTATTGATCTCAAAAACTATTTGTAGCTCTCCTCTTTTAATTCATAAAATAATTCCAACAAAACCCCCCTTTTTCAAAATTCAATTTGTCATCAAATCAACCCCAAAAAAACTTAATTTTTCTACAAATTACACCTTTTTGATCTGCTTCCTACCAATCACACTTTTTTAATGGTTGTTCTATAAAATGCACACCTTCGTTCTACTTAAATATTTGACAAAGTTTCACTTTGTGGGAAAAAATAATGATACAAATATCAGCCTACCCGAGTGAGCTCGAACCTTTGACCTCTCGTGGTGTGACAACATGCTTCACCATCTGCATAGTTGTAGAGTTCAATCAACTCTGTAATGATTATTTATATTAGGGAAATTTTAAGGACAAAATTTTATCTTAAAATTTAAAAACTTTGGCGAATATTACTAGTCATTAATATGCAAAATATACAATGTTTGGTGATATTTTGTAAAATTATTGGAATTTATAATGATTTTATATTTTCTCTATAACATATTGGTGATCCTTAGGGTAAAACATTTATTTAATATAAAATTTTGGTGAATCATTTTAGAAAAACATGGAAATTAGTGAATCTTTTTTTCTCAAAAGGCATGGAAGATTATCCCACTTGCGAATATTAGCTCCTAAAATTTTCCCCGATTTATATCAACAAAGGGAATCATCACATATATTGGAGTGTTGATCCAACTAGGTCATACTCTTGCGTTAGGTCATACTTCTTTTACACTAGGTCGTGTTTTTTGGTCAATCAAAAGGCACCAATTAATCTATGAGGATTGAGGTTAGAAACTCTGCCAATCACAAGGATCCAAATTATAAACTAGGAGCCAATCAAACCAAAGAGTTCCACATCAAACTATTTTCTCTCAATAAACCAGAGATACACATCAAAATGTTTGTGCTCATAAGGAGCCAAATCATAAACCAATATCCAATCAAACCATATAAATATATGTTAAATGGTTTGAACTAGCCAAAACAATGATCCATGTCAAAAAATTTATGATTTCCAGGAGCCAGATCCACATAAATTTTTTTGCGCTCAATCAAATCCTAAATATCCATGTCAAAATGTTTGCAATCACTAATCCATAGATCCATGTCAAAATTTTTGTGCTCGACGAGATCCAAGTCATGTTGTTGAAGTCCAACAAGAAATTGTAGCACACACACTAGTGTGGGACCAATAGGTCCTAGTGACACATTAGTTTGAAAGCCAAATTAATTAATTAATATGGTGCAATGTCTAATTTAATTTTCCCTTAATTAAATTGGACAATAAAATGTAATCTTATGTCATGATCACTTGCAATAGTTAACTGAGTGTGATAAACTTAGTTAGCTCATGTATTTTGAGTTGAGGGTGGTTGGTGAGGCATGCAGAGTAATTCTATTATTTATGGAGTTCGAATTGAAGTTGGTGCATTAGTTGCATGAGTAATTAGTTAACTCAGTTAGGTGAGTTAGAGTTAGTCGAACTAGTTATAATTGTTTGTTGCACTAGTGAGAGATCAAGTGAATTAAATATTATTTAATTCACAGTAAGTAATCTTCCATGCAATTGATGATTTACTATTAATAGCTTCATGCATGTCAGTTCCCATAGAGACCCATTTGAGACAAAGGTTAAAGGGATGTTAACTATCAGTTGTGTCATTAGTAGGTTAGCTGCATGCAACTAAAAATCCATTAGATTTCCCATGATCCTTGTGCATTTATGGAAGGCCAAAATTCTTAAAGAATAGGGATTTCATTCATCAGGAATTTCACAAGAAAGGCATGTTGTTTAGAGGCTGAGAATTGGCGAAGTTTTGGGTATTTTTGTCCAGGATAGTGTGAGACAGTTGTGAGAGTGCAGGAGACTCTTGTGAGAAGAGTGCATTGTAATTGTTTCATGATTCCATGGTGAATATACAATAGAAGATAGAGGGGTTTTGAGTAGCAAGCTTTCCCCAGGAAATTATCTATGTTGTGGTTTGATTTGATTCTTTCTTTGCTTCATGTGATTCGCAATTGTGTTTAGTTTTCGCAATTGGTTTTTAAAAGGATTCAGTATCTAGCTTTAGATATTGTTAGATCGGATTGAATCCATTGATATAAAGATGGTTTTATGACTTCTGCATGGTATCAGAGCACATGAAATCACTATAGTGAAGGAGAAGCTAAGTTTGTGACTGAATAGAATTTGAATTTTCAAAATATATTCTTGGTGCGACAGGCCATTTCGGATCGAAATGGCTTTCAATGGCTTGAGATTGGAGTATGAACTCGTGGGCAGCTCCAACTATATTGCATGGAAATATAGGATGGAAGCATTGCTATAGGAAAATGGGTTGAAATAATTCATTGACAATGATGTTCCCAAACTCGTTGTAGCGGATGCTGCAAATCTTGATGCTTGGAAAAAGAAGGTTGCAAAGGTGAGGAGGATCTTATTGGAGGGAGTACGAGACCACATTGTCTCAAGTATCCATGGAAAAGCGACACCATATGAAATTTGGAAAGCTTTGATAGATCTATTTCATAGTAGCAGTGATCATAGAAAATTGGCACTGAAGGACAAGCTTAGGAAAATAAAAATGGAGAATGGCGACACCATGCCGAAATATTTAGCAAATTTTGTCCAATGTTGGGATGAGATTGGGAGCGTCAACATTACTGTCACTGATGATGAACTGGTGAGCCTAGCTCTTCTAGGGCTTCCCAAGAGTTGGCATAGTTATCAAGACTCTGTCAATGGAAGGGAAAATCTGTCAGATTGGGAACGAATTTGGTCAGATTTAGTGCAAGAAGAATTCAGGCGGAATACCAGGGATGGATCTTCATCTAAGAATGATTAAGAAGAATATTGTGCTTTGGCTACCAAGGCAAAGAAGGGGAAAGGAAAGAAATTTCATTCCACATCTGAGTTTGGTAAATATGGCAAGAAGCACGACATGTATAGAGTGAATTTTTTTCACTGTCACAAGCATGGAAATTATGCTACTAATTTTCCACAAAAGAAGAAGAACAATAAGTCTTTATGATCTACAGTTGGCGAGGCTTTGGCCTCGCAATTCGAGCTTGACTTCTCACTCATTGCATGCATGGTGTCAAGTGCAATGGGATCAGTGTGGTACTTGGATAGTGGTGCAACCTTTCACATGACGGGAGACAAAGAAATTTTCAGTAGCTTGGAGGAGAAGGACCTCTAGATGCATATCGAAATGGGTGATGACGAGTGGTAAAGTGATACCAAGTTTGGTACAGTTACTTTCCAAAGATAGTCAGGTAAACCCTTTCAATTAAAATATGTAATGCATGTCCCAGGCTTGAAGAAAAATTTGGTCTTTGTTGCAACGTTGGAGGATAGAGGCTATGATGTTTTTTTTAGTGAGGGAAAAGCTTTCCTGCGACAAAAAAAAACATGATCAACCAAGAATATTGGTATCCATGTGAAGAATGTCTATAAATTTGATGTAGATGGCTGTGCAACATTGATGGTTAAGGCAGACAAAGTGGTGAGCTGGGATGAAGGTGAGTTATGGCACAAGAGATTGGGCCATTTACACCATGGAGTCTTGAAGGTCATGCAACAGATTTCTACAGGTCTTCCCAAGGGTACTCTTGCACATTTAGACACATGCAAGGGATATATTATGGGGAAGTATGAAGAGGACAATTTTCACGAGAAGGAGAATCGAGCTTCAAAAATCCTTGAGAGAGTTCACTCAGATGTGTGTGGACCATTATCTACTGCTTTGACAGCAAAGCATAAGTACTATGTGATATTTCTTTATGAATTTTCTAAAAATTGTTGGATCTACTTCATGCAGAAGAAATATAAAATGTTCTCAAAATTTCTAGAGTTTAAAGCACTCATGGAGAAAGACTTGGGGAAGCATGTGAAGGCTCTTAGGAGAGAAAATGGTGGTGAGTACATCTCCAATGAATTCAAGAACTTATGTAGCAAATAAGGAATTCAGAGAGAGTTGATTGCACCTCATAACTCACAGCAGAATGGGGTGATAGAAATAAATAACATAACAATTATGGGTGTAGCACGAGCAATGTTGCATGATCAGGGCCTATTGTTGCATCTATGGGTGGAGGCATGCAACACAGTGGTATTTTTCTAAAACCGTTGTCCTTATCGGATACTTGGCATGAGTACACCAGAAGAGGCTTTTACTGGTAAGAAACCTGATGTTTCATATTTTAAGATTTTTGGCTCATTTTTTTATGTGCATGTGAGAAAATATGCCAAGAAGAAGCTTGAACCAATAGCTGAGATTGGGATATTTTTGGGGTACACTAAATCTGCCCTCAAATATCGGGTGTATTCTCCAAAGAACATAATAACTGTTGTGCGGCGGGATATAAAATTTGATGAGGAGAAAGCCATGTGATTGTCCCTTGAGAGGGAGCTGGATTTGCATGCAGAGGAGGAACTCTTGGTTCCAAATAATGAACCTCAAGATGTGGAGTAGCCACATGCGGAGGATCATGGAGTGGCAGAAAACACTCATGCAGAGCCATCCACTAGAAATGGTAGAAGGCACACCATGGAAGTTGATAGATTGAGAATTGATGCAATAGAGTGTGTAAGAGCCCCTACTTCACAGTGTAGATAGAGACAGTCTCCAGATAGGTTTACTTGATACATGGCTCTTATGATAAAGTGTATTGTGACAAAAACATCTTTCTTTTAGGAAGCAGTGCAACAACCAATTTGGGTTGACACTATGGTATATGATTATGACTCCATCTTCAAGAATAGTGGATGGGAGGTTGTCCCAAGACCAGTCGGAAAATTAGTGGTTGGATCTAGATGGATCTATAAGTTAAAGCAAGCAGGGGATGGGAATGTGTAGAAGTACAAGGCCATATTTGTGGCTTGGGGATTCTCAGAAGTCGAGGGGATCAACTATGAAGAGACTTTCACACCAGTCACGAGGTAATCTTCCATTAAATATATCCTTGCACTCTTAGTGAAGATGGGGTGGCACATTCATCAGATGGATGTGAAAACTACATTTCTCAATGGAATCATTGAGGAGAAAGTGTACATAGAGTAGCCAGAAGGTTTTGAGATCCTTTACAGTGATTCACATGTGTGTCAACTCAAGAGAGCATTGTATGGGCTAAAGCAAGCACCTCATGCTTGGTACACTCAGATTGACAACTATTTCACCGGGTTGGGCTTCACCAAAAGTGAAGTGGCTGCAAAACTGTACCAGATTGTGGTTGATGATAACGTCTTGATTATCGTACTATATGTTGATTATCTAATTTTGATAGGTGATCAGCATTTGATAAATTCATGCAAGGAGGATCTTGCAAGGGAGTTAAAAATGAAGGACATGGGACTCCACATGGGACTCCTTCACTATTTTCTCAAGGAAAGTATGCCAAAGAGATGCTGGGTAAGTTTCACATGGAGAGTTTTAAACCCATGGACACTCCTCTTCCAGGAAATTGGAGGAAAGAGGATGCTACTTCAAGAGAAGCAGTGGGTGCTATTGTCTACAAGTAGTTAGTGGGTTCACTGATGTAATTGGTGAACACCAGACTAGGAATTTGATACGTAGTTAACCAAATGAATCAAGCTATGGTTTAGCTGACCAATCTCTTTTGGAAGGCAGGAAAGCATGTCTTGAGATATCTCAAGGGCACTACAGAGTATGGATTATGGTACAGGAGGACAGAGAGAGTGAAGCTTCAAGGCTTCACAGATGCATATTGCGCAGGCAGCCCATCAGACAGAAAGAGCACATTAGGAGGGATCTTCAGCATAGGATCGGCGATAATTTCTTGGTACAGGAGGAAACGATCTATGGCACTCAGTTCAAACGAGGCAGAGTACATGGTAGCAATTCAAGCTGCATGTGATTCCATCTAGATGAGAAAGATCCTAGTTGGTTTGTTTGGTTCTAATATGGATCCAGCTGTGATACGTTGTGATAACCAGAGTTGCATTAAAATCTCGGTTAATCTAATATTCCATGATAGGTCCAAGCACATAGACATCTGGTACCACCATATCATAGATTGTGTTCAGAGGCACATTATGTTATTTCATTACATTCCCATAGAATATCAGGATGCAGATATTCTGATGAAGGCACTCACCAAGAGAAAATTCAAATACCATAGAGGCAGGATCCGAGTGGAAGATAATCCTTTTTTTTTTAGAGGGAGTGTTGAAGTCTAACAATAAATTATAGCACACACGCTAGTGTGGGAATAATAGGTCCTAGTGACACATTAGTGTGAAGGCCAAATTAATTAATTAATTTGGTGCAGTGTATAATTTAATTTTCCCTTAATTAAATTGGAAAATAAAATGTAATCTTATCTCATGATCACTTGTAACAGTTAACTAAGTGTGATAAACTCAATTAGCTCATGTATTTCGAGCTTAGGGTGGTTGGTGAGGCATGCAGAGTAATTCTATTAGTTATGGAGTTTGAATTGCAGTTGGTGCATTAGTTTAATTCATGAGTAATCAATTAACTCAGTTAGGTGAGTTAGAGTTAGTTGAACTAGTTGTAACTATTTGTTACACTCGTGAGAGATCAAGTGAATTCAATATTATTTAATTCACAGTAAGTGATCTGCCATGAAACTGATGATTTACTATTAATAGCTGCATGCATGTCAGTTCCAGTGGAGACCCATTTGAGACAAAGGTTAAAGGGATGTTAACTATTAGTTGTGTGATTAGTAGGTTGCTTGCATGCAACTAGATATACATTGGATTTCCCATGATCCTTGCGTAGTTTTTGAAGGCAAAAATTCCTAAATAATAGGGATTGAATTCATCAGGAATTGCGCAAGAAAGGTAGGTTGTTTAGAGGCTAAGAATTGGCTACGTGTTGGTCAGTTTTTTCCAAGATAGTGTGAGACAATTGTGAGAGTGAAGGAGACTCTTGTGAGAAGAGTGCATTGTAATTGTTTCATGATTCCATGATGAATATAAAATAGAATATAGAAGAGTTTTAAGAAGCAAGCTTTCCCTGAGAAATTATCTCTATTGTGGTTTGATTTGATTCTTTCTTTCCTTCATGTGATTAGTGATTGTGTTTAATTTACACAATTGATTTGCAGCAGGATTCAATATCTAGATTTAGTGTGTTGTTAGATCAGATTGAATCCATTGATATACATATGATTTTATAATTTATACACATATACCCGTAGCTAAAAAACCACAAAAATCCTCCTCTAAATGTTAGTGCTCACAAAGCCAAGTCATAAACTAGAAACCAATCAAACCACATTTATCCTCATTAAAATGTTTGCACTCATGGAGCTAAGTCATATGTTGGGAACCAATAAACCATAGACATCCACGTCCAAATTTTTGCGCTCACCAGGAGTCAATCAAACCACAAATATCCTCGTCAAATGTGTGTGCTCATGAAGCCAATTCATAAACCAAGAACCAATCAAACCACAAATATCCTTGTCAAAATGTTTGCGCTCATGGAGCCAAGTCATATACCAAGATCCAATCAAATCATAGACATCCTCATCAAGATTTTTGCAATCGCGAAGATGAGTCATAAAATAGGAACAAAAACCATAGAGAGACTTGAACTTGCGATGATAAAAAATGTGTTGCCTTAGAAAAACCTCAAAAGAAAATCCTTCACATATTACTCTGCACTCATCATTATTGCTTATCACCATAAGCCATGTGACTATGAATTTATACACATGGGAAAGAGCCAATTTGGGTGAACGACCAACCTTCGAGAAACATCATGGGACCACACCATGTGACTTGGGCCTATGGGGTCACTAGTCACCCTCATGCTAATGTGACAATGGCATCATACCTACCACGTGGCACTCTATGAGTGGTGCCATGTGTCACCAAAATCAACCCCATTGATAAAAAAAATTCCATTTCAACATGCCACATGTCATCATGTTAGTATTCCAAGTCATTGTTCCTATGTCATCATCTTTAATCTAGTCTCGAGCTACCATGTGTCACTATAAGCCATCAGTCTAGTCCATATCCTCCATCTCAACATCCACGTTAAGGGTTCCACATTACAATCACCTATGCTATGGGGTCCACATGACATACAAATGTGGGGTCTAACTGACACCTTCCATGTGTCACTACTATAGTGGATGATGTGGGGGGTGTGGCCTTTATTACCCTTTGCACATGTTGACTCTTCATCCACCGGCCACATATTTTCCAATGGTCAGATCAACTCGCAGATGATCGAATGCTAACTTGATTAACCAATGAGAATGTTTAAATGCCATCCATAATTAATTTTCCTAAAAGTGATGGATACAATCCAAAGATGCATGCCATTTAACAAATTGGTTTTTTTATTTACAAATTTGTTTTCCCTCTTATTGATGCTGCCAACTTCAAACTGACATATCTTATCATATGGGAAGAGTTTTACCAAGTGTTATATTCCATTGGAAAGGTCTTGGAGAGAGCTATCCAACCATTCCATACATAAATTCATTAAAAAAAAAAAAAAACCTTCAAGCCACTTTGAGATTATTTGATGTGATATTGTCAAGGCATTGGACTATCATGATGCTTCCTTTGACTAACATCAATGACACTATTGCTTCCTTTAACTTACCCTTCGATATCAATGACATTGGTTATAATCAGTGAAAACACTATGTCCAATAGTTGGATCTATTATTCCATGTCTAAAATGGCCTTTTGAACAACTATAGGGATTGCATCCCTGTAATGTTCCATGGATTCCCTCGTAGCTCCTCGAGTGCATGTATGGTGTACCAAAGAGGTATTGAACTCAGAAGGAGGGAAGAGACTAAGACATCCATGTTTTCCACTATACTGAGGAGCTGATAAATGATGCATAGCCATAGTAAATGGAAGGAACAAAAGGAATAAACCAAGCTATCAGCTAAATTAAGAAATCTAAGTGAGGGACTTATAAAACAGAGAAGGTGGACTAATCACAGGGAAAGGCATAGAGTATAAATACAGTGTGATTAAATTAAATGAGGTGGAAGGGTGAGTGAAGAAAAGGAGAGCATGGGAGGGTCAATCACTAAGTAATGGAACTGGAGAAACATGAGAGAGAATATAAAAGTAGAGACAAAGTGAACGAAGAAAAACTGACAAGGTGAGAGAAAGGGAATTCACCTCAAAGATAAGATGAAACCCCCTAGAATGATTAACCCTAGGGAGAGGAAAAACAAATCACACAAAGATAGAATCTAAAATCAATGTGTCGAGGAGGATTTATAAAATTTAGATGGAATTACAAATTGGGATAAAAATAAGATTGAACTTGCAGTCACAAATATTGCTACAATGTTTTCCAGTAATTGAGTTTCTCCACTTAAAGAGGTTCCAACTAAGGAATATAACCAGTCCCTTGTTCCTCAATAGTTCAATGGAGAAACCTTTCTATGATAGGTCAATTTGGGCATCATTTCCAATGACCCGGTCAAACTGGACATCATCCCCAGGACCAATGAAATAGGTTCTATCATCCCCTATCATTTCAGTTGCTACATGCCCTAAGACAAGAACAAGCTAATCATGACTTCTATTGCAAGGTTTCCAAGGTTTGAAGAATATATTATGTCACCTATGAGCTCACCAATGCAGCCTCTCAAGGGACTAAATTATTTGCATATGCAGTTACCTCCATTCAAGGGTGCTTTGCAAAGCTCTTCCTGATATTCAAGAGTGCGTTGGTCAAATGGGAGCGAAATTCTCATTGTTCTGAAATCTTCACATGGCCAGTGCCTTCTAGAAGATTCCATATGTGTCAAACTTTGAATCCATGTGTCCATCTAACACTCTGAGCTTGGTAACATGTCTTTCGTATTATTAGAAAGTCATTTATTGAGAAAATACCTTCAGTTGCCCTATAAATTGAGCACAGATCCTAGTGCTAGGGAAGGAATAAATTTGGTAAAGAAATGTTTTTGGATTCTCAATTGAGAGAGTGATAAGAATGACATGATTCTAGTGATATGTTGATTGTGATGAGGCTGGGATGAAGCTGGAGCTGGTTACATCAAATTGATCATTGGTTATGACCTCCCCCTTCTACTCATTAATAAATATTATTGTTCATTTTCCCATATATGTATTTGTTTATGTTTCTATTTCTCATATGATGGATTCTTAACTAATTTATATGTTTCATGTTCAATTTATTTAACTGATTAAGATAAATAGACATCTATATATTGCATTCTCTTTGTTGTTTAGTGTTTGTAATTGCAGGAACTAGTGTGGCAATCTAAGTTGGATTGGAAGCTATAGAAAAAGTGATAGAAGGACAATAGGAAGCGCTCGAATGACAAGTAGGTTCCTCTATATTTTTTGTGTCTATTTAATATTATATAAAGTGTCTACAAAGTCTTTGATATGTTGTTCTAAATTCATAACACCACATTTAGGGAATTTTTTTTATCCGTAACTCATTGTTCCACATAACAACTTGGCAACTCCACTGGGGATTTTCCTTATCATCCTACACTGGTTTAATTTATATTGAATAAATACCACAAGATGAAACACCTTTAACTCCAACTCATTTTGGGGTGGAGATTTACCTGTAGGAGTCTTTTTCTCAATCACCTGCCTTTGCTTTTTTTGATCCTACACCTATTCGAGTTCCCATCGATCCAATAGGGTATGCATTTGGTCAAGTAACCATACCTGAACTGACATATTCAACTGGACCATCTATTCCAATTGTGACAACACCTACTCTCGCTACTCCATCAATGTTCATAACTTCACCAAAGTCATATTTACATGGTGGCGTTATGGCCCCATCCGGTTATAAATATTTATCTGGAATTTTCTTTGGTGCATCTTCACACCCATGGAATTCACCAATGTCATCGTCTAGTATTCTAACTGGTAAAACTATAGTGAGTACTAAACAGATTGATCCTTTATATCCATCATCAGGGAAATATCAAGCTAGTCCATCTAGGTATATTCCATCCAGTACAATCTCAACTAGACTCCCAACATTTGGAGAACAATATTTTCCATCTTATTATACTCCTCATGTTGGGGGGAAACCTATGGTCACCCACTTCGATATTACTCTGTCTTTATTTGGTCATCCTAATGTAAAAATGAATGTTTGTCAATGGCAACCCACTCTGCCTATCCAACCACAAAAAGTTGTACACTCATATCAACCGGTTCAACCTGTTGCACCCACATCAACTCCACTTGTTAATACATACTTACCCTTATTACAAACTCAAAAATTTGTTCCTAAACCATCTTAGGTAGGTCCTTCAACTCAATACTATCAAGTATTGGGCCCTCAAACTCCAAATCCTTCAGCTAGTTTACAACAACCACCTGTATCTAGAATCATTTATTCGCAAGTTGGATTACCATATTATGGGATGTCGCAGACATGACTAGGTTATACCTATCATCAACTGAATCCAAGTTATCCTAATTTGGGTTATAACATTGGTGGACAAACCCCTTAGCAGCCACAGGCACAAATGCCACAAGCTTCATTTCAACAAGTATCGTACCCAAGTTTTGGTCAACAGAATCCTGAAGCATTTTCTTATCAAAACAACCCCTATCTAGGTTTCCAACAGAAAATTCCTTATGTTGGTGCTCAAAGACTTGTTTCCTAAGAAATTCCATCATATCCTGGCTATGCTCAACTCGATATCAATCGACAATTGCCCTTGGTTGCAACTTTAGAGTTACCGGATTTAAACTGACTCACCAATGATCCAATCAATTATGCTCCTTGGTGGCTGGTGATACCACATAAATTACCCTTGGATATTCCTAAGTTCAATGGAAACCCCTAGGAACACCCACCGACTCATGTTATGACTTATCATTTGTGGTGTTAATCTAACTCCCTGAATGATGACTCTATTTGACTATGTCTTTTCCAGCGTACGCTCACTAGTCCGACTACAAAATGGTATATTGAGTTACCAAGAGCTTCTTTTGATAATTTCACTTCCCTAGCTACTTTTTTTTGACCCAATTCTAGTTACCCATACGATATGAAACTGGAACAGAACTCTTGAATAATTTTAAATAGACTAATGCTACTCACATTTCTGATCATATTCATGAGTGGCGTCGTAACCGTAGAATGGTTAAGACACTTGTTCCTGATCAGCTCCTTGTTGAGTGGGTTCATTAAGTCCCTGTTACCATATATAACCAAGGATGTGTCTAAGGGTGGTGTCTTCACTGAAGAGTAACTCATTGATCGTGCCCAATATTTATACTTGATTTATACTCAGTCTGGCATGCTCTATGAGAAAATTCCCAATGCGCCGCAATCTAATTTTACTGTTCCTCCTCCATCAAAAGACTCTCATGCCAGAGATGGTATAATCGATAGTGAAAGTAAGCATCACACTATTGCATCTGATCCTGTGCCTTATTTTTAAATCCATGCTGTGTCATCTGAGAAGGGAAAAAGTGACAAGCAACCGAAAATTAAGAAAAAGGGGAAATCTAAGAAAAAAGAAACTTCTACCCTGCATGATAAATCATTTGATCAATCATCTGGAAATCAGAAACCTCATTACCCTTGCATTATCTGTAATGAGGAACACTTTGTTAGATATTGTCCTCCCCGCACTGAAGTCTCAAAAATGGTTAAGACCTCACATGCATCAGCTGTGTCGACAGATCCATTTCTGAATCCAGACACTAATTTTGTTGCTACGGATCCAAATTCAAACCAAGTGATTCTTCTATCTATCACGAAGCCGTAAAATGATGTTTTGGTATCAACGAGAAATAAATATTATGGTAGTTAGGCTACTTATCAACCTACTACCTCGACCACGAATCTGTCTACGAAATCGGTACTACCTACTGCTATTCTTGAATTTACAATAAATCCACTTAAGGGAGTCATTCATAAATCAACATATAACCCTCGAGCTCGAGCTACTCAAAATTATAATATAGTTGAAGATTTTGCTCAATCCCCTTCAGCTATATCAATGCTTGAGGTGTTACAAAATTTTCCCTCCCAGAAGTAGGCTTTGTTGTTGGAAATTGGTGGAATTGATCCAACTGATTCTAAACTCATAGTCTTTATTCATACGGGCTATGTGCTGTAGTTAATAGCAGAATTGGAATTCTTCATCCATGTAAATGTTCTCAATCACCTTGTTCATCATAATATTATTGATGAGGGAGAGTCTATGTGCATTATGTCTCTAAACTATTGGAAGTCACTTGGTTCGCCACGTTTGCCTCAATCATCAACGACATTGAAAGATTTTGATGGACGTTCATATAAGCCTTGCAGTATTATCAATAGCCTACATGTTGAGCTAGGGGAAAAAAGTGAATGTTGAGGTTGAGGTCGTTAACGGACCCCTTGACTACAATATTTTACTCAGAAGGCCATGGGTATATGCTACGACTACAATCATTTCTACATATTTTAGCATGATCGCCTTTCCACATAAAGGTGTTATCACAGTTATCAATCAACTAGCCTTCTTTGCCTCCACTCCCCAGGTAACTAGAATAATTTCGTTAGTTCATGCACCCCAAATTTCACTTCATAACTTTGGTGTAGGACTCTTAAAGGATTCCACTCTTATGAGAACCTTTTCATTACTGCTGCATGTGACGTTGGCAGAAATTGCAAGTATTGAGACCTGCTACATGATCTCTTCCACTCCATCTGGCTAAAGTAAGAGTATGGATGATTCTGAATTTGTTACGTTGGATGCATTTCTGCTGCCCGATCCCATTGAGATGGCATAGAAATCAATCTATCTGGCTTGGGCGGTGAACCCGAACATCGTTGCTAGTCGTTTTGGTTGATCATTCATTAGATTATGGTACTCCATATGATCCTTTTTCCTCGACTTTCTTGACAAATGAGAATATTCTGGAAACCATGATGTCAGAAGCAGAACCATGGGAAGATTATCATCATTGTTCCCATATTCTTGATTATGAAGAAGATAATATTAGTGAACTATATCACCCATCGATCAAAATATTGTTTTCGAATTATTTTCCTATTAATGCAATCGATTCTGAGAAAAATTTATCAAAAATTGAAGAAACCATTTCTATCAATATTTTGACAAAACCTAGCGTGGTAGAAAATATTCATGTCAGCGTGTCTTGTTCTCCATCATAACTCGAAACATATCACTCTCTCTTTCATGAATTCCAAGATAACTTTGTCTGGTCTTATGAGGAAATTCTACGTATTAACACTAGTATCATTGAATACACTATCAATATGTACCCTGATGTCAAGCCGGTACGTCAATACCTTCATCCTTTTCATCCAAAGAAGGCCACTTCCATTAAAGTAGAAGTTGAATTTTTTTCCGTGCTGGCTTCATTTACCCCGTTCTGCTAACTGAGTGGGTTTCCAACATCGTTACTGTTATGAAAAAACAAGGAACCATCAGAGTGTGTGTTGATTATCGGGATGTCAATCTTGCTTGTACAAAAGACAACTATCCTACTCCCTCTATTGACCAAATTATTGACGATTGTGTTGGATGTGAAATATTTTCATTCATGGATGGATTTTCTGGCTACAATCAAATCAATATCTACCCAGATGACCAATATAAGAAGACATCATTCATCTATCCCTGGGGCACATTCACTTATTGGAAACTACCATTTGGTTTAAAGAACACTGGGGAAAATTTTCAGAGAGAAATGGATTATGATTTCAATGACATAAAACACATTGTTCAACCTTATCTAGATGATTTATCCACACATTCACAGAATCACACTAATCACCCAATGCATTTGAGAGCTATCTTTTTATGCTATCGACACTACAAAATACACCTCAGTTCACATAAAGGTGTGTTTTGTGTTGGTTCTGGTTGTTTGCTTGGATTTTTTGTCTCAAAAGAAGGAATTCGAATAGACCCATTGAGGGTCCAGGCCATTATTTATTTTCCTGTGCCATCAAATTTGCTTCAGCTACAGAAACTTCAGGGAAGGGCTAACTTCCTAGGAAGGTTCATACTCAACGATGTTGAAATGGCTAAAGGATTTACTCAGCCCTTGAAAAAGGGGATTCCCTTCCATTGGGACCAAGTTGTGCAAGCTTCCTTTGATGCTGTTAGGGATAGTCTTGTCCAGGCGTCATTAATGTATCCCCCTAATTATCAGAGTGATTATTTATTATATATCGTCACAGTTGATACAACCATTGCTATGGTATTGGTCCAAGTAGAAAATGGGATAGAACATAAGATATATTATTTGATTCATAGTCTGAATGATACGGAAGTGAAGTATTCGTACGTAGAAAAGCTTGCCTTGGCGACTGTTCAAGCTGTGAAAATATTTCGCCACTATATCCTGTTCCAGAAGACCGTTGTCATTTTGAATGGCAACCCCATGAATTATATCTTATCACGTCAATTTCTGGGGGGAAAGTATTCAAAATGGATTTTCATTTTACAGGAATTTGATTTGGAATTCATCAAATAGAAGTCAAAGAAGTCTTTAGTTTTAGATGAGCTTCTCTGTGACCTTCCCTCTGATAGTACTGGTACTACGTCAGAACCTTCTATTCCTGATGAGTCTCTATTTCTGATTGGATCATATGATCCTTGATATGGGGATTTTATCATTTATCTCTAGACCCAAAGTTTTCGGCCTGATGCCTCTCGCTCTGACTAGCAATGTATTCGATACCAAGCAAAAAATTATGTCATCGTAGGTGATACACTTTATCGTCGTGGTGTCAATACCATTTTAATAAGATGCCTCACTCATGAGGAGGCCGAAATTTTTTTAAATGATTGTTATGATGGGGCTTGTGGTGGAAATTTTTCTGGAAATGCTACCACACAGAAGATACTTCGCACTAGTTACTTTTGGCTCAATACTTTATATATTTATCCTTTATACTATAAGTCATGTATTTATATTTGATCATAAAATCTCAAACCTAGCACAATGCATCCGTTAACTTTATAATCATTTTCAAATGGGGGGATTGACTCATGACCTGAACCTCATTCATCCAGGGGCATGGTTATATTATTATTCGTAATAGACCTATTTTTACTATGTACTTACGTATTTACATTTACAACACAGACAAACAAATATATTTTTATCTTTAATCCATGTTTGTACAGCTGAATCAGTGCTATAGTCACAGATAGTGTTAAGTATTTTTTCATTCTGTTGATGATGCATCAAAATTGATCGCCAATTTAGGATTATCCCACAGATACCTAGCCCTTATCCCACTATTATCTAGAATCAAATGGAAAATTTGAAGCTATCAACAAGATTCTTAAATGATTGCTTCAATGAATGATAGGAATTCGTAAATGGAACTGGCATTTAATCCTATACTAGGCCTTGTTCGTGTATCAATCCTCGGTAAGAAATGTAGCTGGATTTACCCCCTTTCAATTGGTGTATGGGATGGAAGCTATCTTTCCAATCCAATGTGAAATATCATTGTTAAAAATTGCAATAGACTTGTTACCTAACACCTCAGATGAAGAAGCATGTCTTTTTAACCTCATCCATCTTGATGAAATGTGTTGTGAAGCCCAATTGGCCAACGAAGTGCATAAGAGAGATATAAAGGTGCAATACGACAAAAATGTCGAGCCTCACATTTTCTTAGAGGGCGACTTGGACCTTCTTTAGGATTAAGAAGCTGATGTAATAGGTATAGGGAAATTTAAGCCATTATGGCATGGCCCATATTTTGTCAAAAGCGTTCTTGATAAGGGTGCCTACGAGTTGGTAGATTACGATGGAATTTTGTTGGTGCAACCCTGAAATGGGTTGTATCTGAATGATTAATCATGAGCATAGTAATTTTTTGTTTTATATTGAATATATATATATATGTTGTTGATTTGCATTCACTGTCTTAGTTTGTTTCTAGAGTTTTCTTGATGTTAGTAATCCTCTTTACATTTCATCGCAAATGTCTAAATATTTGGAACCATTTGTTGGGTATGCTAATGGTGCTAGTCGTAGCACGCAAAATATATCCTCTGCAGTGTGGGCCATTTTTTCTCCGAACGACGAGTTAGTGAGTTTTCAAGGGATTTGTATTGGTAGATCGACAAGAAATATCACTGAATATAGCGCGTTGATCGAACTTCTCTTTGATTCCATTTCATTTGGTATTAACCACGTCATCATAAGGTTAGACTCACGACTTGTGGTATTACAACTTACTAGTGTTTATAATGTTAGAAATCCAACACTGCATCATTTTCTCCTAAGAGTTCTCCTTTTGGAAAGACACTTTCATTTTATTCAATATAAACACATTCCCAGAAACTTGAACACATTAACTGATTCTTTAGTGAATCATGTTATAGATAGACATTTGCAACACATGTAAATACACATTCAAATAATTGAATAGGATTGCAAAATAAACATAGGAAAACACTAAAATCAAATAGGTAGATAGTTATAGGTTTTTATAAAATTTGTGCCCAAGACAAATTGGTCATCTGACCTCAAAATGTATGCAACATGTCAAAATTAAACTAGTGATTCTCATGGTAACATGCTATCGATCTAGCTATCCAATGCAGTAACCACATCTAGCGGTTAGGAATGCCAATAGTATGGCACTATAGTCGCATGGGTAACTCTTCAATCCGAAAATCTGGAATCCCGAAGGTCAACCCCTCTATGTGCTGCCAAAGCTCAATAAGAGTCTTAGCCATGTCCAAATCCTGAAGGACTTCTCTCTCAACAACCCTCTCTACTGGTTCATATACCCCATGCTCTAGTTCCTCTACTGGTTGAACTTGACCTACATCTGCATTACATTAAGACTTTAGTTTAGTCTTGGGAAAAAATAAAAAAGAAAAACATGTATAAACCTCAGAAAAATAAAAAAAAATGGTCAAAACATTCTTAATGATTTCACCCCACTGAGCACCTTCTGGTAATGTTAAGTCTATATCTCCTTGGAAATCGATGCTTGCGTATGCATACTCATCAATGGAAATAATCTGTCACCTGAACTAGGTGAAGAATGTTGTTGAGAACATGATGGACCATTGGACTACATGTCTAGCCATCATTTATACCTATCTCTGCATCCTTGGATCTCTAGGGTTGGATACATTTAGTGTTACATGTTGAGTTTGGATCAGTGGAATGCGCTTTAAGGAAAAATAAATGAGGATCAAACCATAATTGAAGTTTTTCTTGCTTCCTCCCTTTTCCTTTCTTAGTTGTTCTTTTATTTGAGAAATTATAGCTTCAAACCAGTTGAAAACTGTTTGTTCCATGCACTCTAGTGCATACTACATATAATATATTTTCGCTACATGTAGCGTAACGATACCAGCAAGCTTTGTGATCATGAATAAGATGGTTCTCAAAGGAAAATCACGAATTTCATAGATGTTTATTTTCCCATCCTTGCTAGGCTCTTCCCCTAGGTATCAATACTACAAAATATAGTCTCTCACCATCTCTTTGCCAAGAGTAGATCCAGAGAGAGAAATGGGTAAGCCTCTCCTCGACAAGCCTGTCAGAAAATATATATCCTCCACTGTGATAGGAACCACTTTGTTCCTAATGTGAAACCTCAATTTCTGGATCCCATGCTTAAATAAGGAACTCCAAAAGTTCTATTTGTTACTTCATACCTGATAAGCAGAAGTACTTTAATAACCCACAATCTCTTAGGGCTCTTACAATACATGGATCATTAAGGGAAATCATATTTTGTTCTTCATGCTCTCTTTCTCTCCAAGTAATTGTCATTCTAGTCTGATGAATCCTTGAAACATAACCATAAGATTCATTAGACTCCTTTTCATGCAAAACAATTAGGCAAAATTTGGGTACAATGCAAGAATAAAAAATGTGAACTGTGCCCAATGTAGTCTTGGTCAATAGACAGTGTGTTGCATATGCACCTAGGCTTCATTTTGAGTGCATTCCAATGTAGTTTTCGATTCCCAAGGGTGCGTTGCCCTCTTTTGAAAAATAATTTACCCCAAGGGGCCCAAATCCCTAAAAATTTGCAATGAAATGAAATGAATACTGAAAGAAAGAGGAGGATTATGGCACCAACCTAGATCAAATGGTGATGAAAATCCTCAACATAATTGATCGCAATCAACAATTCGGGGGAAAAAAGGTTCAAAGCTCCAAAATGCAAATGGTAACTTTCAAATGGTAAAAATGAATAGTAAAACTCTTTTAATTAGTCATTTGATTATTTCCAAATCATATTTAATGTTGTGACTATGGTTTTATTCAATTTTTATCATGAAACAGGTATTTTTAATCCATTTGATGTTGTTTTGAACAGGTTTGCAACTGATGAGAAGATTAGTCATGCACATTTATTTCAAGAATGATTTGACCACAAAGCATACTTTTATCCTTATTTTTCGAGCTTTGATAAAAACGAAAAAGGACTTGAAGTGCACTTTTATCTCTTTTCCAAGCTTCGATAACAACGAAAAAGGAACCCTCGAAGTCTTCTTTTAGCTCTTTTCAGACTCCGATACTGTGAAAAGATTGTTGAGCACTTGTCTTTTCGAGCTCGTAAAAGTAAATGAATTGATATCTACTCAGTATAATATTAACCCCTTCCAGACTGAGATAAATTATTTATGAAAAGGAATGCCTTAGTGGAACATGGCTAAGAGGTTCTCTCAGATATTATTTTACACTTTTTTGGATCTGAGTGAAAACTTTACGAAAAAGTACGTATGGATTTTTCTTTTTTCCTCTTTTCTAAACTGTTTAAAGGACTGGGCTATCACTGCCATTAGGCTCATTAAAACATAAAATAGCGACGGGCTTGTTGATCATGGCAAGAATCGAGTTTCATTCATCATTAGACTCATTGAATTATTAAATAGCGATACATTATTCACCCAAAGGGTTGAATTATAGGTCAAGCATATGTTATCCTCCTCAAGCTTGTTAAAAAATAAAGAGGTATTGGTCAAAAAATGATCGGGGAAAATTTGGGAAAGTGAACAGAACTTTTACGATAGCAGGTCGCTCTTGAACATGAAACTTCACTCCATCATCATGATTGTTTGGGTTGGTTAATCTTCTTGAAGGTTCATTCATACCTATGGTTCATCATAACTTCACTTATGATTTGGGTCAATGCTTCCAACTCATCTCAGTGTCGCCGATATGTTCAAGAAAAGTCATCCAGTGAATACTCATCCTTCTGCAATACTCATAAACCTTCATTCTTATGACAGTCATCCCTGAACATTGCTATTTCAAGTCACATTTTGTCTATGAAATAAGTAACTCTCGTTTTGCGATAAAGTGGCTTCTTGTCGACATCAAATCATCATGCAGGAAGTTCACTTAGAAACATCATCTTCCAGTACCATGAGACATGTTACAGTATCGACAAGATCCTCACTTCTAGACTTTTGACCAAAATATTTTGTTTTGTGTTTGACATCAAATCATCTATTCACACCTTACGAAATGTACTTTAGTACCTTGAGATCCATTAACATCAATGGCGGTTCTCTTGCATTTGTTAATAGCTCACATCATTGGCTGGTAATCAAACGATGTCTTACCATGTTCGATTAAAAATCATATATTCGCATGGCTAGACCTGTACCCGAGTGATCGAGTGAACGAGATAAGAAGACCTTGGATCCGGTTTCAACTATCTGGGCTACGATTTCAAGATCATTGTACACATCATTTGGATGGTGACCTTACATATAGACCGTCATCCAAACATGGGCCTATATGTGTAGGCATGTTTGTATTGGCGAACATTCCAATATAGACGATTTTGTGCACTATGTACATGTTATTATAGTTTATGTGCTAAGCATGGGAATGCATTCCCTCAGCAATTCGTGATAAAGAGGATATATCATGATGTAATGTATTGTAATATTGATGTAGGTTGCCACTCCATTTTAGTACCAACCTATCACATCGTAAATAATTTCATTCAAGAAATATTGTTATTATTCTGACTTCATGCTTTTGGGGGTAGTTGTTATAGATCAATTTGGGAATCATTCCCAATGACCTGGTCAAACTGGACATCATCCCCAGGAACAATGAAATAGGGTCTACATCCCCTATCATTTCAGTTTCTACATGCCCCAAGACAAGAAAAAACTATTCATTACTTCTATTGCAAGGTTTCCAAGGTTTGAAATATATGCTATATCACCTATGAGCTCACCAATGCAGCCTCTCAAGGGACTAACTACTTTTCATATGAAATTACCTCCATTCAATGGTGCCTTTTAAAGCATTTCCTGACATTCAAGAGTGCGTTGGTCAAATGGGAGCAAAATTCTCATTGTTCCTGAATCTCCACATGGCCAGTGCCTTCTAGAAGAGTCCATATGTGACAAAATCTGAATCCATGTGTCCATCTAACACCTTTGAGCTTGGGAACATGTCTTGCATATTATTAGAAATTCATTGATTAAGAAACTACCTTTAGTTTCCCTATAAATTGAGCATAGATCCTCGTGCTAGGGAAGGAAGAAATTTGGTAAAGAAATGATGTTGGCTTCTCAATTGAGAGAGTGATAGGAATGATATGTTGTTGGTGAGATGTTCATTTTTATGAGGCTAGGATGAAGCTGGAGCTGGTGACATCAAATCGATCATTGGTTGTAACCTCCCCCTTCTACTCATTAATAAATATTTTTGTTCATTTTCCCATATATGTATCTATTTATGTTTCTATTTCTCATATGATGGATTATTAACTGATATATATGTTTCATGTTCAATTGATTTAACTGATTAAGATAAATATAAATTTTTATATTGCAATCTCTTTGTTGTTTAGTGTTTATACTTGCAAGAACTAGTCTGGAAATCTAAGTTGGATTGGAAGCTATAACAAAAGTGATAGAAGGAGAATAGGAAGTGCTTGGATCACAAGTAGGTTCCTCTATCTTTTTGTGTGTCTATTTACTCTTAAAGAAAGTGTCTGCAAAGTCTTTGATCTATTGTTCTAAATGCATAGCACCACATTTAGGGAATTTGTTTTATCCATAATTTATAATTCCGCATAACACTTTCCGTACCAGCAAAACCATCCCTAATCTTCATAGTCCATGCTAGGTAGGTTATATTCATGCAGTTATCACTAAACCTTATGAAATTTTCCTTGTATAGCAACCCCTCAACATTAAGCTTTTTCCATTCACCATTAGTTTCCATAATTAGTTCCAAAGTTCCTTTGTATGTCGAGATCCAGGCCAAGTGTATAATTCTTAGAATTTTCATGTTCAAACATAGGAGCACTACAATTTTCCTTGAACATTTTTTCTTGAATTCCATAATGTGGAGTATGGGCAACCATGAAGGCTTCCAGATGCAAGGCAACCTTCCTCCTCCTTGTGTGCCCATAACACTCATCCCAAGGTAGGGAGAGTTGCCATCCTTGAACACCCTCCATGGAGAGCCTTCTAATGTCCCTAATATGTACTATTTTTTATATTTATAATATTATTGTGGTAATGAACATGTATTTTCCCATTTTTTTGGCATTTAGGTGTCATTAGACAACTAAAATTTGATCATTTGGCCTACCTTTTTCCATATTTTGTGTGTAGCCCCACAAAAAATTGTTCTCCCTAGATCATGTGTTTATGCTAGTCTAATGTGTAACAAATATTATTTACTAATTGGATTGTTCACTTCCCATGCATTAATCATTATATCCCTTCCAAACATAAATTAATGGTTATAATTTTATTTTGAGATCCATTTTTTATGTAAACTAAGAAATCAATTTTTTCATGTGCAATTTGAAAAAAATGTACATTATTTTTCCTTATTTTCATTCTTCCCTTCATTTTCATATGCATAAACCATTGTACTTGGGAGAATTCTGGTTGGATCTAGGAGTTGATATCAAACTCGTGAACAAAAATCGAAAAAAAACACTATGTTGTGTTGAATCTAAAATGATGTAGGTACAAAATAAAAACATAAGCTTACAAAAGAGAGTTGGTACATAAGTATGATAAGGTAAGATATTGTTTTTATGTACACATATGACACACCATTCTTTGTATTATGCAAATATAGAAGTACAATTTTTTGAAAAGTGATCAAATTTACAACGTGTCCTAGATTTTTTTCTAAAACATATATACTTAGGAAAACATACATACTTAGGTGGATGATCAAGTATGACCAAACAACCTATTAACTCTGTACAATTGAGATAGGAAACGAAAAGTGTAAACTATAATAATAATGTAGCTTAACTAAAACCACTAGAGACTTGAGAACTACACCTCATCAATTGCTCTCCTTTGAGAGGAAACTATATTTTATTTATTTTGAGGGTATTTGTAATCAAGAAAAAGATAACATAAGCTACATGGTCTATGTGTTAGTTAGAATACGTTGGTGCATTACTTGGAGGAAAATATTTATTGAAATGTAACCTAGCGGAATTGATGATGTTTCGAAAGAGGAAATATCATCCTTCCTCGAGAGTTTTTATCTTAGGTTATTAAATGTTAATTGAAATAGCTAAAATAGCTATAACATATAAATTAGTGTGCGAGGGAACGATAAAAAAGGGATTTGTGATGGGGATGGAGAATGTTCTCCCAATATTTATGTCTTGAAAATAAGAACGGAGATTTGCGAGAATTAAATATGAACTTTATAAGTAAATAGATTAATGTTGTAATTTAAGGGTAAAAAAAATTATTTCTGTGACCAAGTGTTCAAAAGAACCAGAAAAAAAAAATACCCTTACCTCAACACACATTTAACATATTTAGATTTAGATGGTCAAACATAATTTAGTAAATTTATATCGAAATGAACTTGAATACTTTTATTTTAAATATATAAAATTTATTAAATATTAAATTAGTTAATAAAATAATTTATAATATTAAAATATAGTCAAATTCATTAGAAAGTATCACTAAAATTGACAAACAAAACAAAAAAATATAAAAATAAATGGGATGCCTTTACCTTAAACATATATGAAATTTATTTATTTATTTATTAAATTAATTTATAATATCAAATTATAGTCAAATTCATTAAAAAGTATCACTAAAATTGACCAAAAATAAAATCATAATCATAATCGTAATCAAATTCCAACACTAATTTCAACACTAATAGACAGCAGTGAACTCAAACATATATATGAAGTATTTTCATACATATATATGAAGTATTTTGATAGTCATATACCATTCAAGACTTTGACATATTTTTCATCAATATAGAAAATATGATCAAACATATACAATTAGAATTGACAACCAAAATACGCACTTTCCAACGCTCATAAAAAATAGTGCCCCATTTTGTTATAATTGTAATATTGTTTGTCCATAAAGTTATAGTTATGTAAAAGTTTGAATAAATTTTCGTTAAGAAAATATAGTCAAACACATTTAAGTTTACAATCAAAATTGACCACCAAAATCCTCTTCACTTTCTAACACTCGTTGTTACACCATTTTTTGGTTATCTAACCTATTATCATTAGATGGACCCAAGTACACCATGTAAGACCAATTTTACCCTACGTAAAATTGCCTTCACTATGTTAAATAACTTAATAAACCACATTTATTAGGTTGTTTATGGTCTAAATAGGAAACCACAAAAGGAAATATTAAACAAACCTATATTTGTTTGATTTTCCTCATGGAATAATTAATTAAACCATAATTTAATTATTATTCCTAGTCATGTTTAACCCAAAACAAAGAAATTAATTAGATAAACCTTTGTTTATCTTATTATTTTCTAGGAATAATTATTTAAATCTTATTTAGATAATATTCCTTGTTAAATATGACCAAATCACCCACAAATAATTAAATAAATCATTATTTATTTGATTATCTTTCAACCACTTCCTTAAAAAAGATAAATAAATCATTTATTTATTTATTTTTGACAAATAAAGGGATTTGACCCAAGTCAAATACTTTTTCCCTCCAACAAATATAATAAAATATTCCATAAAAGGTGGATCTAGATTTGGTTAACATTATTTTAATCATGCACCAAGATCTAGAATGACCCAATATTTTGTTATAAATAGGAGGGTTTTTCCTACCATTCTTCACATTTTGTTGCCTATTAGATCACTCTGGATCTATACACTTGGTCACATTTTTCCACTATTTGCTGTGTGAGCTCCCATTGAGTTCTATTCTTTGCATTGGGTTTTCTACACCACAAGAGAGAGAGATTCTAGATCTGAAGTGCTGAGGACTTCCAAGAACCCTTCCCATTGAGGAGAATTGGAAACATCTTCTTATTTTCCTCCCAGGTGCCCTTTAATACAAAATTCTTTCAAAAATTGTTCTTGTCTTGTCTATTGGATATATGGAGCAAACCCTTATTTTTTACTGCTTAATGTCTTTCTATGTATAGATCTAGTTTTTTGCAGCTCTTGTCTTGATCAACTAACTGCAGATCTGAAGATATTGGCAGCCACTTTTTTTGTTAGGGCTATTAGTTATGCGTAGCTAAAGTGGTCCTTTTTCGTACACTTCGACAAAGGATTCATACTAACACTCGTGAAAAATAATGCACTCTTCGTTATAATTAGAATAATGTAAATTATGCATATATTTCTCGTTCCTAGCCTAGGTTTGATTTTGGGCATAATGCTAGATAAGAACAGGATTGAATAGAAATTGCAGCTCATATGTGAGTACTGCACCTGGAGACTGCACAAAAATGGAGAGTACACTCTACATTCATTAATCAAATGATACAACTATAAATAGTACATCACAAAGAAGTAGGAAGTTGTAAACAAACTCCTATATCCTAGGAGCTAATCCTAACTTAAGGAGCTACATTACAACAATGTAACCATTTCTCCATTAATATGCAAATAATATTAATTATTTCCAACTCTCCCCCTTAATGGAGAAAGGATTACTATGAATTCCTAACATCCCTCTAAACAATTCAAACTTTATTCTCCGAAGAGGCTTAGTAAAAATTTCCACCATGTTGTCACAAGATTTACAATATTCAACAAATATTTCCTTTGACTGAAGTTTTTCTTGAACAAAATGGAATTGAGTATCGATGTGTTTGGTGTTTTTGTGAAATACTGGATTGTATGCTAGCTTGATGGTACTATGGTTGTCACTTTTAATGGTAGTTTCTTCTTTTTGTTCTTCTCCTGCATCATTGAGAAGTATTCTCAACTAGATAGCTTCACAGGTGGCTACACACAATGCTTGGTACTTAGCTTCAGCTGAAGATAAAGCTACAGTACTTTGCTTTTTGCTGCTCCATGATATGACCCTGGATCCAATACTGAATGCATAACCTATGATAGATCTTCGATCATCCAGGTTGTTTGCCCAATCGGAATCTGAAAAACCTGCTAGCATAACGTCAGATGTGTCAGTGTATAAAATACCATAATCACTAGTACCACAAAGGTACCTCAACACACTCTTTGCTGCAACCCAATGACTTTTGAGATGTTTAGACATGAACTAGCTTAGCACACTAATAGAGTATGCCAAGTCTGCTCTAGTTGTAGTAAGATATATCAGACTCCTGACTAGTTGTCTATACATAGTGGCATCCACCTCCTTAGTGCCATCGTCATTGCAGAACTTTAGATTCTGCTGCAATGGTGTTGTTGCTGAATTACACTGCTCCATCCTGAATCTTTCTAGTAGACTTTTGGCATACTTCCCTTGAGTAAGAAAACTCTGTCCAGAGTCACTCCATACTTCCAGACCTAAGCAATAATGTAGATTTCCAAGATCTTTCATTTCAAATACTTGTGACATTTTCCGTTTGATTTCTTTGATCAGGGTATCTGCATTACCTGTTATAATCATATCATCCACATACAAAGAAATCAAAATAATTTTCCTCTGTTTATTATACTTGGTATACATATTTGGATCATTCATGCTCCTATGAAAACCATGCTGTAATAAGAATGAGTCGATCTTCTCATACCACGACCTAGGTGCTTTTTTAAAACCATATAATGCCTTTTGCAATCTACAAACTAGATGTTCCTGCCCCTTTTTAACAAACCCTTCAGGCTGAACTAAATAAATCTCTTCTTTCAATTCACCATTCAGAGATGCAGACTTAACATCTAACTGGTGTAGCTTCCACTTCTATTTTGTTGCTAAAGAAATTAGCATTCTAATGGTATTTAATTTCACTACAGGGGCAAAGGTTTCATCAAAATCTATTCCCTCTAGTTGTGAATAACTCTTTGCTACCAGTCTAGATTTATATTTTTCTATACTCCCATCTACATTCACTTTAGGTTTGTACAACCACTTACAGCCTATGGGTGTTTTTCCTTCAGGCAATTCAACTAGATCCCAAGTATGGGTTTTAGTAATTGATTCAATTTCTTCATTCATCGCAGTCCTCCATTCATCAGATTTACTTTCTTCTTTATAGTTTGTGGGTTCTACATTGTTTAAAATACTTGTCATTAAGGCATAGTATTTCAATGTGGCTAGTAATTGTGTCCACCTACCTGATCTCCTTGGTAGGGGACTTACCTCAAATCTGTTTGCTTCAGACTTGTACAGGCTTGCTTTATTGACTACATCACCCATTTCTTCTTCTTTTTGCTCCTGCTCTTGATTATCCCTATTGTTTTCTTCCAAGAATAATGGAATGTGCCATTCATTAATACTGTCATCCTTTCCTTCCTCGACCTGTTCATGAAATATCACATCTCAACTTGCAAATATTTTTTGAGTCACAGGATTAAATAACTTGTATGCTTTAAACTTAGTTCCATATCCTACAAAGATACATTTCATGGCTTTAGGATCTAACTTCTTTCTATCCACCTTGGGTATATGGGCAAACTCTTTTGACCCAAATACTCTCAAATGACTCACTATTGGTTTGAATCCATATAATGCTTCAAAGGAAGTTTTGAGGCTAAGACATTTAGTAGGACTCCTATTCTTTAAATAAACAACAGTGTTGATGGCTTCCGCCCAGAAACCATTTGATAGACCCTGAACTTGAAGCATACTCCTAGTGCACTCCACAATAGTTATGTTCTTTCGTTCTGCCACTCCATTTTGCTGTGGTGTATGAGGCATTGTAAACTATTTAGTAATTCCATGATATCTACAAAAATTCATGAACTCTCCCAATTTTTATTCTCCCCCTTGATCTGAGCGGAGAATTTTTATGCATATTACTGTGTGCTTCTCTACCAAATTTTTAAAGTATTTAAAACACTGAAAGGTATGATTCTTTTTACTCAAAAAATATATCCAAGAGAATCTAGTGCCATCATCAGTAAACAGAAGAAAATAATATGCACCACCTAGCAGCCTGGTCTGCATAGGTCCGCATATGTCTGTATGAACCAACTCTAGAATGTATCTTCTCTTTCTATCAATATGCAGAGGAAATTCTTCTCTATGCATTTTCCCTAATGCACATCCATCACAATCCAACTGAACACTATGAAAAGCAGGGAGTCCATCGACCATATCTTTTCTTTGAAGTAACATGAGGTCTTGTAAATTAAGGTGACCAAATCTCTGTTGCCAGAGGTTTTCGGCTGTCAATCCTGTTGTGGCCATAGCTTGTTGTGGCATGCTTTTGACATTTAGTTTGTAGAAGCTCCCCACACGCACTCTTGATGCAACTGTTTCCATCTTTCTATCCTTTATGACACAACATGTCTTGAAGAATTCAACTAGTAGATCCTGATCTATTATCATAGATACAAAGATCAAGTTTTTCCTAATCCCTTGCACATACAGTACATTCTTAAAACGTCTAATGTCACCATTAGGAAATATTACTGGAATATCACCATACCCTTTGATCTCATATACCCTTTTAGATCCACATGAAGTTTGTTCAAGAAATTCAAACCATTCTTTCTTACTTGTCATATGTGAGGATGCACTAGAATCAACATACCATATGTTGTCCTCATCTTCCTTAGAAGATGAAAGTGCACAATCAGCTACAAATAGTCAAGTTTCATAGCTATAGTCTTCATCTTCATTAAAAAAGTATCCTTTGTGCCTACTCTGATTATTCCTTGCTTCGTCTATCTGCCTCTTAAAATAGAACCTAATTTCGTGGCCAATTTTCCCACAGTAAAAACATTTCTTGCTTGAAGATTTGTTTGCAGACATACCTTTAAATGGTCTCTTTTGAAAAGTGCTACCTCCTCTCTGTTGTTGTTGTTGCTGCTATGGCTATTTTTGTTGTTGTGGCTGTCTCCCTCTAAATTGTTGCCTGTTCGCCACTAGAGCGAGATCGTCATTCTGCGGTCTTAAATTCTACTACTGCTCTTATTCTTGTAGCAAGATTCCTGTCAATTCTTCAAATGCAGGGGCTTTATCCCTCGTTGCCAATCCTTTCATGAAAATCTGATATTCATCCTTCATTCCATTCAATGTAATTATGACCAGATCGGAATCAGAAACCTTTTCTCCAATGTCTCCCAATCTATCCTTTAGGTCTTTGACCCTTGCAATGAATCCAATAGTAGATTCATTTTCCTCCATCCTCATTTCAAACAATTTTCATTTTAGCGAAAAGATGTGATTTGTATTTTGTGTCTGGTATAAATTCTTGAGCATCGTCCAGATCTCAGTGGATGATTTTCCATCTCTAATGAGCAAAATAATATTATCCTTGATGGACATCTTTGGTATGAATTTTGTTTTGTTCTCCCTTTTATCCCAGTCTTGTATAAGTGTGGTTGTTTCTGTTACAATATTTAGTTTCTGCTCATCAATTGTGACAATCAACCACACATTTTCTCCCTCAAGAAATGCCTGTAGCTTGAACCTCCAATTGGTGAAATTGGACCAATCGGGTTTTCTTGACTCATTGAGATATGTTTCTATGTTATTATTCATACTGAACTGATCTGATTCTAGAACCTCTGATGATTCTAATCAGTTGAATAATTACAAGCTACACTAACAAAAATTCAATACATACCAGATCCTGATCATAGATCTGCCACCAATCTGGCCTGATCTTGTGACTGTAACTCAAATCCTCCACTCATCTAATGGTTACTGTGTCTGCGACTTGAATATACCTCCAATGGGAAAATCCCCTATGCAAAACCACCAATAAATGTGTCTGCAACTCAGATCTACCACCACTGGGAAAATCCCATGTGCAGAATCGCCAAAGAGAGAGATTGGCACTTTTCTGAGGCAAATATCCGCGCCAAATTAAAAATTCATGTAAGTGACCCAGATTGGCGCAGGTATGGCACTAGCAGTCATGAAAATTGCACTTTTCGGTGCAACTATCAGTAGAAAAAACGCGCCAACCCTCCTGTGCTAAGAGATTTCAAAAAATCATTCGAGACCTATGAGTCAGGTGTTTGCTGCAAACCACCTGCTCCTGTGAGCAACGGGGTTCCTGTGTGCACCATAGCCACTAAGGCTTTGTAGCCACTAAGGCTCTGTAGCCACTAAGGCTCTCAAAAAATAAATCAGGCTCACCTGGTCTGAGCTCTGATACCAAGATAAAAATTGGATTGAATAGAAACTACAGCTCACAAGTGAGTACTGCACCTGGAGACTGCACACAAATGGAGAGTAAACTCTACATTCATTAATAAAATGATACAACTATAATTACATCACAAAGAAGTAGGAAGTTGTAAACAAACTCCTATATCCTAGGAACTAATCCTAACTTAAGGAGCTACGTTACAACAATGTAACCATTTCTCCATTAATATACAAATAATATTAATTATTTCCAACTGTACTTGCAATCTCTTTCATATACTTGGAATCACGAAGTAAAATTAATCCATATTAAATAGGAAGGCTTTGTTAAAGAAAATGTTGTCTAACATTACTCTTTTATTAAAGAATTATTTCAATATAAATTTATTATAAATTTAATTTAAATTATTAATAATTAATTAAAATAGAAATTAGTTAATTAAAATTAAAATTTTAATATATTACATTTAAATTTATTAATTAAAAATATATTCAATATATTATAAATAAATTAATAATTCTCTTGGATTTTTTCATTCATATTTGATAAATATAAATAAAATCAAATTTGTGAGCTTTTTCAATTCAATATATATTAAGTGGTTTTAGAGTTGTTACCCTTTCTATTCCATTGTAATACATGTTTAGCCATAAATTAGGAGCAAGATATTAGTTGTATAGAAAAAAAATCTATTGAAAATGCTAGTTATTTGTTAAACATAAACATCTTGAATAACTCTTTTTTTTTTATGTATATTTCTTTATGATTTTCAAATAAGAGTAAATATATTTTCTTTGTAAATTTCATTATTTTAGAATCCTTGAGTGAAGTTGTCCATTGTAAACGTATGTTTAAATTTACATCTTAATGATATTATGGATTATGTCATGAAATTTATTTAATTTCAGGGAATGATATGAGAATGTTTATGCTTGGTAAAATTTATTACATGCAACTAGTATTTTTGGAGAATTTGCAATCCAGTTGGATCTAAGTCATTTTTTCAATCCCAAGGTTTTCTAATGTCCCTATTTTTTTTTTAAGATCAAGGCATTCATATTACATTCAAATGATTGATATACAAAGATAGTTTCTTGGGAACCAGACCAGTAGCATAGACTCAAAAATTTTATATTGTCAAGATTTTTCTCGATTTAAGAGTTTGATAAATAGGAAAAAAAAACTATATTTACAAACATACTAGTAACATTAAAATAAAATCATTGTTGCAAATTTTTGGCCCACTTGGGCTTTATCCTGTAAGAACATCTTGTTGGCCTATTAGCTATGGATCTCTTTCATTGTTAGAGGATGAAAAATATAGGTTTGTTAGGTTGTTGGCATAAATTGCGACTTTTCTATTGAACCTGTCAACTTTATCAAGTAATTTAGCCATGCATATGATAAAATCTTGTTGTGTACCTACCTTGTTAGTGAGGACCTTGCCGATTAAGGTCCTTATGTGCTAGTATATTTTTACAATTTGCATGTAGGAGGTAGTCATAGCCCTTGTGGAATTCCTTACCTTAGTAATCCATTCCCTAATTTCTTGTTCTATATGGTTGTCTGGGACAAATTGTTATTATTGTCGATGTTAGATTAAGGATTACACTAAGAGGGGGGTGAATTAGTGTAAAGGCCAATTTTCATCAATTTAAACGATTTAGTAATCAATAAAAAACCACAAACATAATAATGCATCATTAAATAACATGATCACATCATCATAAGATAACATTGAATGTTTGTGGAAACCCTTGCGGGAGAAAACTAAAAATTATTTTTGTCTTCTTCAATTTTGATTACACAGATTTGCAGGAGCAAACTTGTTAGAGGCACTGACCCCAAAAAATAAGTTTGTAGACACTAACCTATTAGAGGCACCAATGCACAAAATGTGCAAGCACCAACTTGTTGTAGGATAAAACCTGGTTGAGGCACCATATGGATGTCTATGGTTTATTAGTTCTTGGCATATGACTTAGCTCCATGAGCGCAAACATTTTAATGAGGAGCCAATGAAACAACAAATATCCTTGTCAAAATGTTTTTTCTCATGAAGCCAATTCATAAACCAAGAACCAATCAAACCAAAAATATCCTTGTCAAAATGTTTGTGGTCATAGAGCCAAGTCATATACCAGGATCCAATCAAATCATATACATCATCATCAAAATGTTTGCACTCATGAGGCTAAGTCATAAACTAGGAACCAAAACCATAAAGAGACTTGAACCTTCAATTATTGAAACTATGTTACCTCAGAAAAACCACAAAAGCAAAGCCTTCACACAATACTCTACTCTCATCCTTATTTCTTATTATCGCAGGCCATGCAACTATTATTTTAACATATGAGAAATATTATCCAATTTGGGTAAAGGGACAACCTTCAAGAAACATCATGGAACCACACCATGTGACTCGAACCTATGGGTCACTAGTCACCCCGATGTTGATATCACCATGGCATCACACCTACCACATCGCAAACTCTGGGTGGTGACACGTGTCACCAAAAATCATCCCCATTAATAAAAAAAAAATCCATTTCAGCATGACACATGTCATCATGTTAGTGTTCCATGTCATTGTGCCTATGTCATCATATTTAAGCTTGTCTCAAACTTCCATGTGTCACTATAATCCATTATTCCAATCCAAATCCTCCATCTCAATTTCCACATCAAGGGTGCCACATTACAATCACCTGCGTTAGGAGGTCCATGTGGCATCCAAATATGGGGTCTAACTGACACCTCCCATGTGTCACTACTACATTGGATGATTTTGGGCTATCGACTTTATTAAACTTTACAAATGTTGACACTTCATCCACTGATCACATATTTTACAACTATCAGATCAACTTGAAGATGCTCGAATGTTAACCTGATTAACCAATGAGCATGTTCATAGGCCATCTGTCATTGATTTCCATAAAAGTGATGGATCCAATCCAAAGATGAATTCCATTAAACATTTTTTTTTTTTAATTTACAATTTTTTTTCCCACTTATTGATGCTACCAACTTCAAAATGACATATATTCTTATCTGGGAAGGTATTTACCAAGTGTTATATACCATTGAAAAGGTATCGAAGAGATCTATCCAACCATTCCATACATAAATTCATTTAAGAATCATAATTTTAAAAAATCAATAAAATTCAAACCACTTTGACATTATTTGATGTGATATTTTCAAAACATTGGACTATCATGCTGCTTCTTTTGACCTATGCCAATGACACTAATACTTCCTTTAAATTACCCTTCAACATCAATGACACTAGTTATCATCAGTGACAACACTATGTCCAATAGGTTGATCGATTCTTCCATGTCTAAAATGGTTTTTTAAAAAACTATAGGGATTTTATCCATGTAATGTCCCATGGCTTCCCTGGTAGTTGCTCCAGTGCATGTTTGGTATACCAAAGAGGGATTGAACTTAGAAGGAGGGGAGAGACCAAGAAATCCATTTTTTCCAATGTACTTAGGAGATGATAACTTGTTATGAAATGAGCTCACTATTATAGCATCATTTATCACCTCTATATACTTAATGATCTATGTATTGGCCTTGGACAACCCTTTCCATTGAGACTTGGTCATTTTCTTTAAAAACATTATTTTGAATTCCATCCGTGACTTTGTCCTATCTTACATGTGTGTAGACACGGGTCCACTCATATATGACCCGCGTATAAAATTTAGAATATTAAAATATATATAATCTCCCTTTTAATTGGGTGGGGTTTATGGGTTTTACCTGAAGCCCACCTACACCTCATGGAGAAGGCCTAAGGGAGGAGAGAGAAAGGAATTGATATTATAGCCTCTTATAGTCTAGATCAATTCTGATTATCCCTATGCCTCTTGCACTTCCTAAGTTCAGGAAACCCTTGTTTCCTTCTTTGAGATGTTCACCTCCTTTATGTGGCATCCTTGTGCACCTTTTATGGAAGAAGATTGTTGAGGCTTGGGTTGGACAGATCTGGAGGACAGTTTCTCTTGGAGTCGTGGTTGATTTCAAGTGATATCCCTAGATTTATTTTACATATATCAATAAAAGAAGCTTTGTCCCATTCCTGATTTCATGATCTTATATGTTTACTATACATGTTAATGATATTGCAGATTTTTATTTCATGTTATCTTTTATGAGTTTATATGATCTAACATACTAACATTTAGGATATATGTGTTGTACAAATAGTCTATGTGCTTATTCTTAAGTGAGTTCCAGGTTTTGAGGCACGTGGAGAAGCAGAGGATTTGCATCCTATGGGAACAACCTCAAAAATAGGACATATGGGTAAGGTCACCTCTCCCTAGTTTAATAGTTTAAGCATTAAGACCTTTCATATAATTGCTCCTTGTTGTTGTATGAGTTATGCTCTATTAGGTCCCATAACCCAGACCTTAGGGTAGTTTTTCCCACAACATAATTGGCGAATCCACTGGGTATTACATCCATGTAATTCCATTTTTGGGTTGTTTTCTCTGTTTTTTGGGTTCGCTAACCGATATGATCACTTTCCTAGTCTTCTTGGTTCTGTATCCATCTAAGAAAAAACCCTGATCTTTTGGATTAGGCTTGGATTTTTTATTTTTCCTTGTTGTATTTTCTATAAGTTTCGTCCAGTGCACACATACAGATATACATATGTCTTTTTCCAAAGGAACCCACGTATACACGAGTTTCCTTTGGCACATGCACATATACATGTAGGTTTAGCACAACCTACCTGTGTATGGCTAGTTAAAAATGAAAGATTGATTTATGGGATCCGGTAAGTCCTTTCTGCCTGATTTTGGTCACTCCTGTAGAACCTCTTATATGTCTGGATAGTGTTTCTCCTTGTTTTGTATTAGTTTCTCTCTTTCTTGCTTGAAAACCTAGTCAACTTAGGGTTTTCCTTGCTTGCTGAAGTTGCTGTTGTGGTTGTTGCACCATGACTTCTTTCTAAGGTTCTTTGTTGTTCTGACATTTTAGAACAATGAATTTTTGTCAGTAAATTCATGCTTGACCTTGTTTTTACTTCACTTTTTGGTTTGGCATGTTAGCTTGTTTGGTTTTCTTGATTCTTGAGATCAGCTTTCTGGTAAATCTTGAAGTTGACTTCTTGGTTTCTCGAAGTTTTATGTTTGCTAGAGTTTTATGTTTCTGTTTCAAATCATTTTCTTGAATTAGTTACATAATTCCACTTATTTGAGTCCCGTCATAAAAATTACATGCTTGGATTAAGAAATTTGGAGTTGCTTGTTGGCTCAGTTTGTTGATTTGAAGCCTTTAGTAGTTTGTGCTTTTATCAAAGACTTTTTTTGTCTCTTTAAAAAGTTAAAGGCTCAAAAAACATTTGTGTTTTCTGTTGCTTTTGATTTTGGTTTTCATTTAATGGTTTTCATCATTTTTGGAGAAATTTTGTAGTTTGTCATCCTGGTCTGATTGCTTGGTTTTGAGAGAAGTTTGGTATTGGGCTTGTCTTTTTTGTATCAAGTTGTCTTTGGCATTTATTTTGCAAAGAATTTCTTGTTTCGGATTGTCTCTTCTTTTGTGTCAAAGTGATCAGATCGGTCTTATTGAAAAAACTCATTTGCTTCCCTTTGTGAGTAGTCATAGGATCTACATTTTTCATTAGTAGTTTTCATAGTTTAATTGCATCGTTAAGCATATTTAGTCTTTTAATAGCTTTTTAAGTGTGTGAGCGTGATATTGAAAAGAAATGAAAGATTTCTTGCTTTTTATTTGTTTCGTAGAACCCAAGTAAAAATCTCTTTCATTGAAGAAAAATTTGCATATGCATGTAGAATGTTTCTATTGATTTCTCTTTTGTGTCAAAACATCACAAGTTGCATTCTCCATTTACCCCTGACTTTAAAAGAACATCCATTAAAATCAAGTGCTTAATTAAAATGAACTAGAATTTTTTGAGTTGTCATTAATATACACCAACTAGTCTAGGTCATAGGACCTTGGAATAGGTGAGTGGAGAGTTAACTCTCCAAGGCATCTCAAAATTTCAAACATAGAAGTTGATTAAAGAATGAAATCTAGACTCATTTAGTGGACCAGGAAAGCTCTACATCCAAGGTGTTAAGCACGAGGGCCAGTGAAGGCAGATAAGAGAGATACCCCCTCTGATCCTATTTGATGGATCCTGACCTAAGACCATTTCGCCCGGCTACCGATACGAACTGGTGTCCATAGTTGCTATTCCTAGGTATCACATAGGTGACTCCGAGGGGGAATACCCGTGGTACCTGAGGCAGACTTTGCATCACTTTCATTACTACTTCTGGAGGGTGCCCTTGTGAAGCTCGTGTACTTGCACTGGCTGTCCTTGTGAAGGATTTTGTTAGGAGTTCAACGTAACTATTTATGTTAGTTTCGCTAGTAGGTCTAGGGCGTAATTACCCCAGAATATTATATGAAGGTCCTTTTATTCACTTTCTTGTATTTTTGTGTCCCATCCTAATAACCTAGAGTGGAAATACCTGAAGGCTTCTTGATTGTTGTATCTTAGATTTCCATAAATTTATAATTTTTGGAGTCTACCATAAAAACTCATAATTATTAAAAGTGGCTGACCGAACAGTTCATCGATCAAGGAGGCTTTGTGGGCTTTCTCCTGTGAGTGTCAAGCCTTCTTCAAGAAGGCATAGGAGAAATTCTACCGGTAATTTTCATCCAGTAGTTGCTAACACATCGGAGAGTGATCCTCCACTTAGGGGTTGTTGTTTTTGTGGGTGGTCCTAGTACTAGTGGTGATATAGAGAGGAGTACTCCAATAATCTCTCGAGTCCTTTTTCTGATAGAAGAAGTTGAGGTGGAAGAGATTCTTGAACCTCTAGTCACTCCTTCCTCTCCTCTTCCTGCTAGTTTTCAAGAGGTTCTTTTGTATGTTGGGCCTCCACCTTAGAGACCGACTATCCCTCATTTATCTCCTTCTTTATTTCGATGGCCACATCTGGGAACACAACTTTGTCTATGAGCACTTTGAGTGTGCACACTTCTCTTTCGGTTGAGGGAGGAGGTACTATTGATATTTCCACTATTACTCCCAGTGTTGCAAATTTTGGCTCTATCTCCATTCTTTATACGAGTGGGGGCACCCAAGATTTTGCTTCCCATTTTGGTCCCTTTTCTTTTGGAATGACTTCTATTACTCTTCCTTCAATTCCACTCACTACCGCTGCAGATGTCTCCACACCCATTTCTTCTATGGCTAGTGGGTCAAATTCTTTCCAGGGTTTCCCCTTTGGAAGTGGTCATATCCCTCATTCAAACCCTTCCTTAGGTTCATTGCCTTTCTCTGCTCAAGGTAAGGGTTTTAATAATTTTCTTGGAGGACAAATATCTAATGATTTTCAAGGCTCAAACCCTAATTTTATAGGGTTGGGAACTGGGAATCAATTTTTGTATGGTTAATAGGAGAATGCTCTCTTTTCCTCTGTAGTTACTTCTCAGGGTTTCTCTCTATTCGCTAATTATTGGAAACCTTACCAAGGGGATTCATCTTCATTTAACACTTTGATTGGGGGGAATATCCCTGTTTATGGTAACCTTGCAATAGGAGGGGGTCCTAATATGAATGCCTCTAGGCCACATGGCTTCTCTTATGGCTTAGGTTTTTCTATGAACAATCCATGGAAACTTGGTGCCTCAGCAAATCCATGGTATTATTTTCAGAATGTTGGGAATTCTTCCATCGGTGGATGGATTCTCAAGCTCCTTAAAGCTTACCATTCGTAGCAACCCTAAATTTTCTAGATTTTTTAAAATTGACTAATGATAATAATCGATACAGCTTGGGTTGGCCTCCGGTCCCTACTAAACTTCCATCAGATATTCTAAAATTTTAAGGGAAGACTGGTGAGGATCCAGCCGACCATGTTACCACTTTCCATTTATGGTGTTCGTCAAACTCCCTCATCGATGATTCGATTAGGTTGAGACTATTTCAACACACCATAACTGGAAACACTACTAAATGGGACATTGAGCTTACTGGGGGGACTTTTTCTTCATTTGGTGAGTTGGCTACCATATTTTTGAGCCATTTTCAGTTTCCTATTCGATATGATGCTGGAACTTAGCTTCTGGCCAATTTCCAGTAGGATAACGCAATGCACATTTCTGGCCATATTCAGGAATGGAGGAGAAGGAAGAGGTTCAATAATGCCCAAATTCCTAATGAACTCCTTCTCGAATGGTTCCTTAAATCTTTACAGCCAGAAATCTCAAAGGATGTATCTCTTTCTGGGGTATTTTCTAAGGAGAAGGCTATCTTTAGAGTCCAAGAATTGGAACTGATCTATCTCAGTCTAGGATTATTAATAAGATTTTTCAAGATGCTCTATTAAGTCTTAAATTTACCCATTTTTGACACCTATCCTAGGCCTTGCCTCCCCTATTTTTGAGCCCTTTCACTCTTTAATTATACTTAGTTCCACTATGTTATCTAGTTTTGGCTAAAAAGGGTACCATAAGCCTAAGGTATGTAAAATTATCTTAAGAAGTGTCATTTTATCTAAATTCGAGAATTCTTAATCTAGCTTTGTCTTTATTGCATTACTACTCTAACTAGTCTAGAACTCGTGTGCAGATTTGCTATATTCGAATAGTTCTGCAAATCCTGTAGATAACTCATGTGGCCGAGATTCCTATAGAAATTTTGGATTTCCTAAAGATATGCCTATTTCCTGCAACTTTCTTGATTTCCTGCAATGAGATCAATGGTTGACCATGTTCCACTCATCTCCAGATCGAGTAAATACATGGGTTTTGAAGGGAATTTGTTGCATATGGAAGTTGTCCTATTCATTGTTCCAAATCTTCTTTTGCAACCACCCAAACATCTAGATCTTCAACTGCGTAAGAGAAATTGTCTAATACATGATTCCAAGGTCCCACTCTTTCTTGGACTGATATGGCTCATGAAGAAGGTACTGGTAATACCAATGGAGGCTTTGATGAGAAGGAGGAGAAACTAGTCACATTTGATTTCTCTGTTAGGGAGAGTATTGGAGTTACTCAGATTAAAAATATCCCTCCTTCGGCCTTGCCTAATTTTCATGGTACTTCTAGTGAGGATCCAGTTGCCTTCCTATTTGAATTTTATGTCTTGTCTCGGAGCTGTGACTATTCTTCCAATGCTCAGAAGCTGAAGTTGTTTCCTGCTACATTGAAGGATGCAACTCTCAAGTGGTTTATGGGGTTGGCGTCAAAGTCCATTGCAACTTGGGATGAAATGAAGAAGGTATTCCTGAGAAAGTACCAATACTACTGTAAGACTGCAGACCTTAGAGAAGATATTTTTGGGATGAATCATAAGGAAGGGGAGAGCGTTGAAGATTTGGTAGAAATATTCCAATACAATTTGGAGAGATCTAATATGAATCAATTGGATAAAGAGACTAAGAGAACAATTTTTATTAGGGCAATCAGACCAGAATATTTGGAGGTATTAAATCTAATGGGAGAAGATGACGTATCGAAGCTAAGTTATGATGATGTGTGTGAGCCTTGTAAAATTTATTCAAGAGGAAATTCCAAGATTGGAGGAGGACCAAGAGATCCTTCTTCCAAGCTTGTCAAATCAGTTGTTGGAGCTGGAGTAACCAAAGATAAAATGGGTAATTTATTTGAAAATTTGAAAATTGATATTCTTAGCACTTGATCTTCACAATTGGATGTTTTGAAGGCTAAGAAAAAACATGAGAGACAATATGAATTGGAGAAAGCCTTAGCGGTGTTCTACTCCAAATGCAGGAAGAAACATGCTCTAAGGGAATGCCCCGCTGATAGTATCGAGGTATGCCAAATTTGTGAGGCTAAGCATTCCACTGATCAATGTCCTTCTCTGCCTGAAATTAAAGTAGCATACATATTAGATAAAGGAGTTGTCAATGCACTTTATGCAATGGCACCTCAAAGACCATGGTAGCCACGTCTTGCAGGTATGTCACAGTCAAATTTTCAATTTCGTTATGCTCAAAAATCAGATGTGGAATGTTCCAATGCCTTGGCAGCCTTGGCCTCCTCAACAACCTTGGCAGGGGAACTATTCTTATCCTACTACAAAAAGTTTTCGAAATCAAAATTTTTATTCATAGCCCACATCACAGCAAATGATGCAACTACAACAAAAACTTCAATTGACTGCCCCACCAAACCAATCTCGTCCCACAGAGCTTCCTGCTTAACCAGTGTCTAATCCCAACAATAAAACCATCTGATCTGCTCACAACATTGGATTGGTCACTTATCACACTTTTCCTACCTACTATATTGCACCTCAGTCACTGCAGGAAGTTTTTGATCCTATGTTACAAGAATTTCCTATGTCTCTGCAGGAAATGTTTGTTCCTATATAGTTGCAAGAATTACCTATGTAGCTGCAGGAAATCAACCTTAGGTCAGGAAAAGTGGTGACTCAACCCGAAATAATTAAGGAGATTGTAGAGGAAGATACCTTAGAGATGCCTGAAGAGGAAACCACACCTGAACCATCAAAACCATCCACCTCAAGGCCACAAGAACCTTCCTCATCTCATATAGTTAAACCTCATTTTCCGGAGAGGTTGGAAATGGAAATTAAAAAAAACATCCCGAATTTTATCTTGTGTCTGAACTGAGAAATATGTGCATCATGATCCCATTCCTGTAAGAAATAAAGGAAATCCAAATATATGCCAAAACAATGAGTGAAATATGTACCAAGAAACCAGGGAGACAAAAGAAAGAACCCTCAACAATTGAAGTAGGTGGAAAGCTTGCAAGTTTAATGTCTATCGGATTTGTTACTGAAAAATATGTGGATTCCAAAATCCCTATGGTGACCACCTTCATCAATGGATACCCTATAAAGAACACTTTGATCGATTTAGGTGCAACCATCAATGTGATTACTATTGAAACTTTATCTCATATAGGATCCTTTGACTTATTACCCACTCCTACCATGTTAGAATTAACAGATAGGTCTAAGGTAAAGCTAGAGGGGGTTTTAAAAGACATTGTCATCTCATTGGATTCTTAGGAGTACCCTCTATATTTTTACGTTCTTAAACCTAAAACTAACTTGGGAGGGGACCCATTGATCTTGGGGAGACTGCGGCTAGCCACGTCTGATGCCTACATAGGGTGTATATATGGAAACATGACTATCACTCATGGGGTTGAAACAAAACATATCAACTTGTATCCCGCCGCTAAACCCCTGTTGAGATTAGAAAACAAGCATTGGGTTGAAGAAGAAGAACATGATTCGAAAGGTACCCAGCCAGTTTTAATAATAGCCCAAGCCATGATTCTTAAGGAAAATTCTGGGGAAAATATGATAAATTGTTGTATTTCTAATCCTGATTTCCCGCAGCATTTAGAAGGATAGTCTAGTCATAATTTAGATATCATTACTGATCTGCAGGATTTTTATTAACATAGTTCAGATTTTGAATTACATTCAACCCTCTTATCTACATTTCCTGCATATTCAATGTCTAAATGGGGGAGTAAGGTAGTGGAAAATTTTCTTGAAAAATATTTAAACATTAATTATGCCTTAACTCATGAACAAGAAAAGCAATTAACTCAAACGTTGAAATTGTTTCATATACATTTGCATGGGAATATACTGATATGAGAGGAATTTACCCAAACACATGCATTCATCACATTTATATAGAAGGAAATGCTAGGCCTGTGAGAAAATCACAAAGGAGGATGGACCCTGCTTTAAGGGAAACTGTAAAAGATGAATTAAAAAAATTGTTAAATGTAGGATTCATCTATCCTATCTTAGATAGCCAGTGGGTATCCCCACTAGTCATTGTCCCTAACAAAAAAGGAAAATGGCGTGTGTGTAGATTATAGGGAATTAAACAAAGCTACATTAAAAGACCATTTCCCTTTACCATTTATAGACCAAGTATTGGATACGCTAACAGGGAAAAAGTACTTTTCCTTCCTAGATGGATTCAATGGATACAATCAGATTAGGATAGCCCCTGAGGATCATGAAAATAAAACATTTACAGGTCCTTGGGGTACCTATGCATAAAAATTATTACCATTTGGTCTATGCAACGCACCAACCACATTTCAACGGGCAGTCCTTGGTATTTTCTCTGATCTTTTGCATGATTGTGTACAATTTTATATGGATGATTTTAGAGTTATGGGTGATACTTTTGAAGAAGCTTTACATAATCTTGATTTTTTTTTTGCAAAGATGTAGAGAAACTAATATTTCTTTAAGTAATGAAAAATGTTTTATGATTATGATTGAAGGTATTGTTTTGGGTTATCATGTTTCTATTGCAGGAATTAAGGTCGATCCAACAAAGATTGAGGTTATTGTAAAGATGCCCCCTCCAACCAATCAAAAGGGTGTTCATTGTTTTCTTGGACATGAAAGTTACTACATAAGGTTTGTTGAAAACTTTAAAAAAGTAGCCAGTCCATTGTTTAAATTATTGACCAAAGAATTTGAATTTCATTGGAATGATGAGTGTCAAGTTGCATTTAATAAACTCAAGGAAAGCATTTCTTCAGCACCTGTCTTGAGAGGCCTAGATTGGAATTTTCATTTTTCATATTTCCACTCAGTGCCTCTAATTTAGACATAGGAACAGTATTGGGTCAAAAGGAGGATCCTACAACCCATGCCATTTATTTTATTAGTTAAAGCTTGACCCCTACAGAACTGAATTACACGGTAACTGAAAAATAATTCCTCGTTGTGATTTATGCTATTAACAAGTTTAGACATTATATCAAGGGTTATGAAGTTTTTGTACACACAAATCATTCTGCTATTCGTTATTTCATGAATAAACCAATCAATAATGGAAGAATTACTAGGTGGTTGTTGCTGCTGCAGGAATTTGACATCATGGTATTGGATAGACTAGGAAAAGAAAATCAGGTAGCTGATTTCTTGTCTAGGCTCAACCATGCACGTGAGGATGTTCTTGGTAGTGACAACTTTCCAAATGAAAATTTGTTTTCCATCTATGTTAAAACACCTTGGTTTGTAGACATGGACAATTATCTTGCTACACAAAATTTTCCACCTTACTTTTCATCTAATCAAAAAAAGAGAATAATTAGGAAAAGTGTTGATTATTATTGGATTAGGGTAGATCTCTTTTTTACTGGACATGATTTGATTATTCACATGTGTGTCAGAGAAGATGAGATCTATGACCTATTGAGAGCCTGTCATGATGAACCTTGTCGAGGACACTTTGCAGACAAGCGAACAACTTATAATATCCTTCGCACAGGTTATTATTGGCATAATCTCTTCAAGGATGAAAAGGAGTATGTTCGAAAGTGTGATAGCTACCAGAGAATGGGGAGGCCTTTACAACCAGATGAGATGCCTTTGTAGCCATAGGTTCTCATAGAACCATTCAAGAGGTAGGCTCTTGATTTTTTAGGTCCCATCAACCCTATATCGAAAGGTAAGAAGTATATTTTGGTTTGTATTGATTATGTGACAAAGTGGGTGGAGCCAAGAGCACTACCTAGAGCAATGAAAAAAGCAGTGGAAGATTTTATTTTCTCTAATATTTTTGTAAGATTTGGAGTACCTAGAGAAATAGTTACTGATCAGGGTGCTCAGTTTGTGTCTAAGCTTATGCAGGAAATGGTGCAAAATATCAAATTACCCACCAGAAGTCCACCTCTTATCATCCATAGGCCAATGGGAAGCTGGAATCAACCAACAAGGTGATGGAATCAATCCTTACCAAGACAGTGTAATTAAACAAGAAGGATTGGTCTGACAGACTACTTGAGGCCTTGTGGGTTTACTGGATTACATGGAGGGGTACCATTGGCTTCTCTCTATATGAACTACTTTATGGAAAACAAGTTTTGTTGCCCATTGAATTTCAGATCAAATCCTTTAGAATGGCATCAGATTTGGGTATAAACCTTGATGAATCACAACAACATAGAATCTTGCAACTCAATGAGTTAGATGAGATTAGGAAGGATGCTTTTCAACATACTGACTTGATCCCGCAAAAAAGGGTTAAATGGCACGAAAGAAACATCAAGAAGAAGCAATTAAAAGAGGGAGACTGGGCATTTTTGTATGATTCTAAATTTAAAAAATTCAATAGAAAATTTAACACACATTGGCTAGTCCCCTATGAGATTGAAAATGCTTTTGATAATGGATATGTTTGGATTAAAACTATTGATGATGAGAATGTTACCTTCTTGGTGAATGGGCACAAACTCAAGCTATATAAAAAACCCCATTCTAAGGAGGAATTTGTGGAAGAAATTGTGAAGAAGAAAGAGTTGGAGATGGTAAGGGAAGGGATCCTTCCTTCCACTGTCTCTTCCTGATTTCCCTACTGATACAATGAGCTCACTCTATTCCTCCATATGCTCGATAAAACATGAGAGGAATGTTTATTGGGTATAGGTTTATTCCTTTTTCCGGGCCCAATGGACTACTTAAGGAAAAGGAACCCCCTGGAGTCTTATTTTCAGTATTTCAGACTCTGTAAAATTGAAATTTGGCGAGCATGGACTACCAATGGGCTCGTTAAAAACACAGGCCAGTAGATTGTTTTGGATCTTCTCAATAAAAAAATTTTATTTTTTTTTAGTGAATCTATGGATTGCTCATGTTGGACTGATGTGGGATTTCTTAATGCCCTCCTTCCAACAATTCTGGCCCATCGACATCAACAAATTATCTGGGTGCAATATTAGAGCCTTGTGATGCCCTGAAGCTTTAATGCCCCAATGAAAGGCTATCTCACCAATTGTAATGGAGAATCATCATTTCTTCTTTACTATTGGATCCTACAGAGGGTTCGACAACAACTCATATATTCACACCTGACAAGATGCATCAGGGTACCTTGGTCCACACTCTCGTTAATGGTGATGGACCTCGCATTGCTTAAAAGTTGACCTCAATGGATTTTAATCCAATGATTCCATTGCACATTCAGCATTGGCACATTCATTCATGTGAAATGGACTGTACGTAATGGGTGGAGAAATCGGTTCTTGCAGATTCAACTTCAATTCCTGCAATATGTGCAAAAATTGTAGTTTTAAATTATTGAAGAATATATAACAATTTGTTTTTGCAGAATGTTCAGCAGTTGTAGTTTTAATTCCTGCAGAACATTTGATAGTTAGTTTTAAATTCCTGCAGAACATTTTTTAGGCACAACAACACTTGGGTTTCCTAAAAATACAAAAGAAAAGAAAAATAATTAAACAGAACATTAGATTAAAATCGTGTAATAAAGTACTAACAATCATTATTTCGTTAAGGTTGTGGATTATATGTCTAATGTAATAGGTTATCATTGCAAGAGAAATATACATCATCGAGGACATGACCATTGGAGGTAAGCGGTAAAGTACAACCAGTGATAAGATGCTCAAGGTAAAGGTATAATGACACTTTAAATTAAAAAAAAAAAAATTGCTTAACTAAGGCTATGGTAACCCTTGTGACCGTGAGCCCTTGTGTCATTAATCCCATGACCTATCATCATCACATTGATGATGGTTGTACTTCCAAGGTATGTCCTGCAGGTTGGATCATGATGGGAATAATGATCATGACCAGCTGCCGAAAAAGCCCCGTATTTCCTATTTTAGTTCTTTCTGTTGTCTAAATCGTTGCATAAGTATCAGATTATATTCCTTCAACCTGCATTTTCTATGTTCCTTCTGTCCTCAATTGCCTTTTCCATTTCCTCACTTGCCCGTCCATTTTCTCCTCCCCTATGTCTAAGCTACAATCCCTTGTCTGATTTGAGCCATAGAGCCTTTTTCTGCTAGAAGATGATCCTCGTGGCAAGGAGAGAATAGAAAAGGTGGGATGGTTGACTTTCTTCCAGAGGTTTAGTGGCCATAAATCTAAAGTAACAAAATATTTTTCCCTGAACATGAATGGGGATAAAGCACAGGTTGGAAACAAACAGTTCAAGTTGACAAAATACTTGGTGGAACGGGCATGTGGAATTCTGCAAGATGGAGAGTGATGGTTTAAAAAACATTGCTTCAACAAAGAAATGTGTGCATATTTCATGCAAAAGGATCACTAAAACCCTGATTGGAGTAAGTGGATTTCGAAGGATTTTTTAAGGAGTAAGTATCGTCAGTTACTGTTTTTCCTACAAAAGTATGTTACATGTGAGGGTTGCTTTGGCCTCGCATTCCTATTTCATATTAGGCTTATCAAATAATTATGAGACAAGCCAAAACCTCTATCATCATAGGGTGGTGAATATTAGTCTGGTGGAAGTATGGCAGAAACAGAAAAAGACATGGGAGGACTTTTTGACAGAAAACTATTTTGTGAATGTTGGAGATTTTGACTCCTCAGGAGTCAGGGAGGAAAAGCCTAGAGAGAAACCAAAGAATAAATCATGGAACCATGGACCAAAGGTAAAATAAGATGATGGGGATGATGAAGTTATGGTGACTGGTGAAACTACTGTGAAGGTCTCCCAGCAGAAGAGGCCTTGTATCCCTGCTAAACAATATAACAAAAGCCAGGATGCTTGGTTGGTCATTAAGGATGCAAAAAAAGAAGGGACACCACCCAAAAATTTTACCAAGAAGACAAAGAAGTCCCATGGATAGGCCAAGGGAAAGGAGAAGGTAAACCTGCTACATTCATCGACAAAAAAACTGTGTCCTTTCAGGATCCTTCACTGTAGGAAAGTCATAATGAAGCAGTGAAAGCACATGAGGATTTGAGTGTGCCCCAATCCTCATAGGGGCATCATGAGGGAGAGGTGACTCCATTGAAGAAATGGTCTCGACATATGCTAGAAGAGACCATTAAGGAACTTACCCTTTCAGAACGAGCTTTGAAATCATAGAACACAATCTTGAAGGAAAATAGCCTTAAGATGCAAAAAGAACATGAAGAGTGGCATGAGAAAGCAACCCGCATCATGAAAAATAAGCAGGCCCAGATTGACCACTTGAAGATGAAGAATGAAATGTATAGGGGATAGATTTAAGTAGATTCTAATCAGGCCTAGCTAGATCATTTGGCTAGAGTAGCTACAGCCCAGGAGAAAAGTTGATTTTGTGTTTTAGGACTTCCTTAGTTTTTCTTGCATAGGGACATGTAAGAGTTTTGGTGTGGGTGCGATTTTAAGTCTGAACTTTACCCATTTTGACACCTATCCTAGGCCTTGCCTCCCCTATTTTTGAACCCTTTTCACTCTTTATATATACCTAGTTCGACTATGTTATCTATTTTTGGCTAAAAAGGGTAGCATAAGCCTAAGGTATGTCAATTTATCATAACAAGTGTCATTTTATCTAAATTCAAGTATTATTTGATCTAGCTATGTATTTATTGCATTACTACTCTAAACAATCTAGAAATCGTGCACAAATTTTCTAAGAATAGTTTTGCAAATCCTGTAGACAGCTCATGCAGTCAAGATTCTAGTAGACATTCCAGATTTCTTGAAGATACACTGATTTCCTACAACCATCTTGATTTTCTGCAACGAGATCGATGGTTTACCATGTTCCACTAATCTCCAGATTGAGTAAAGACATGGGTTTTTAAGGGAATTTGTTGCATATGGAAGTTGTCCTATTCATTGTTTTGAATCCTCTTTTGTAATCACCCAAACATTTAGATCTTCTCTCATGCCCAAATGGAGAAACAACTTTAGCCGTGCAATGGAAATCATCTAATCCATGCTTCTAGTGATGGATTAGACTCAACAGAAGTGTTAGTCATCAATATTTTTCACTTGTTGGTGATGACTAGTTGTAACAGCCAAGTTTTCCAATAGCCGATCTAAAAATTTGTCAAATTTTCCAGCTGGGAAAACACCTATAAAACTTTTTGCCCTCCTACCCTTTCAGTCTGCCCATGACGAGATGAAACCTCATTATCAATCCTACCTAGCCTCAACCATACTAGTCTTCCCACTAGCTCCAAAGAGACAATCCAAATCTATTCAAGCAGTCTTCCCTAAGTTAGGAAGTGGCGCTTTAAGGCATTTCTCCCTTGGCAAACTATCCAAGAGCCAAAAACCTCCATCTGCTATAGACCAATCATAACAGACCTCCCACTCTACTAATGAAGTTAGTTATAGCCCTAAGTCGTGCCACTTATACACCCTTAAGTCTCAGCAATACATAGACCATAATCTCAAGCTGATTTTAGGTGTTTTATAGTGTTTGATAGATCTTACAAGGACAGAAACATACCAACATCTTAGAAGAAAATTTCTGGCTCCACATGAGAAGAAATTTGCTTCTCAATGTGATCCTGAGCCTGGGATGCAGCACAGGATAAAGAGTTTTCATCAAGCTCTCGTGACCTCATTCAAAGCCTGAAAGGTCAGTAGAAGAAAAAGCAACACTGTCAAGGGTTGTTGACATGACATGGCTAAGAACCTCCTTCATCTATAAGCAGAGGGTTTGAAGACCAAAGAACCTCCTTCATCTATAAGCAAAGGGTTTGAAGACCAAAGAACCTCCTTCATCTATAAGCAGAGGGTTTTGAGAGCACCTCCTTCATCTATAAGTAGAGGGCGATGGCCAAAGTTTGACTTGAAAAGTTGCAAATGACTGCAAGACATATTTTTTTTTAATAGAAAAAGACAGGTCATGACACAGGCAAATGATGTTAATTGTATTTCAAAAGGTTATGGCATGAGTTTCAAAGCTTTAAAGTAGCATTCAAAGCTAACAGGGCATGTCACCATTTCCAAAGAAAGGAATTTTCCTTAGAGAGGGTTAAAATCAAAAGATGAGTGGTAAGGATAGTAAGAGATAGTTGAAGTAGAGAAACAATGTAAAGGACCAAGAAGGAAAGCAGGGGTACCACTACAATCCAATGGGTCAAAACTTGTCTCTTAACAAGGTATCTCTCAAAAGACAATCTGCAGCTCAAAACAAGACCAAATTGAAGAGTGATTGATGAGATGTGTTATTACACAAGCAAAGGATATGATAATGATTTTGTTTCAAAGGACACTGATCTCCCTACTCATAAGGAGATGTCCTTTAGATCACTTATCACAAGTTGACAAAGAAAATTTGAGTTTAGTTCTTCCCAAGAAAGATATTGCACCTAGACACAGTTGTTCATATGATGCAAGAAGGACTTTGGCATGTTTTCAAATTCTGGAGAAATTTTCAAAACAAATATAGGCATGTTCCTTATAAAAGGTCAAAGGTACCATATCAATGCAATTTGAGTAAAGAGAGAGGTGTTAAACAAATCCCCTTTTAAATAGACAGAGGTGGAAAAGCCTGAGTAAATGCAAACTGCATTTTGCACCCACAGTCAGAAAATAAGTTTAAAGGACACCTGGCAGTCAAGTCATTTTCACAGTAGGGCTTTGCCACCTTTTAAAGCATCCAGAGTAGACACATTTGTCTAAGGTTCAAAAAGAAGATCTACCTCCTTGTAAAGTGGCCAAAGTACTCCATAACTCCTCAGTATATTATTGAGCAAGCTGTCACATTTTGAATAGGACATGAAAAGGTGAGCAGTGATAGAAAGCCACTTTTCAAATATAGAACATAGACCTTTATGCCAACATTATTAAAAAATGGGTCCCTCATAGCGCAGTTAAAACCATTTGGGTTTTCAAAAGCAAAACAAGGTATTGTTTCAAAGAGCAAAAATTTCAAAAAGACCCTTACAAGTATAAGCCAAGGGTTTTTCGTTTTGTTTGCATTTAAAGGAAACAAGGGACCATTGCCTGCGCATTTTCACATTTCAACACACCAACAGGACCCCTCTTGTTGCCCTCGAGATCAGAGAAAATAATTCGAAGCAAATTACACAGAGTTTTTTGGTTTTTAAACTGCACGGCGCCCTCAGGCACACAAATAACACAGAGTTACAAGGATGTGCGGCGCGCCTATAGCCTTGGGTCCTATCGGCTCGATAGATGACCTGACACCAAAATATGCATGACACTCTTCATTACAAATGTGCTGTGCACGCTTAAGTGGTCCAAACGCTCTCAAATCACCTCTGAAGGTTGCTCAAACGTGTCTACAAAGCCATTATCAAGTTCTTGAGGTATTTATATGTGCCTCCCTTGGTTTTTCAAAACTGCTAAGTGACAGGAAGAGGTTAAAAATCACAGTCTAAAACCACAGTTTGAGTTTTATGTGAAAAAATGAGATTTTCTATGGTAATGTGGCTAGAAGTAAAACATTAAAAAGGGTTGAATTCACATTAGTATGAATAGCCATTGTAACTTCCCTCAAAACTGTGATGAAACAAAGTCAAAATCTGTCAGCTATGTGCATTGTTGAAGACAGAAAGGAGAGATAAAGTGTTTTTAGGGTGAAAACAACGGGTCAGTTTTTAAACGCAATGATCATAAGATAAGCACTTGTGACCTTCCAAAAATATCCTCTGTATTTTAAAGGGACAAAAAGCAGTGTTGTGCCTTTCAATTCCATAAGGCAGAATCAGTAAGTAAGCTACCATTTACCGTTGAAGGGTGTGTGGGTCAAACTAGTGTGAGGAACAATGAAGTAAAGAGGGCAGTATTTTATTTGAAGAAGAGTCTTGATTTTCTAAACTCCTACAGATATTTAAGCTCACACCAAACATTACAAACTCTGTCACCATTTCTATAAACACAGTAACCTTTGACTGTGTAAATACCCTTTGTTTGACTGTGTTGTGATGTTGAATATACTTGTTGAAAGGCATACCAAGAAGAAAGCAGGGTTTTGAATTGAAAATATTGTTGTTTTTCCTTTCTCTGAAGACAAGGCTGTCCTGTTGCCTCAAAACACTAAAGTTGGGTACTCTTACACAAGAAAGTCATTTTGACTGTGTTTATCTTTGATTGACTATGTAATTCATTATGAGTATTGGTTGATTGATATACAAAGGTTGGAGAAGGAAAACAAGGATCTAGAGCTTCAAAGGAGGATGAAGAAGCATTACCAAAAGCTAAATCAGTTTGTCCGTCGCAAGTTAAAGGCTACCCAAGAAAAGCTAAAGGAGGCTAAAAGGAAGCGCCCGGCACGAAAAGTGAAGAAAGACATATCAGGACTTCATATTTTGGCTTTTTCTTTAGAGCATGTTGCTAAGGACCCTTGAGGGTCAAACTCACCGATTTTTGGCACATTTTGACATGTTTTGGTTTTTTTTTTTTTCATTTCTGAGTTTTTGGTCAAAACTCATGAAATTCGCCATTTCATTTTGGGGATTCTTCAAAGGAGGAGAATGGTATCATTGGATGCCATATTTTCAGGAGCACACACTCAATGATTTTCAGGACATTTGGAGATCATTTGCTCTCCCGAAATGGAGAAAAAGGCTCGCTTTTTGCACACTCTGCCCATTCTATCAGCAGACTATAATTTTTTTTGGTTTTTTACACACAGGTGCCGTTTTTGAGAAGTTCCAGGCATTGGATTGGGAAAAGTTTAGTTGTTCTAGAAATTAGACACTCATAGCTTTCCAACGAGCTATCATGAGCCTCGTTTTGACATCGGGAAGGCTGCCAAATGTTGCGAGCAAGTTAGGGGACCTTTTGCTGATGTAAATTTGAAATATTTTTGTAATTTTTGAACCTCTAAAAACTGTGTTTTCTAAATGTGCGTTTCACTATTTTTGCACATGAAAAATGATGCAAAGTCAATTATTTTTCCTTTTTTAGCATTTTTTAGATATTTTATGAGATATTTTGTGCCTTGGGCTTTGCAAAGCCTCAAGGACAAGATTAGATATTTTGATTAGGCCAATAGGATGGCAAGTTGAACCATGAGGTTTTCCTCACTTTGGCCTATTTATTCCAAAGGCTTTCATTGTAAAACAAGGCTGAACTTGAGAAGAGAAGCAATATATGGTCATATGAGCTTTGGAAGAAATACTTGTGTTATGCTTTTGGATTGCCTCTTGGATGTTCTTGGATACATGATGAAGGATTGTTGATGGATTCCATGACTTGGTAGAATGGTATAGTGTCTCTTTCTATGTTGTTGTCTTCTAGTTTTCATTCATGAATACATGTTTCTTGCTTGCTATAGATCAGTAGAGAACAAATTTGAGACATGCCCTTGGAGGCACCTCAAATTTCCTGTTTCTTCATAGCCTTCATGTTTTCTTCCTCCTTAGTCATATTAAAGAATTCTTAATTGCTCTTTAGTAACTTGAAGATATTGTTGCTTGTTTCATTCATAGTTCTATGTATTGCTAAGTATGATTTATGGTACGCCCTGCTTACCTATGGCTATCCATAGCTCCATCCATGAAATTTCTCTTTGACTGATTAGATTATCATCTTGTTGAACCAAGGAGGCCTAGTTTCGATCTAGCCTTTTGTCTAAAACTATGAAAATCTTGTTTTCAAAGTGCCCAATAACTTGAAGAACTATGTTTAGGTGTTCCGGCATAGTCTTTTGAGTTGTTTGTCTATCTTAAGTGTTTTCCGCAAAGTCTGATAGCCATTTCCTGAATTTAGAGAGTTATATATCTCTATGCATGGCTTGAATGTTTATTTCAAGGTATTGATTAGCTTATAGTTACATTTTGCATGATTAATGGTTTGCCCTACCATGTTTATGTCTGCTATTAGACTAGTTATTCTTGAAACCCTTTGTCATTCACAAACTTGATGTCCATTTACTCCATTTTTCCCAAAGTTCCTTTCTACCTTGAATCAAATCGGCCCTTCAACAACCTTGTATCATCATCTAATAGTTTTCTTGACCTTTTCAACCCCATAGCCTAGTTAATCTGACATCTTTTTACCTATCATATATCTTTGATCAGTTTCATCCCTCACAACTTAAAAAACCAAAACCAAAAACACACTTCATAACTAGCCTAAAATTAGTACACAATAAGCAAACACATAGATATCCCTTACACATATAGAGAGAGCCCTCTCTGAGTCCAGGAAGGCTAGGTCCTTGGGCTCCAAAGACTGGTTTGATGTTACACTGTCATTTGGCTTACCAATCAGCCAAATCATGGGACCCTAACATAATGGCGATCACGGTGGGACTTTGAGTTAGTGAGAATCTAAGGACACCTTAGAACTCCAGAAGTCCCTTATTGTCAAGAATACCTACCAGTGAGCCACCTCATCGCCACACTAACATAATGGTGATCACGGTGGGACTTTCAGTCAAACATCCTAGGTATCCCTTAGGAACTCTCAAAATCTCATTCAAACTTAGAAGAGTAGAATCTGGTTATCTCACCATCCTAGCAAAATGATGACTCAACTATAGGACACTCTTCCAAACCTCAGGACTACATAAAACTCATAAAAACCCCAAAAACTCCCTTGGATTGGTTTTTGTTAGTACTGGTGGTGGACCTACACACATATCTCAAAACAACCAAGTTCCACCTGGCGACTCGAATAGCCTCCAGTAGGCCTAAAAAACTCCATAAAATACCAAAAAATTTCATAAACCATAAATTTCTGCTAACTCATCTTTCCAAGAACTTAAAACTTAGGGTGGAAACTCTGCAATCAGTGACAAACTAAGTATAACTTAGCGATTCAGAAACCTCACCATAAACATAAGAGATCAGTAGAAACCTTCTTGCCAAGAGAACCATTAGCTTGTCCATGTAGCCTAGAAAACTATTGAAACCAAGTGAATCACTCTTCTTTGCAAGTTTTCCATCTCAAAGCTTGCTATAAAATTTTTCCCAAAGCATATTTGATAGTGTTGGTGGTGGACCATAGTTCTCATAGAAATCCACCTGGCGACTCCACTAGCCTTCAGTAGGCCTATTTCCCCATTAGTCCTGATAAAGTCTCCTAGGAATGCATTAAGCAATCCCAATCATGCTGATGGTGGACAACATAGTTCAAATCCTCCACCTGAGGACACAAAGGAGATATGCTCCGATGAGCAGAGAACATATCCCTGGATTCCCACAAAAAATACCTACAGACGTAGATTGGACTAAAAACCTACCTCTCTTTCAAGATGAAAATGTTGACGACCCATTTTTACACCTCATCAATTTTGATATACATGCATGGAGGTTAAAGGTTGAATGGCATGAGGACTGCCTCATGAAAATGTTCATGGCTACATTAGAAGGAAAGGCAAGAGAATGGTATGAAAGCCTAGAACCTAGCATCTTGTTTTCTTTGAAGGATTTCCACAAAGTATTTTGTAAATGATATATAGGGCATTGTCCATCTCTATCATTGGCTGAAAATTGTTGTGATCAATTTGAAAACCTCATACAACACCTTGTAAGCATTGAAGAAAACTTAGGAAATTGGCATCCTGAGGATTTTTTAGAGGAGATCCATAATTTTCTTACCAACCATCAAGATGACCAAGAAGAGTTGATCCTAGATGAAATCCATCAAAAAATAAGAGAGGAGCCACAAGAGCTCTTTGAAAAGGTTGAAAAAAATAACAATCCATCTACCCTTCCTTGTAAAATACAAGAGGACATTCAGCCACAAGATCAACTTCCACAAAAAATGGAAATAAATTGTTGCCCAATCCAAAGAAAACAGAAAATACCTCCTCCTTTAACTGAAGAGGAAATAGATCAGATGTTATCCACTACTGTCTTACCTACTAAAGAAATTTCTCATAAATAAACAATAGAACAAATTGTTGTTGAGGTTGAAATACTTCCTCAAAAAGACATTCATCCTTGTGAGCATTCACAAAAGGAAGAGAGACATCATAGTTCCACCCAGAAAAAGAGACAGACACCACTCCTTTCAACAAAAGAAGAAACCAATAAAATCCTAAGCATACAACCAGCATCCAAACCATTCAGTGAAGAAGATATGTATGTGTTTTCTATTACTGACTTATCTACTAATGTATTTTCTCATACTAAAAGTACAGAACAGATTGATGTTGAAACTACAATATCTTTCAAGAAGACCTGGTGCTAAAGAATACTCCTACTCATCAGGATAATGGCTCACAAACAAGAATCATCTCACTAAATCAGGGTGTACCAAGATTTCTTGAAGGTAGCATAACATTTCTTTCTGAAGTTGCCAAATAAGATAATCATAAAGAGGGAGAAGGGATTCTTTCTCAAAATAATCCCAAGGTTAGTCAAGTAAAGGAGGGAGTAATCCTAAGTGAGGTCTATATCTCAAATCCTCTAGATCAGGTATTATTCCAAGATCCATTTGTTGTTTTCCTCAAGAAATCTGAAGGAGTAGTGGGTTCTATCATAAACAAGTTGCTACCAAGAATGAGAAAAAACTCAAGCACTACTGTCTGAAAACAAACGAAATGGGAGTGGCCTTTTCATTACTTCTGCATCATGAAAGAACTAAGCCAAGATCAACCATGCAATCATCTACTTGACTGGCTATATTGGAAATAAGAGTTCACCAAACAAATGTCTATTTTGTATAGATTAGCTTAGGATAGATAGACAGCAATGGAAAATAAGCTCAACCTTGTAAGCATCTTTTCAATTTTAGATTATTTGAAGAAAAAGTGAAAAAACAGAAAATAAAAAAACAGTAAAAAGTAGAAAAAGAGGACAGTTTCTAAAAAGCAATGGTAAAGCCCCATATTCCAAAATAAATAGTCCTTCGGAAAGTGCGCAAGTCTAAATGACGCTACTAGTACTCAGATGTCTTGTTCAGCTATCTAGCCTAATCATAGCTGAGCATGTTTAAATTTATTTGCTGATAACTTAGTGAGTGAAAAAGATGGTCAACATTGTGTAAGATTGACTTATCAAAGAGAGTAGATTAGGAAAAGATACTAGTTCCACATGCCTAAAACAGAACCAAAGAGAGAAGCGAGGGATGAAAAACACATTGTGCATCTTAGCCCTGTTTTTCTAGATTTCCTTTTTGCAAAATAATATTTGTGTGCATTTTGTCCTTTCATGCCACAAATACATGACAAATCAAATTGTTTAACCCTAATTTGATCATTTTAAATTTCATGTTTTAGATTAGAGAACAAAATCCTGTCAAATAGCTTAATCTTGACAATTGATCTAGTTTAGGTAGAGTAATGAAGGAGTTCATCAGTTTAATCTGAACTCCTGGCAGATATAAGTGTAGAAATAGATAGGTTCATTTTACAAAAAGAAAAAATATGTTGGAAAAAGGGTAGCTAGTCCAAATGCACCCAAAAGAAGAAAAAATGTTAGGAAAAATAGTGGGGTAGGTAGAAATATCATTGATGCTAATAATGCTATCTCTTTTCAGAAGTAGCATCAAAGAAGAGTGAAATTTGTGCCAATGGGTAAGGCATTGGTCTTCATAAGCCAAAGATCTGAAATTCTGGACACCTCCTAAAAGGGAGCTGCTCTCCCCAAATGGAGCCACTGTTAGTCATCAATATTTTTCACTTGTTGGTGATCACTAGTTGTAACAGCCAAGTTTTGCAACAGCCGATCTAAAAATTTGTCAAATTTTCCAGCTGGGAAAACACCTATAAATTTTTTTTCCCTCCTACCCTTTCAGTCCACCCATGACGAGATGAAACCTCATTATCCTACCTAGCCTCAGCCATACTAGTCTTCCCACCAGCTCCAAAGAGACAATCCAAATCTACTCAAACAGTCTCCCCTAAGTTAGGAAGTGGTGCTTTAAGGCATTTCTCCCTTGGAAAACTATCCAAGAGCCAAAAACCTCCATCTACTATAGACCAGTCATAACAGACCTCTCACTCTACTAATGAAGTTGGTTATAGCCCTAAGTCGCGCCACTTATACACCCTTAAGTCTCAGCAATACATAGACCATAATCTCAAGCTGATTTTAGGTGTTTTACAGTGTTTGATAGATCTTACAAGGACAGAAACATACCAGCATCTTAGAAGACAATTTTTGGCTCCACATGAGAAGACAGCTTTTTCTCAATGTGATCCTAAGCCTGGGATGCAGCATAGGATAAAGAGTTTTCATCAAGCTCTCACAAACTCATTAAAAGTCTGAAAGGTCAGTAGAAGAAAAATTAACACTGTCAAGGGCTGTTGACATGACATGGCTAAGAACCTCCTTCATCTATAAGCAGAGGGCTTGAAGACCAAAGAACCTCTTTCATCTATAAGTAGAGGGTTTGAAGACCAAAGAACCTCCTTCATCTATAAGCAGAGGGTTTTGAGAGCGCCTCCTTCATCTATAAGTAGAGGGCGATGGCCAAAGTTTGACTTGAAAAGTTGCAAATGACTGTAAGATAGATTTTTTTTTAATAGACAGAGACAGGTCATGACACAGGCAAATGATGTTAATTGTATTTCAAAAGGTTATGGCATGAGTTTCAAAGCTTTAAAGCAGCATTCAAAGCTAACAGGGCATGTCACCATTTCCAAAGAAAGGCATTTTCCTTAGAGAGGGTTAAAATCAAAAGATGAGTGGTAAGGATAGTAAGAGATAGTTGAAGCAGAGAAACAATGTAAAGGACCAAGAAGGAAAGCAGGGGTACCATTGCAATCCAATGGGTCAAAACTTGTCTCTTAACAAGGTATCTCTCAAAAGACAATCTGTAGCTCAAAACAAGACCAAATTGAAGAGTGATTGATGAGATTTGTCATTGCACAAGCAAAGGATATGATAATGATTTTGTTTCAAAGGACACTGATCTCCCTCCTCATAAGGGGATGTCCTTCAGATCACTTATCACAAGTTGACAAAGAAATTTGAGTTTAGTTCTTCCCAAGAAAGGTATTGCAGCTAGACACAGTTGTTCATATGATGCAAGAAGGACATTGGCATGCTTTCAAATTCTGGAGAAATTTTCAAAACAAATACAGGCATGTTCCTTATAAAAGGTCAAAGGTACCATATCAATTCAATTTGAGTAAAGAGAGAGGTGTTAAACAAACCCCCTTTTAAATAGACAGAGGTGGAAAAGCCTGAGTAAATGCAAACTGCATTTTGCACCCACAGTTAGAAAATAAGTTTAAAGGACACCTGGTGGTCAAGTCATTTTCACAGTAGGGCCTTGCCACCTTTTAAAGCATCCAAAGCAGACACATTTGTCTAAGGTTCAAAAATAAGATCTACCTCCTTGTAAAGTGGCCAAGGTACTCCATAACTCCTTAGTATATTATTGAAGAAGCTGTCACATTTTGAACAGGACATGAAAAGGTCAGCAATGACAGAAAGCCACTTTTCAAATATACAACACAGGCCTTTATGCCAAAATTATTCAAAAATGGGTCCCTCATAGCGCAGTTAAAACCATTTTTGTTTTCAAAATCAAAACAAGGTATTGTTTCATAGAGAAAAAAATTCAAAAAGACCCTTACAAGTATAAGCCAAGGGTTTGTCATTTTGTTTGCATTTAAAGGAAACAAGGGACCATTGCCCACGCATTTTCACATTTCAACACACCAATAGGACCCCTCTTGTTGCCCTCGAGATCGGAGAAAAGCATTCGAAGCAAATTACACAGAGGTTTTTGGTTTTTAAATTGTGCGGCGCACCTGGAACTTTGTGTGGCGTGCTCAGGCACACAAATAACACAGAGTTATAAGGCTACACGGCGCGCCTGTAGGTGTGCGTGGTGCGCCTGTAGCCTTGGGTCCTATTGGCCCGATAGGTGACCCGACACCAAAATATGTGTGGCACTCTTCATTAAAAATGTGCCGCGTATGCTTAAGTGGTCCAAACGCTCTCAAATCACCTCTGAAGGTTGCTCAAACGTGTCTACAAATACATCATCAAGTTCTTGAGGTATTTCTATGTGCCTCCCTTGGTTTTTCAAAACTGCTAAGTGATGGGAAGAGGTTAAAAATCACAGTCTAAAACCACAGTTTGAGTTCTATGTGAAAAAATGAGATTTGTTGTGGTAATGTGGCTAGAAGTAAAACATTAAAAAGGGTTGAATTTGCATTAGTATGAATAGCCATTGTAACTTCCCTCAAAACTATGATGAAACAAATTCAAAATCTGTCAGCTATGTGCATTGTTGAAGATAGAAAGGAGAGATAAAGTGTTTTTAGGGTGAAAACAGTGGGTCATTTTTTAAACACAGTGATTATAAGATAAGCACTTGTGACCTTCCAAAAATATCCTCTGTATTTTAAAGCGACAAAAAGAAGTGTTGTGCCTTTCAGTTCCATAAGGCAGAATCAGTAAGTAAGCTACCATTTACCGTTGAAGGGTGTGTGGGTCAAACTAGTGTGAGGAACAATGAAGTAAAGAGGGCAGTATTTAATTTGAAGAAGAGTCTTGATTGTCTAAACTCCTACAGATCTTTAAGCTCACACCAAACATTACAAACTCTGTCACCATTTCTATAAACACAGTAACCTTTGACTGTGTAAATACCCTTTGTTTGACTGTGTTGTGATGTTGAATATACTGTTGAAAGGCATGCCAAGAAGAAAGTAGGCTTTTGAATTGAAAATATTGTTGTTTTGCCTTTCTTTGAAGACAAGGCTATCATGTTGCCTCAAAACACCAAAGCTGGGTACTCTTACACAGGAAAGTCATTTTGACTGTGTTTATCTTTCATTGACTGTGTAATTCATTATGAGTATTGTCTGATTGATATACAAAGGTTGGAGAAGGAAAATAGGGATCTAGAGCTTCAAAGGAGGATGACGAAGCATTACCAAAAGCTAAATCAGTTTGCCCGTCACAAGTTAAAGGCTGCCCAAGAGAAGCTAAAGGAGGCTAAAAGGAGGCGCCCGACACGGAAAGTGAAGAAAGACATATTAGGACTTCATATTTTGGCTTCTACTTCAGAGCATGTTGCTAAGGACCCTTGAGGGTCATACTCACTGATTTTGGGCACATTTTGACATATTTTGGTTTTTTGGCATTTCTGAGTTTTTGGTCAAAACTCATGAAATTCACCATTTCATTTTGGGGATTCGTCAAAGGAGGATAATGGTATCATTGGATGCCATATTTTTAGGAGCACACACTCAGATATTTTTAGGACATTTGGAGATCATTTTCTCTCCCAAAATGGTGAAAAAGGCTTGCTTTTTGCACACTCTGCCCGGTCTATCAGCAAACTGTAATTTTTTGGTTTTTTACACACAGGTGTAGTTTTGGAGGACTTCTGGGCATCGGATTGGGAAAATTTTAGTTGTTACAGAAAGTAGACACTTATATATTTCCAACGAGCTATTATGAGCCTTGTTTCGATATTTGGAAGGCTGCCAAATGTTGCCGGCAAGTCAGGGGACTTTTTGCTGATGTAAATTTGAAATATTTTTGTAATTTTTGAACCTCTAAAAACTGCTTTTTCCAAATGTGTGTTTATCTATTTTTGCACAAGAAAAATGATGCAAAGTCAATTATTTTTCCTTTTTTAGCATTTTTTAGATATTTTATGAGATATTTTGTGCCTTGGGCTTTGCAAAGCCTCAAGGACAATATTAGATATTTTGATTAGGCCAATAGGATGGCAAGTTGAACCATGAGGTTTTCCTCACTTTGGCCTATTTATTCCAAAGGCTTTCATTGTAAACAAGGCTGAACTTGAGAAGAGAAGCAATATATGGTCATATAAGCTTTGGACGAAATACTTGTCTTATGCTTTTGGATTGCCTCTTGGATGTTCTTGGATGAATGAAGAAGGATTGTTGATGGATTCCATGACTTGGTAGAATGGTATAGTGTCTCTTTCTATGTTTTGTCTTCTAGTTTTCATTCATGAATACATGTTTCTTGCTTGCTATAGATCAATAGAGAACAAATTTGAGACATGCCCTTGGAGGCACCTCAAATTTCTTGTTTCTTCATAGCTTTCATGTTTTCTTCCTCCTTAGTCATATTAAAGAATTCTTAATTGCTCTTTACTAACTTGAGGATATTGTTGCTTGTTTCAGTCATAGTTATATGTATTGCTAAGTATTATTTACGGTACGTCCTGCTTACCTATGGCTATCCATAGCTCCATCCATGAAATTTCTCTTTGACTGATTAGATTATCATCTTGTTGAACCAAGGAGGCCTAGTTTCGATCTAGCCCTTTGTCTAAAACTATGAAAATCTTGTTTTCAAAGTGCCCAATAACTTGAAGAACTGTGTTTAGGCGTTCTGGCATAGTGTTTTGAGTTGTTTGTCTTTCTTAAGTGTTTTCCCGAAAGTCTGATAGCCATTTCCCAAAGTGAGAGAGTTATATATCTCTATGCATGGCTTGAATGTTTATTTCAATGTATTGATTAGCTTATAGTTACATTTTGCATGATTAATGGTTTGCCCTACCATGTTTATGTCTGCTATTAAACTAGTTATTCTTGAAACCCTTTGTCGTTCACAAACTTGATGTCCATTTAATCCATTTTTCCCAAAGATCCTTTCTACCTTGAATCAAATCGGCCCTTCAACAGCCTTGTATCATCATCTAATAGCTTTCTTGATCTTTTCGACCCCATAGCCCAGTTAATCTGACATCTTTTTACCTATCCTATATCTTTGATCAGTTTCATCCCTCACAACTTAAAAAACAAAAACCAAAAACACACTTCATAACTAGCCTAAAATCAGTACACAATAAGCAAACACACATATATCCCTTACACATATAGAGAGAGCCCTCTCTGAGTCCAGGAAGGATAGGTCCTTGGGCTCCAAAGATTGGTTTGATGTTACACTGTCATTTGGCTTGCCAATCAGCCAAATCACGGGACCCTAACAAGAAGTTTACTTTGTCAATTTGTATTTGTATGATTGGCTGTAGGCTTAGTTTAGTAATCTACTTTGTCCAAGCCAAATATGGGCTTTGAGGAATGTATAAATTTAATGTATTTTTCTTTGTAAAGGAGGTTTGGTTTGGATTTTTGTTGATAGCGAGATATCAGACTGTGCTTGACTGTAATTTCCATATTAATAAAATAGTCTATGTTATGTTTACCTTTCTGAGCAACTTCTTCAACTTTTGAAGGAGTTCTGAGTGAGGGAGGGCCCCCTTTGCTCACAACTATTGCAACATAGTGTGTGTTTTACTTCTATTTCATTTATGCATTGATAATTCATGTACACAACTAGTGCTTTCTTTTTGCATTTCCTGCAACAAATTGTTAATTGGTTAAGTGATTTAATTCATTATGTTAATGAGTTATTTTCATTTGATCATTGTTTGGATTCATGATCTTTAAGTTGGATTCTTGATTGTGGTTGATCTTTTATCTGTTCCTGCATCAATATCAACAAACCCAAGTGATGTAGATGGATGTTATAAGCCACTCCATAGCCATTGCTGCTAAAGTATTGATACAGGAAAGGAGCATGAGTTGTTGATTGTTTTTTGATCTTTATCTTTTCATGGTCAATATCAGAAATCCTAAGTTTTGTATAGGGATGATATATGCCAGTCCATAGCCATTTTTTCCAAATATTGACATAGGAAATAAGCATTAGTTGATGTGTGTATAATTTATTAACACTTGAAGTAATCAGCGTGCATATAATTTGCACTGCATCTCATCAGTTTACCTTCCTGGGTTGAAAATTATGATTGAAAAATTATAAGGATATAATTTGACTGAACATGCTCCTCATTCCAAAGTGGATTTAGCCAAACCAAAACTAGTTCCTCATGCTGACGGGCTTATTGGTACGATCGATAGTGGCATGATCAACCTTTTGAATTAGTTGCAACAGTTGTCTTTACAATATTCTCCTTCTATTTAGGCTACGCCATTGGTGTCTACTCCTTCCTAGACCTTAACTATTAATGATGTTCAATATTCTAACCCTAAGGGAAATCAAAAATCCAATGGGAAGAATAAGGGATGAAATAATAACAGAAGAAATATAAGGATGGGAAGGTTAATGTGCATAGATCCAACGATAATGTTGGAGAGGGTAAGAGAGATGCAAAGAAGAAAGTGAAGTTTCCATGCAAGTTATGCACTGGAGAGCATATCACCCATATCTGCCCTAAGATTCAAGATGCCCAACACTTGTTAGCTTAGCAAGGTTCCTCTAGCTCCTAGGTTGTCTTGACTAACCCTTTTCCCCAAGGGCAGCAAATTCTTGCTGGAAAAATTCCTAATACTGGATCTCTCGCTAGATGCTAACAGGAAGGGTAAAATTACTCAAATGTATATAGGATGAATGCTCATGTTGATGTTGCTATGAGATCACATGATTATGGTGATATGAGTCTTCAAAGACTAAGGGTGCTCCCGATACTTCCGAGCCACAACATATTGAGAGGCGTGCCATTGAGCCTATACCTCGCATGCCGAAAGGTTCTGTTAAACTTTCGACAATCAACCCTAATGCGAAGGCAACCCAGAACTACTCCATTATAGAAGATCCAGCTTAGGGTCCTTGTGCTATGTATACGTTGGAGGTACTCAAGTTGTGCCCAACACAAAGGAGTGCGATGCTCACTGTGATCGGGGAAATCGATCCAAAGAAATCTCTTATGATTACATTTTGTATGTTTGGTCTTAAGAAGAGACTTCCTCATCACATGGATTTTCAGATCAAATCTACGTATCAAAAAATCAATATTTTTTGAACAACAGTCAATGAGGGCACTTCCACATGTGTCATTTCTATCTCACGTTGGAAAGCCAGTGGATCCCCTCAAGCCATGCCTTCACCTACTCTTCTCACTGCATTTGATAGGCATTCTCGTAGGCCACATGGCATTGTTCTAGCTTTGCCCATTTGTGTTGGGGGTAAAGTTTTTAATGTTTAAGTTTATATTGTCGATGAAAATCGAGACTACAAACTTTTATTGGGGCGAAATTTGATTTATGAGATGGATGCTATTGCTTTATCATTATTTCTCATCTTCTGTTCCCCCCATTAAGGGAGGATTGTCACTGTTGATCAGATGGACTATTCTCAAATAGATCTAAATGCATCTTATGACTCTACTATACCCTTGGTGAATTATGCCAAGAAACCTGTGGAGAATTTAGGGGTCAGAATATATACCTCATTGATGGGTACCTTTGATCTTCTTCTCCCTTCCATTCATATTACTATTATCTCATCCTCTAGGGCTCCTACTCAAATATATTTCTTTAGAACTCATTAACTTTAAGACACTTGGACATTACCTCGTCCTGCTACCACATTAGAAGAAGGTCAAGTGGGTGGAATGACATTTCATATATCTATAGCATAGATTTATTATCAGTTTATTGTTGACTTTGTAGATTTCATTCCAGTTTATCTTTCATTGGATGATTTGGATGGAGTTGTGGCTCTGGATTGGAAACTTAATTCATCTTCTTCTCAGGACTTCCTTGATACAGTTCTACCATTTGAATAGGCTATCCTCGAGGCAATGAATAGTGTGGAAATACCGTGGAATGATTTGCATCATCGGTCCTATTTTCTACTGGATTTGCAAGAAGTTGAATCAAGAATGTCAAGCCCTTCATATTTTGGTTTTATTCACTTGGTATTGAACCCATTGGCTCCAACACAGTTTTTTGCTAAAGGGAACATGGCTGTCATTTCTGAGACTATCTCAGTGAACATTTCCAGGAATCCCAACGATATAGAGAATGTTTTCATCAGAGCTTAATGTTCCCCTAAAGAGATTTAGACTTGCACCAATCTCTTTAAAGAGTTTCGTGATGTGTTCATTTGGTCTTATGAGGAAATGCCTGGAATTGATCCAACTATTGTCCAGAATGAGATCAAGACTTATGAGAATGCTAAGCCTATATGGTATAAGCTTTGTCTGGTAAACCCTAGTAAAACCACATCTATAAGGGCTGAGGTTGAGAATTTTCCTAAGGTGGGTTTCATATACCCCGTTCCTTTAGCTGAGTGGGTTTCGAATGTAGTGCCTATGGACATGAAACAAGGAACAATCCGAGTTTGCATTGATTTCATGGATTTGAATAAGAAATGTCTGAAGGATAATTACCCCACACCATTTATTGATTAGATTATTGATGAATGTGATGGGAATGAGGTTTTCTCCTTCATTGATGCTTTCTCAGGATACAAGCAGATTACCATCCCTTCTGACGATCAACATAATATTGCTTTTATTTGCCCCTGGGGTACATTTTCATACAAAAAAATTCCTTTTAGTCTTAAAAATGTTGGAGCTACTTTCCAGAGGGCCATGTATTATGCTTTCCATGACATCAAGCATATCATCGAAGATTATTTGGATGATTTAGTTTCTCATTCTCGAAAGAGAATTGATCATCCCTCTCAACTTCGACATATTTTTCAAAGTTTTCATTATTATAAAATCTAGTTGAACCCTAATAAGTGTGTTTTTTCCATCACATCTAGTTGGTTGTTGGGATTCATCGTGTCCACTGAAGGGATTCAGGTATATCCCTTTAAGGTTGAGGTAGTAATTCATTTTCCTCCCCTATCTTATATTCGTCAACTTCAAAGTATTCAAGGAAAAACCAATTTCTTAAGGATATTTATCGTTAAATATGCTGAGGTAATGAAAGGATTTATGATATTATTGAAGAAAGATATTCCATTCTTGTGGGATGAATTTTCTCAACGCTCATTCAATTCTTTGAAAAAAGCATTGATCTCTGCTCCTTTATTGAGTCCACTTGATTATAACAGGGACTTCCTTTTGTATCTCGTTGTGGCATAATATACTATCGATATGGTTCTGGTTCAGGAGGATGATGGTATTTGTGAGCATGTTATTTATTATCTAAGTTGAGGCTTGGTAGGTCCTAAAGTGTGATATTCTCCTATTGAGAAGTTAGCTTTGGTAGTTTTCCATGTTGTCCAACAACTCAGGCATTATATTCTCCTTTGAAAAACTTATGTTTTGGCAACAGTAAATCCTTTTCAATGTGTTCTCAATAGGTACGTGATTAGCGGAAAATACAATCAATGGACTGTCATTTTGCAAGAGTTCAATCTCGAATTCCTATCTACCAAATCCAAGAAAATTTTGGTATTTGCAGAGCTGATCTCTGAGTTGCCTTGTGGAGATGAGATTATTTATGAGGAGTCATTCCCTAATGAACATATTTTCCTCATTTATTTACAAGATCCTTGGTATGTGGATATCATTTTTTATCTCTAGACTTCGAATTTTCCACTCGCTTTTTCGAAAGATGAGCATCAAAAGTTGCGTCACTTGGCAGAAGGTTATCTTATTATCAGTGACACTCTCTATCATCATGGGTTCAACTTGATCATTAGATATTTCTTAACTCTCGAAGAGGCTGAGGTTGTGCTAAATGATTGACATAATGGAGCTTGTGATGGTCATTTATCTGGGCTTGCTACAACTCAAAATATTTTGTGTGTCAGATATTTTTGGACCTTGATTTTCAAATATTATCTTGAGGCGGTCAAAAAATCACATCCTTGTCAAGTTTATACTCGGAAGATGCACACTCATCTAGCTCCGTTCTTTCCTGTTTTCACTGTCGGTCCATTCACTAAGTGGTGAATTGATTTTAATACTTTTAACCCGGCTTTGACAAAAGGTCACATGTACATTATTGTAGTAGTGGACTACTTCACCAATTGGGCCGAGGCTGTGCCTACTTTCTCAAACAATGGTGAAACAACAACCTTTCTTCTATTCAACCAAGTCATTTCTCTCTTCAGTATTCCCAGAGATATTTTCATTGACCATCGCAGTAATTTTCAAAACTCCATGATGGTTGAATTGGGTCTTAAATTATTTTTCTGACAAGAGCATTCGTCTCCGTATTATCCTTAGGCCAATGGTCAGGTTGAAGCCCTGAATAAATTCTTAAAATTTATCCTTCAAAGGAAAAACAATAAAGCTAGGTCCAAATGGCATTTCTTGTTGTATCATGCACTTCGGGCATATCGGATGTCCGTTAAGACTACAACTAGATTCACTCTTTCCATCTAGTTTATGGTTTGGAATGGATCTTTCTTGTAGAGTGTGATATTCCTTCCCTTAAGCTGGATGTTGAGCTTCTTCCTGATACTTCAAGTCTCAAAGAACACCTTGTCTATATAGAACATCTCGATGAGAAGTGTTGAGATGTAGCTACGATTAATGAGACCCATAAGAAAAGAGTGAAGGTTCAATATGATAAGGTGGTCAAACCTAGGGTTTTCTCTAAAGGTGACATTCTTTTGGTCTATGATTAGGACAAGGATGTCTTGGGGGTAGGAAAATTAAAATCCATGTGGTATGGCCCTTTCATTTTCTTATAGGTCAATTTGGGCACCATTCCCAATGACTTGGTTAACTAAACATCATCTCTAGGACCAATGATCAAGGGTCTATCATTCCCTATCATTTCAGTTCATACATGCCTTAAGACAAGAAACAAGACAAATCAAGCAAGACTTTCATCAAGCAAAGGTTCCCAAGGTTTGAAGCTTATTATATAGCATATGATAGCTCACCAATGCAGGCTCTAAGGGGCCTAAATGTGTTGCATATGTAGGTAGCCCCATGCAAGGCTACTCTGCAAAGCACTTCCCGACATTCACAAGTGCGTTGGTCACATTGGGAGCGAAATTCTCATTGTTCTGGAATCTCCAGTTGGCCAATGCCTTCTAGAAGAGTTCAAATGTGTCAAGATTCAGATCCAAGTGTCCATTTGACATCTAAATGAATATAAACATGTCTTGCCTATTATTGTAAAGTCATTGATTGCAAAAAATCCTACAGCTCATCTATAAATTGAGCACAGATCTAAGTGCCTGAGGAGGAAGAATTTGAGTAGAGAAATGTTGGAGAATTTTCAATTGAGATCTAGATTTGTGTAGCTGCTGCTGGGGAGATTTATACTATGACGAGGCTTCGGAATGTTGCTGGAAGTGTCACTTCAAATTAGTCTTTTGGTTGTAACCTCTCCTTCTATCATCAATAAAGAATACTGCTTATTTTTCCCTATATGCATTTGTATTAGCTTTGATTTTCCATAATGCAAGATCTTAGTTGATGTGTATGGTTTATGCTTTACTGATTTAGCTAACTAATTTGAATAGATATCTATATTATTGCATATTTTACTGTTTCAATGTTCTTTCTTGCAGGAAGCATTCAGCCCAAAAACTGCTTGAATTTGAAGTTGCAACAGAAGTGACAGGAGGAGCCATTTGGAAGCAACTGATCAAGTAAGCCTCCAATCCTCTCTGTGTATCTATTCCAAGTTAGGAAAAATAATCGTATAGTCTTTCACCTGTTGTTCTAGACTAGCCCCTGTCTAGGGAAGAGTGATCTATCCATAATTCACAATTCTGGCCCAACAAATTGGTGACTCTGCTGGGGAAAATTTATCTTTGTTATAGGTGTTTAAGCCTCTGATTTGCTTTGTCTATCCACCCAGTAGTTTTTCCTCATAAATATTAAACTTTTTCAAAGAAAAATTAGCAAAGAAAGTGAGTTAAACAGTAGTATTTTTCTTTGTATACTACGCCCAATGCACCCTTAGACTGGACATAGTGCTTTGCAGAGAATTGTCTCCATTCCTAGCTTGCATTGCAGAGCACTATCTCCCCTTGGAGACTGCATTGACTCTTGAAAACACCCAAATTCCCTTGAATTTTCCTTTGCAATTTGATTCAGTTTTGTTTGCTTCTGTGTTTTGAAAATTTTGATCCTCAATTGACCAGTGACTCTATATACTTCTTCCTCCTTTGACCGAAAATTTGTTCAATGTTGGTTTTAAAAAGTTTTTCTTTATCATTGACAAGTTGATTTTGAAGTATTTTTTATGGTCGCATTAAGAATCATTTTCTTTCAAAATAGGAAATTGTCGTAAAATCTGCATTTCCTTGATAGGAGAAATTGTTGTTGAAATCCTCGTTTTTCCTTCAAAAAAGAAATTGTTGTTTGTATTATTCATTTCTTGAAAGTAAAAAGCATTTGAATTATTGATTTTGTGCACCTTGTTTCTTTTCTGCATTCATAACATTAAAGAAACTGAAAAGAAAAAATTGCATTTGCATGTAGAATAATATATGTTTTTCAAAAGGAACATTAGGAAATCTGCATTTAGTTTGAGATCATTGATTTGTTTTGTTCATTGATTTGTTTTCTCACAAATTATTTGCTCTCTTCCCTTAGTAGCTAGGTTTTTCATTGAAAAAGCTGAAAGTCAAAGGTTGTTTATCATTCTTAGCTTGCATTTTAGGAAATTCATACACATTATTGCGGTGAACCTTTGAAAGGAAAATTGTTAAGCAAGATCAACATAAAATTAATCTCAATTTATTGAACAACACATTGGAACCATAATGATAACATTTAGAAGGTCTAGGCTAGAGACATGTTCCAATGTCATAAAACATAGCAGCTGTTGTTAACTTTTCTGTGATACATTTCGAGTGTGATACATGACTTCGTCGACATAATTTTTGGTATATCGGGTAGTGTTACAGTGCGATAAGTATAAAGGGGTGCTCTTACTTTTCGGTTTTGCATCAGACAACACTAATATGGACTTGGGCCTCCGCATACCTTTGAGTATATTTTGGAGGACAAATTTTAGGTGCTATCCATCCATAGTGAACTGAGTCAGCCTCCTTGAAATTTTGATACACTGAACACAACATTCAGGGAGATTACCTGCCCGTACTTCTTGGTTTGCTAGGAGGTATTCTGTAGTTCATAGTTTCTTGGAAAACCCTTTTTCCTAGCATTACCCTCTTTTGTTTATTTGTTTTTTGGTTAAAATAAATCAGTAATCGTGGAGGAAAAAAATCCTATTCCCCATCGTTTGTGTAGATTAGCTTTAAAACCACCTTTACCACCAGAAGTTACTTCTGGTAGGCGAAGGCGATGACGATCTACCAAATCAAGTATAATCCGTACCTCTGGTGAAACACCATATTTTAAACCAAAGTTAGCTCAAATTTTTTCCACATATCTCGGTTTATATACTGTTGTCGAAATAGAGTCTTCACAGCTACCCATGGTCACAATCCATCCAATCAATGAGACCATACCTCCTAGATCCGACGTTTTTCAATCAAAAACTGATCCAAATCTTGGCTCTTCTTTTCCAGAAAATCTGAATCCTGAAGTTAAACAACTAGAATTTTTTCCTACCTTGGTCATTCCACAAAGTTCTGTAGCTATTGAAACTCCTATATCACACAGTCAACCGTCTGAAATATATTTTGGGCTTGAGGGTGAATTTCTTCCTCCTAGTTTAATTGCGATTGAAGAATTCCCACAAGACGATACACCTTTAACTCCAACCCATTTTGGGGGGGACCTTTACTTGTATGAGTCTTTCCTCAATAGTTTCCATCTGCTTTTGTTGATCCTGTTCCTATTCAATCTCCCGTCGATTTTCAAGGGTATACATTTGGTCAAATAACCATTTCTGAACCAACATCTTCGGTTGGGTCTGTTGTTCCAATTACATAAGATCCTACCCTCGCTACTTCGTCAATGTTCACAACCTCACCATATTCATATTTGCATGGTGGCTCTTCAGTCCCAACAGGTTACAAATCATTATCTGGCACTTTCTCTGGTGCATCTTCATGATCATGGTCTTTTCCAATGTCATCATCCAGTGTTTTAACTGGTATTCCTATCATTAGTACTGAATGAATTGATTCATTACATTCATCATTAGGGAAATATCAAGTCGGTCCTTTTGGGTCAATTCCTTTAAGTACCATATCAACTGGACTCCCAACATTTGGAGAAAATTATTTTCCATCTTATTATCCTCCTCATGCTGGGGGGAAACCTTTGGTCACCCAATATGACAGTACTCCATCAAATTTTGGTCAAACTAATGTTGATATGAATGTTTGTCAATGGAAGCCCACTCTGCCTATCCAACCACAAACGGTTGTACACTCGTATCAACCGGTTCAACCCGTTACACCCACTTCATTACCACTTGTCAATACATCTATACCCTTATTATAGAATCAAAATATTGTACATTAACCTTATCAGGCGGGTCCTTCAACTCAATATCATCAAATTTTGGGTCCATAGACTCAAAATCGTTTGGTTAATTTACAACAACCTGTATCAGGAATCATTTATTCACAAGTTGTTGTACCATTTCATGGGATGTCACAAATGCAACCTGGTTATACATTTCAACTGAATCCAAGTTATTCTAATTTGGGTTATAACATTGGTGGATAAACCCCTTGGTAGCCACAGGCACAAATGCCTTAAACTACATTTCAACAAGTATCATATCCAGGTTTTGGTCAACAGAATCCTCAAGCGTTTTCTATGCAAAACAGCCCCTATCTGGGTTATCAGTAGCAGATTTTGTATGTTGGTGCTCAAAGGCTTTTTTCCCAAGGAATTCCATCTTACCCTGGCTATGCTTAACCTGACCTTAATCGACAGTTGCCTTTTGTAGCAACCTTGCAATTACCAGATTTAAACCAGTTAACCAATGATCCTATAAATTATGCTTCTTGGTGGCTGGTGATACCTCATAAATTACCCTCTGATATTTCTAAATTTAATGGAAACCCTAGAGAATTTTCGTCGACTCATGTCATGACTTATCATTTATGGTGTTCATCAAATTCCCTAAATGATGATTCTGTTCAACTACGTCTTTTCTAGCATATGCTTACAAGTCTGGCTGCTAAATGGTACATTGAGTTACCTAGAGCTTCTTTTGACAATTTCACTGCCCTAGCTACTGTTGTTTTGACCCATTTCTAGTTACCGATCAGATACGAAACTAGAATGGAACTCTTGAACAACTTCAAATAGACTAATGCTAATCACATTCCTGATCATATTCATGAGTGGCGTCACCATTGACGAATGGTTAAGACATTTTTTCCGGATCAGATTCTTGCTAAATGGTTCATTAAGTCCTTGTTACCATCTATAACTGAGGATGCAGCTAAGGGTGGCGTCATCACATAAGAGCAAGTTATTGATTGTGCCCAATATTTAGACTTGATTTACACCTAGTTTGGCATGCTCTATGAAAAAATTCCTAATGCGCCACGATCTAATTTTAATGTTCCTCCTCAAATAAAGGACTATCATGCTGGAGACGACTTGATAAGCACTCCAAACACACACCACACTACTATATCTGATCCTGCTCCTACTTTTGAAATTAATGTCGTGTCATTTGACAAGGGAAAAAGTGACAAGCAACTAGGAAGTAAGAAAAAGGGGAAATCAAAGAAAAACCAAAATTATATCTCGTAGGAAAGATCATCTGATCAACCATCTAGACCACTGAAACTTCATTATCCGTGAATAATCTGTAATGAGGATCATTTTGTTAGGAATTGTCCTCACCGTGCTGAAGTCTCAAAAATCATCAAGACTTCCCATGCATCAGCTGTGTTGACAAACCCATTTCCAAATCCAGACACTAATTTGGTTGCTACAGATCCAGCTCATAGTTTCCAAGTGTTAATGTTATCCACCACAAAACCTTCACAAGATATTTTGGTGTCAACGCGTAATAAATACTATGGTAGTCCAGCCACTAATCAACCTACTACCTCGACAATGAATTCGTCCACTGAATCAATACCACCTACTGTTATTCCTGAATTGAAAATTAAGCCACCAAAGGGAGTAATTCATAAATCGACATATAATCCTCGAGCAAGAGCTGCACAAAATTATAATATAGTTGAAGATTTGGCTCAATCCCCTTCAACTATGTCTCTTCTTGAGGTATTACAAAGTTGTCCCTCCCAGAAGTAGGATTTATTGTCAGCCATTGGTGGAATTGATCCGACTGATTCTAATCTTGTCATCTTTAATCATATGGGCTATGTGCCACAACTACCAACAGAATTGGCATTGTCCATACAAGTAAATGTTCTCAATCACCTTGTTCATCGCACTATTATTGATGAGGGAGAATATACATGTATTATGTTTCTAAACTGTTGGAAGTCACTTGGTTCACTGCGATTATCACAATAATCAATGACATTGAAGTCTTTTGATGGAAGAACATATAAACCTTCTGGTATTATCAATAACCTACATGTTGAACTAGGGGGAAAAACAATGAATATTGATGTCGAGGTTGTTGACGAACCCCTTGACTATAATATTTTACTAGGAAGACCATGGGTATATGCAACGACTACCATTGTTTCTACATACTTTAGAATGATTTCCTTTCCACATAAAGGTATAATCATAGTCATTAATTAATTATCCTTTTTTTTCCTCCACTTTGCAGGTAACTGGAAGCATTCCGTTTGTTCACTTACCCCAACTAGAAATTCAGAACATTGGTGTAGGAATTTTAAAGGATTCCACTCTTATGGGAACCTTTGCATTACCGCCACCTGCAATGTCAGCAGAAATTGCAAGTATAGAGACCTTCTACATGATCTATTCCCCTCTATCTAGCTTAAGGGAGAGTATGGGTGGTTTTGATATTTCTATGTTGGATGAATTTCTACTGCCCAGCCCTATTGAGCTAGCATAGCAATCAATCTATTTGGATTGGGCGGAAAATCCGAAATCAGCATCGCCAAGTGTTTGGGTTGATAATTCCTTACATTTTGGTACTCCATCTGATCCATTTTCCTCAAATTTTTTAACAGATCAAAAATATTTTGGAAGCTATTATGTCAGAAGGAGAACCATGGGAATATTATCATCATCATTCCCATCTTCTTGATTATGAAGAAAATAATATACATGAACTATATCACCCATCAATCAAAACTTTCTTTTTGAATTCTTTACCTATTAATGCAATCGATTCTGAGTTGAATTTATCAAATATTGAAGAAACCATTTCTATCGATATTGTGACGAAACTAGGCATTGTAGAAAATATTCATGTCAGTGTATCTTGTTCTCCATCAGAACTTGATTCATATCGCTCTCTATTTCATGAATTTTATGACGTATTCGCATGGTCTTACAAGGAAATGCTAGGCATAGATACTAGTATAGTTGAACACACTATTAATATGTATCCTGATGTCAAACTAGTGCATCAACAGCTTCGTCCCATTCATCCAAAGAAAGCCGCTGCCATCAAAGGATAAGTTGAAAAACTTTTGCATGCTGGTTTTATATACCCTATTCCGCTAAGTGAGTGGGTTTCCAATATCGTTCCTGTTATGAAAAAACAAGGAACCATTAGAGTGTGTGTCGATTATTGGGATGTTAATCATGCTTGTCCAAAAGACAACTATCCTACTCCCTTTATCGACCAGATTATTGATGATTGTGTTGGATGAAATTTTTTTCGTTCATGGATGGATTTTCTGGCTACAATCAAATCAATATCTGCCTAGATGACCAACATAAGACAACATTCATTTGTCCCTGGGGCACATTTTCATATAGGAAACTTCTGTTTGATTGAAATAACATTGGGGAAAATTTTCAAAGAACAATGGATTATTCTTTCAATGACAACAAGCACATTGTTCAACCATATCTAGATCATTTACTAACACGTTCACAAAATCCAACTGATCAACCGATGCATTTGAAAGCCATTTTCTTATGATACTGACACTAAAAAATATGCCTTAATCCAGATAAATGTGTGTTTTGTGTCGGTTTTGGTCAATTTCTTGGATTCTTAGTCTCAAAAGAAGGAATTCAAATAGATACACTAAAGTTATAGGCCATTCTTGATTTTCCCGCACCATCAAACCTACTTCAGATACATAAAATTCAAGGAAAGGCTAAATTCCTGAGAAGGTTCATTCCAAACTACGCTGAAATGGCTAAAGGATTTACTCGATTATTGAAAAAGGGGGTTCCCTTCCATTGGGATCAAGTTGCACAAGATTCTTTTAATGCTGTCAAGGACACTCTTATCCGAGCGTCATTAATGTATCCTCTTAATTATCAAAATGATTATTTCCTATACATCGCCACAATTGAAATGACCCTTGCCATGGTTTTGGTCCAAGTAGAAGATGGAATTGAACATCTGATCTATTACTTGAGTAGTAATCTAAATGATACGGAAGTTAAGTACTTGTACGTGGAAAAGCCTGCCTTGGCAGCTGTTCAAGTTGTCCAAAGATTTCGCCATTATATCCTGCTCCGAAAAATAACAATAGTTTCAGATTGCAATCCCATGACTTATATCTTATCACGTTAATTGTTGGGGGGAAAATATTCAAAATGGATTATCATTTTGCAGGAATTTGATTGGAATTCATCGAATCCAAGTCAAATAAGTCTTTATTTTTGGCTGAGCTTCTATCTGACCTTCCCTTCGATATTACTGCTACTACATCGGAACCATCTATTCTAAACGAGTCTTTGTTTCTGACTGAACCACTTAATCCTTGGAATGGGGATTTCATCATTTATCTCGAAACTCAAACTTTTCGACCTAATACCTCTCGCTCTGAACAACAATGTATTTGATACCAAGCCAAAGATTATCTGATTGTTGGCAATACACTTTATCGTCGTGGTGTCGATACCATTTTAAGGAGGTGCCTGACACATGAGGAGGCCGAAAAAGTATTAAATGATTGTCATGCTGGGGCTTATGGTGGACACTTATTTGGATATGCTACCATGCAAAAGATACTCCGCGCTATTTACTTTTGGCCTACTATTTTTCGAGACTGTATCCTTGTGGTTAGAAGTTGTCATGCATGCCAGATTTTTTATCGTAAAATCTGCAAACCGCCAATGCCAATGCATCTTGCTGTCTCTGTTGGACCATTTATGAAATGGGGTATTGACTTCATGACCTGTAACCCTCCTTCATCCATGGGGCATGGTTATATTATTGTCGCAGTCGACTATTTTACCAGATGGGCCGGAGCGTTGCCTACATTCAATAACACAGGACAAACAGTTGCATTTTTTTTCTTCAACCACGTTATTTCACAGTTTGGGGTCCCACAGGCTATAATTACGGATAATGGGAAGCATCTTAGCAACCATATGATGTCTTAATTGACTACCAAGTTATGATTCTTGCATGATAATTCTACTCCTTATTATCCACAATCAAATGGATAAGTTGAGGATATTAACAAAATTCTTAAACGAATGCTTCAACGAATGATAGGAGTCTGTAAAAGGAACTGGAATTTGATCCTGTACTATGATTTGTGGGTGTTTCGAACCTTGGTGAGAAACGCAAGCAGATTTACTCCTTTTCAATTGGTATATGGTCTGGAAGCTATCTTACCAGTCCAGTGCGAAATATCATCGTTAGAACTCGCGATAGACTTGTTATCTGACACCTCAGAAGAAGAAGTGCATCTCCTTAACCTCATCCATCTAGATGAAACACGTCGTGAAGCCCAATTGTCCAACGAAGCACACAGGAGATGTATAAAGGCACAATATGACAAAAATGTCCAGTCTCGCATCTACTCAGAGGGTGACTTGTTCCTTCTTTATGATCAAGAAGCTAATGTAATGGGTACAGGGAAATTCGAGCCCTTGTGGCATGACCCCTATATTTTCAAAATATTTCTTGCTAAGGGTGCCTATGAGCTAGTTTATTACGATGGGATTCCATTAGCACAGCCTAGAAATGGGTTTTATCTTAAATGTTACTATGCTTAAGCATGAGCGTAGTAATTTTTTATTATTATATTGTATATATGTTGTTGATTTTTATTCACTATATTAACTTGTTTTTAGAGTTTTTCTTGATGTTAGTAATCCGCTTTACATTTTATTGCAAATGTATGAATCTTCGGAACCATTTTTTGGATATGCTGATGGTGCTAGTCATAGTACGTAGAATCTATCCTCTGCACTGTGGCCCATTTTTGCCCTGAACAGCGAGTTAGTGAGTTTTCAAGGGATTTGTATTGGTAGATCGACGAAAAATATCGTTGGTTATATCACCTTGATCGAAATTCTCTCTGATGCCATTTCATTTGTTATTAACCGCATAATCGTAAGGTTAGACTCACAACTTGTGGTATTACAACTTACTAGTGTTTATATTGTTAGAAATCCAACAGTTCTTAAATTGTTCCCAAGAGTTTGACTTTTGGAAAGACATTTTTATTTTGTTCAATATCAACACATTTCTAGAAGATTGAACACATTGACTGATTCATTAGCTAATCAAGTTTTAGACAGAGATTTGCAACATAGGTAAAGAAAAAATTCACATCATTGAATAGGATTGCATAATAAACATAGGAAAAACTCTAAAATCATATAGATAGATATTTATAGCTTTTTACAAAATTTGTGCCTAAGACACATTGGTAATCTGACCTCAAAATGTATGCAAAATGTCACAAATAGAATAGTGGTGCTCATGGTAACATGTTATAGATCTAGAAATCCTACGGAGCAACCACATCCAACGTTTAGGAACCCCAATAGTGTGTCATTGTAGTCGCATGGGTAACTCTTCGATATGACAATCTAGAATCCCGAAGGTAAACCCATCTATGTGCTACTGAAGCTCAGCCAGAGTCTCAACCATATCAAGGTCCTGAAGGACTTCTCTCTCAACAACCCTCTCTGTTGGCGCATCTGCTTCACGCTCTGGTTCCTCTACTGGTTGAACACGACTGATATCTATAATACATCAAACATTTAGTTTAGTCTTGGAAAGAAATCAAAACACAAAAAAATTGTATAAACCTTCAAAAAATAAAAATACATGGTCAAATCATTCTTACCTATTGCACCCCACTGAGTGCCCTCTAGTAATACTAGATCTAGATCTCCTCGGAATTCGATGCCTGCATATGCGTACTCATCGATGGCGATGATCTGCCGTCAGAACGAGGCAAAGAATGAAGTAAAGAACACAAGGGTTGATTGGACTGCATGTTGACCCATGAGTTCTGCCCATCTCTGCATTCGAGGATCTCTAGGATTCGATATATCCAGTGTTACATGCTGTGGCTACACCAATGGAATCCATTCCAAAGCACAGGAAATGAGGATTGAACCATAACTGAAATTCTTCTTCCTTCCTCCCCTTGCTTTATTCAATTTTTCCTTTATTTGAGATAGAAAAACTTTAGAACATTTGAATATTATTGGCTCTAAGCACTCTAGTGCATACTGCATATACAATCTGTTTGCTACATGTAGTGTAATGGTGCCAGCAAGTTTAGCAATCGTGAAAAGGATGGTTCTCAAAGGCAAATTCCTGACATCCCGGATGTTTATTTTTCCATCTTTACTAGGTTCTGCCCCTAGATAGCAATATTGCATAACATAATCCCTCACTGTCCCTCCTCAAATGGTAGACCTATGACAGAAATGGGCAAACCTCTCCTCAACAAACTTGTGACAAAATACATGTCCTCAACTATTATGGGAACCACTTGATTTTTAATGTGAAATGTCTCTGTCGCCGGATCCCATGCTTGAACTAAGAACTCCAAGAGTTCTATTGATTGCCTCATTCCCGACAATTTGAAGTACTTAAGAGGTCGACAATATCTTAGGGCTCTTATAGTACCCGAATCATTTAAGGCAATCATATCTTGTTCTTCATGTTCTCTTTCCCTCCATGTAATAGTCATTATAATCCGATTGAAAAACTTTTGCATGCTGGTTTTATATACCCTATTCTGCTAAGAGAGTGGGTTCCCAATATTGTTCCTATTATGAAAAAGTAAGGAACCATTAGAGTGTGCGTCGATTATTGGGATATTAATCATGATTATCCAAAATACAACTATCCTATTCCCTTTATCGACCAGATTATTGATGATTGTGCTGGATGCGAAATTTTTTCATTCATGGATGGATTTTCTGGCTATAATCAAATAAATATCTACCCAGATGACCAACATAAGTAAACATTCATCTATCCCTGGAGCACATTCGCATATAGGAAACTTTCGTTTGGTTGAAAGAACGTTGGGGCAACTTTTCAGAGAGCAATGGATTATGCTTTCAATGACATCAAGCACATTGTTAAACCATATCTAGATGATTTACCAGTGCATTCACGAAATCATACTGATCACCCAATGCATTTGAGAGCCATTTTATTATGTTGCCGACACTAAAACATATGCCTCAATCCACATAAATGTGTGTTTTGTGTTAGTTCTGGTTGATTGCTTGGATCCTTAGTCTCGAAAGAAGGAATTCGAATAGATCCACTGAAGGTACAGGCCATTCTTGATTTTCTTGCACCATCAAACCTACTTCAAATACAGAAACTTCAAGGAAAGGCTAACTTCCTAAGAAGGTTCATTCCAAACTACACTGAAATGGATAAATGATTTACCCGAATATTGAAAAATGGGGTTCCCTTCCATTGGGATCAAGTTGCGCAAGCTTCTTTTGATGCTTTCAAGGACACTCTTGTCCGAGCGTCATTAATGTATCCTCCTAATTATCAAAATGATTATTCCTATATATCGCCACGGATGAAACGACCATTGCCATGGTTTTGTTCTAAGTAGAAGATGGTATTGAATATCTGATCTATTTCTTGAGTCTTAATCTCAATGGTACGGAAGTTAAGTATTCATACGTGGAAAATATTACCTTGGCAGCTATTCAAGATGTCCAAATTTTTTGCCATTATATCCTTCTCCAAAAAACAAAAATAGTTTTGGATTGCAACCCCATGACTTATATCTTATCACGTCAATTTTTGGGGGGGAAATATTCAAAATGGATTGTCATTTTGCTGGAATTTGATTTGGAATTCATCAAATCCAAGTCAAAGAATTCTTTAGTTTTGGCTAAGCTTCTATGTGACCTTCCCTCTGATAGTACTGCTACTACGTTGGAACCATCTATTCTAGACAATTCTGTATTTCTGATCAGATCATTTAATTCTTGGTATGGGGATTTCATCATTTATCTCCAAACTCAAACTTTTCAACCTAATATCTATCACTCTGAACAACGACATATTCGATACCAAGCCAAATATTATCTCATCGTCGGTGATACACTTTATTGTTCTGGTGTCGATACCATTTTAAGGAGGTGCCTCATGCATGAGGAGGCCAAAGAAGTATTAAAATATTGTCATGTTGGGGCTTGTGGTGGACACTTATCTGGATATGCTACCATGCAGAAGATACTTCGCGTTGGTTACTTTTGGCCTACTATTTTTCAAGACTACATCGTCGCGGTTAGAAGTTGTCATGCATGCCAGATTTTTTATCGTAAAATCCACAAACTGCCAGCGCCAATGCATCCTGTTGTCTATGTTGGACCATTTACGAAATGGGGTATTGACTTCATGACCTGTAACCCTCCTTCATCCGGGGAGCATGGTTATATTATGGTCACAGTCGACTATTTTACCAAATGGGCTGAAGCGATGCCTACATTCAATAACACAGGATGAACAACTGCATGGGTTTTCTTCAACCACATTATTTCATGGTTTGGGGTCCCACAGGTTATAGTTATGGATCATGGGGAGCATTTTCGCAACCATATGATGTCTAAATTGACTACCAAGTTAGGATTGTCACATGATAATTCTACTCCTTATTATCCACAATCAAATAGACAGGTTGAGGCTATTAAAAAAATTCTTAAACGAATGCTTCAACAAATGATAGGAGTCTGTAAAAGGAACTGGCATTTGATCTTGTACTCTGCTTTGTGGGCGTATTGAACCTCAGCGAGAAACGCAGCCAGATTTACTCCTTTACAATTGGTATATGGCTTGGAATCTATCTTACCAGTCTAATGCGAAATATCATCATTAAAACTCACAATAGAATTGTTACCTGACACCTCAGAAGAAGAAGTGCATCTCCTTAACCTCATCCATCTAGATGAAACACGTCGGGAAGCCCAATTGACCAAAGAAGCACATAAGAGACATATAAAGGCATAACAGGACAAAAATGTCTAGCCTCACATCTACTTAGAGGGTGACTTGGTCCTTCTTTACGATCAAGAAGCTGATGTAATAGGTATAGGGAAATTCAAGCCATTGTGGCATGGCCCCTATATTGTCAAAAGAGTTCTTGCTAAGGGTGCCTATGAGTTAGTTGATTACGATGGGATTCCATTGGCACAACCTAGAAATGGGTTGTATCTTAAATGTTACTATGCTTAATCATGAGTGTAGTAATTTTTGTAATATATTGTATATATGTTGTTGATTTGCATTCACTATCTTAATCTGTTTTTATAGTTTTTCTTGACGTTAGTAATATACTTTACAGTTTATCGCAAATTTTTGAATCTTTAGAACCATTTGTTGGATATGCTGATGGTGCTAGTCGTAGTACGCAAAATCTATCCTTTGCATCGTTGGCCATTTTCACCCCAAACGATGAGTTAGTGAGTTTTCAAGGGATTTGTATTGGTAGATTGAAAAACAATATCGTTGAGTATAACACTTTGATAAAACTTCTCTCTGATGCCATTTCATTTGGTATTAGCCGCATAATCGTAAGGTTAGACTCACAACTTGTGGTATTACAACTTACTAGTGTTTATACTGTTAGAAATTTAACACTTCTTAGATTTTTCCTAAGAGTTCAACTTTTGGAAAGAAATTTTGATTTTGTTCAATATCAACACATTTCCAGAAGATTTAACACATTGATTGATTCATTATCTAATCAAGTTTTAGAAAGACATTTGCAACATAGGTAAAGAAAACATTCACATCATTGAATAGGATTGCACAATAAATATAGGAAAAACTCTAAAATCATATAGATAGATAGTTATAGCTTTTTACAAAATTTGTGCCCAAGATACATTGGTCTTCTGACCTCAAAATGTATACAAAATGTCACAGGTAGACTAGTGGCTCTCATGGTAACATGTTATAGATCTAGCAATCCTACGGAGCAACCACATCCAACGTTTAGGAACCGCAATAGTGTGTCACTACAGTCGCATGGGTAACTCTTCGAACCGACAATCTATAATCCCGAAGGTCAACCCCTCTATGTGCTGCTGAATGTCAGCTAGAGTGTCAACCATATCAAGGTCCTGAAGGACTTCTCTACCGACAACCCTCTCTGCTAGCGCATCTTATTCATGCTTTGGTTCCTCTATTGGTTGAACATGACCAATATCTGCAATACATCAAAAATTTATTTTAGTCTTGGAAAGAAATCAAGCACAAAAAATTTGTATAAACCTTAGAAAAATAAAAAAACATGGTCAAATAATTCTTACATATTGCACCCCACTGAGCGCCCTCTGGTAGTACTAGATCTGGATCTCCTCGAAAGTCGACGCCTGCATATGCGTACTCATCAATGATGACGATCTGCCATCGAAACAAGGCAAATAATGAAGTAGAGAACACAACGGTCGATTGGCCTGCATGTTGACCCATGAGTTCTACCCATCTCTGCATTCGAGGATCTCTAGGACTCGATATATCTAGTGTTACATGTTGTGGCTGCATCAATGGAATCTGCTCCAAAGCTAAGGAAATGAGGATTGAACCATAACTGAAATTATACTTCCTTCCTCCCTTTTCTTTGTTCAGTTGTTCCTTTATCTGAGATAGAACAACTTCAGACCAATTGAAGACTATTGGCTCTAAGCACTCTAGCATGTACTGCATATACGATTTGTTCGCTACGTGTAGTGTAACAGTGCCAACAAGTTTAGAAATCGTGAAAATGATGGTTCTCAAAGGCAAATCCCTGACATCCCGGATGTTTATTTTTCCATCTTTACTAGGTTCTACCCCTAGATAGCAATACTGCATAACATAATCCCTCACTGTCTCTCCTCCAACAGTAGACCTTGTGAGAGAAATGGGCAAACCTCTCCTCGACAAACCAGTGAGAAAATATGCGTCCTTAAATATTATGGGAACCACTTGATTTTTAATGTGAAATTCCTCTATCACCGGATCCCATGCTTGAACTAAGAACTCCAAGAGTTGTATTTTTTGCCTCATTCCCAACAATTTGAAGTACTTAAGAAGTCCACAATATCTTAGGGCTCTTACAGTACATGGATCATTCAAGGAAATCATATATTGTTCTTCATGTTCTCTTTCCCTCCATGTAATCGTCATTATAATCCAATGGAAGCTTGAAATACAACCACAAAATCCATTAGATTCCATTCATTGCAAAAAACTAGGAAAATTTTGGGCACAACATGAAAACCAAAAACTTGAACTGCGCCGAACGCACTCCCTGGGTTGAGACAGTGTGTTGCATATGCAGGTACCCTTCACTGTACCTGCTATGCAATGCAGGTTTCAGCATTCAAGGGTGCGTTGCCCTCATTTTCGGCAGAATTTACCCTAGGGGCCTTAAAACCCTAAAAATCTATAGATAATGGAAATGAAATGAATACCAAAGGGAATAGGAGGTTCATGGTACTAACCTGGATCAAATGGCGATGAAATCTGTCCACAAAAATGACCGCAATCAACGACTGAAATTTGGGGGCAAAATCAGGTTCGGAGCTCCAAAATGCAAATGGTAACTATGGAATGCTAAAAATGAATAGTGAAACTACTTTTATAGTCATTTAATTTTTTGCAAGTTAAATTTATTGCTATGACTATAGTTTTATTATGTTTTTATCATGAAACATGTATTTTTAATCCATTTGATGTTGTTCTGAATAGGAAATACAACTGATGAACAGATTAGTTATGCAGATTTATTCAAATAGTGACTTGACCACAAAGCATACTTTTTCTCCTTATTTTTCAAGATTCATTAAAAACGAAAAAGGATTTGAAGCGCACTTTTATCTCTTTTTCAAGCTTCAATAATAGCGAAAAAGGAACCCCTAGAGTCTTCTTTCAGCTCTTTTCATACTCCGATAATGTGAAAATATTACTGAGCACTTGTATTTTTGAGCTCGTTAAATTAAGTGAATTGATATCTACTCAGTATAAGTTTAACCCTTTTTCTGGACTGAGATGGATTATTTACGAAAAAGGAATACCTTGGTTAAACATGACCAAAGAGGTTCTCTCAGATATTGTTTTACACTTTTTTCGGGTCTGAGTGACAAATTTACGAAAAAGTACTTTTGTTCTCTTTCGTCCTCTTTTTCAGACTCTCGACATATGAAAAAGGACTGGGCTATCACTATCGTTAAGCTCGTAAAACATAAAATAGCGATGGGTTTGTCGATCATAGAAAGAATCGAGCTTCATTCATCGCTTGACTCATTAAATTATTAAATAGTGATACTTTATTTGCCTAAAGGGCTGAATTATAGATCAAGAAAATGTTATCCTCCTCAAGCTTGTTAAAAAATAAAGAGGTACTAATCGACAAATGACTGGGGAAAATTTGGGAAAAGTGAGCAAAGTGTTTTTTTGGTAGCAAGTTGCTCTTGAACATAACACTTATTTCACTCCATGTCCATGACTATTTGGGTTGGGTAATCATCTTGATGGTTCATCATACCTTCACTTTGGTTTTGGGTCAATGTTACCAAATCATCACAGTGTCACCGATATGTACAAGAGAAGTCATCCAGTGATTTAAAACTCATCCTTCTACAATACTCGTAAACCTTCATTCTCATGACTGTCATCCTTGAAAATTGCTATATCATGTCATACCCTTGTCTTTGAAATCAGTAACTCCTATTTTTCAATAAGGTGACTTCCTGTCGACAACAAATCAATATCCAGGAAGTTCACTTAGAAACATCAGATTCCAGTACAATGAGGCTTGTTACAGCATCAAAAAGATCCTCGCTTTCGGACCTTTAACCGAAAGATTTTGTTTGGTGTTCGACATCAAATCATCTATTCACGCCTTACGAAATGTACTACAGTACCTTGAGGACCATTTTCATTAATGGTGTTTCTCTCGCATTTTTTAATAGCTCACATCATTGGCTGGTAATCAAATGATGTCTTTCCATGTTCGACTACAAATCATATATTCGCATGGCTAGACTTGTACCCGAATGATTGAGTGAACGAGATAAGAAGACCCTTGATCTAGTTTCATCCATTCGGGCAGTGATTTTAGGATTGTTGTACACATCATCTATACGGTGACCTTACATACAGATTTTCGTCCAAACATGGGCCTATATCTGTAGGCATGTCTTCATCTGGGCAACATTCCAATGAAGATGACTTTCTGAATTATGTACATGTTATTAGATTGTTTTATGTGTTGAACATGGGAATTCCTACCCTTAGCAATTATGATCAAAGAGGATATATCATGATGTAATGTATTGTAATATTGATGCAGGTGACCATTTCGCTTCATTTCTAGGCTCATCATAGTGTAAAGCATATCAATCAAATGTTTATTATTTGGATCTCATGCTTTAGGGGGAAATTGTTATAGGTCAATTTGGGCACCATTCCCAATGAACTGGTTAACTGAACATCATCTCCAGGACCAAAGATCAAGGGTCTATCATTCCCTATCATTTCAGTTGCTACATGCCTTAAGACAAGAAACAAGACAAATCAAGCAAGACTTTCATCAAGAAAAGGTTTCCAAGGTTTGAAGCTTATTATATAGCATATGAGAGCTCACCAACGCAGGCTCTAAGGGGCCTAAGTGTGTTTCATATGTAGGTAGCCCCATGAAAGGCTACTCTACAAAGCACTTCTCGACATTCACAGGTGCATTGGTCACATTGGGAGTGAAATTATCATTGTTTCGAAATCTCCACTTGGCCAGTGCCTTCTAGAAGAGTTCACATGTGTCAAGCTTCGGATCCAAGTGTCCATTTGACATATACATGATTGGAAACATGTCTTGCATATTATTGGAAAGCCATTGATTTCAAAACAACCTACAGCTCATCTATAAACTGAGCACAGATCTAAGTGCTTGAGGAGGAAGAATTTGAGTAGAGAAATGCTGGAGAATTTTCAATTGAGAGATAGATTTAGAAGCTGCTGCTGGAGAGATTTATACCATGGTGAGGCTTGGGAACATTGTTGGAAGGGTCACTACAAATTATTCATTTGGTTGTAACCTCTCCTTCTATCATCAATAAATAATAATACTTATTTTCCCTATATGCATCTGTATTGTCTTTGATTTTCCATATTGCAAGATCTTAGTTGATGTGTATAGTTTATGCTTTACTGATTTATCTAACTAGCTTGAATAGATATCTATATTATTGCATCTTCTATTGTTTTAGTGTTATTTCTTGGAGGAAGCATTCAACCCAAAAACCGCTTGAATTTGAAGCTGCAACAGAAGCAACAAAAGGAGCCATTTGGAAGCGACTGATGAAGTAAGCCTCCAATCCTCTCTGTGTATCTATTCTGAGTTAGGAAAAATAGTCGTATAGTCTTTCACCTGTTGTTCTAGACTAGCACCTATCTAGGGAAGTGTGATTTATTTGTAATTCACAAATCTGGCCCAACACATTGTAAAGGCAGTCCTTAAGAAGGGAGCTTATGCCTTGATTTATTTTGATGGAAATGAGCTAGCAGAGCCCAGAAATGGGATCTATCTTAGGAAGTATTATGCCTAGGTGGTTGCCTAACATTTTCTTTGGTTGTATATATTGTATTTTTTGTGCATATTTTTCTATCGATTCGGGTGTGACCTTGATGTTTTTTTATCTCCTTTGGCAGGTGTATGTGGATGAGATGAGTCATTTTGGCTTTGTCGATGGTAGTACTCGACATACCCTGAATCTTTCTTCCATGGCTTGGGTAATATTAGACTATCCATCTGGTTAGTTGTTAGTCTTAAGGGGCATGTGTATTCGTATTGCTTTGAACAATGTAGCATAGTATACTATGGTGATCAATCTAATTTTAGAGGCAATGTCTCTTCGTATTGGTTCGTTAGTAGTATACTTGGATTCACAACTGGTGGTTTCACAATTGAGAAACATCTATCATGTCAGAAATACATTTTTATATTGATTATTTTTTAGAGTGTGTTTTTTGCAATGATAATTTCATTATGTTACATACATTCACATTCCCTAGTCAGAAAATTCATTTGCATATTCATTAGCTAATCAAGAAATTGATTGGAATATTAATCATTCAGAACATTAAATAACAAAAAACATCAATCATAATTATATATATGAGATAATCACATCATAAAATCATTGTATGTATATATATATATATATATATATATATATATATATATATATATATATATATATATATATATATATATCAAATTTGTGTTAAAAATATACAAAAATCAGACAATCATGTCCTACAAAATTAGGGCTTATGCCCGATCATGTCAATCATAAAAAAATATTACAGTCATCTGGTCATCATAAAATTCCTAGATATGTGTCATAGAAGAATACTATGGCTGTAACCACATGACAGAATAACCGCACCAAATTGCATGGTACTCTGACCACACATCTCTGAATTGCCTCAGGGAGGTCCTCTACTGCAACCATAGGGACATGGCGAGTCAAACCCTCCAATTTCCTCTGAATAGAATGGAGAACTCACCCAGGGTCTTCTATGGAATCCTCAACCTCTCTTCTGTAGTGCCTATGCATTGGGAAGCCCTCTGGTCTGTCTGGTCCAATATCTATCACATGATCAATAAATTTTTAAGTCAATTGTCCTATAAAAAATATTTGTTCATTTTCATACTTATATTGAAAATCCAAAAATCATATAATCAAAAAATCATTATGTTATCTTACCAATCCCTCCCCATGTTGCACCAAGTGGTAAGGGAAAATAAACATATCCCTTAAAATCCATGCTACCATAGGAGTAATCCTCCACTATGATCACTTGTTCTCCCCACCAAAGGAATAACTCGTCATCCCAGGTAGTTCTAAGGACTTCTCCACCTCCTAGCCTCTTCATAAGATCAACCCAGTGTGTTATACATGGATCTCCTGGGTTGTTGATGGTAGAGATAACTTTACGATGAAACCCTGGAATCCTCTTGAAGAAGAATGCGCATAAAATGGTCCCATAACAAAATAATTTTGTTTTATTCTTTTGGATGGAGGTTAACTTCTTCTTCAAATTGGTTAGCAAGGTAGTGAACCAATCATATAGTGTAGTTAGGCATTCCACTGCCAAACTCATGTTCCCTAGTGAGGCTTGGTGCAACGAAGCCGATATAGCTACTTTGACAATGGTGAAAAGAAGTATCTTCATGTGCATGCCTTGCACATCTCTAATCAATATTTGTGTCCTGACCTTCTGAGTACCCTCAGCACAGTATATGTGAATGTAATCCTCTAAATTTAGCCCTCAAGTGGGCTTTCCTTGTAAATTTACTGGTTCTCCCCTTCGAGAGAGTCCAATTATAAAGTATATATCTTAAATCGTGATCCTTAATGGAATTTGATCAATCATGTAGCAGTCCTCCTCTGGGTCCAAGTAATTAATGAGAATTTCAAGTAGTTTGGTGTTCATTTTCATATTTGGCATCTTAAAAAACTTGAGAAAGCCACATCCTGAGAGTATATATAAGGAAAATTATTCCTCCATGACCTCATTGTCAGTTGTTCTATGCTCCCTCTCTCTTCAGCTAATGGTCATCCTGGATCAATTCATTAAAAAACCATTAGAATTTCATTTTAAATTTTCTCTCTGCACATACGCGAGTTCCTTCCTACACAGTCACGTCAAGACGTGACTTCGAAATTTTTAACTCGCGTATACACAGAGGGTTTCTAAAAAAAGAATCCTATGGTGAAATTCATCAAAAATTACTTGAATTGACAATTAAATTGATTACTAAGTCGATTTAGAAGAATACCTAGAAGATTTGGGATGATTCGACTACTAATTGGTTTGGTTTGAAGTTGGGAATTTTTGGCTCCACAACTCGTTCACCAATTATTCAAAGCACAAATGACCAAATGTGAGTCCAAAATGCCTATTTATGCCCTGTTGTGCTATACAACACCCCCCATTTATTAAAATAAATGCTAACCCTTTAGAAACAAATAGGAAATTTATTTTTAGATTTTAAAAACAAAAACATTAGGAAATAAAAGTTTTCTTTTGAGTTTTCCACTTTATTCCTTTAGCTCATTGTAAACCACATATATTAAAACTTAAAAAGAATTACAATCATCTAAATTATGTGGGCTGCGAAACGTAGTAACCTTTTTGAGGTTATGTTTTAAAAACTTGCAATCACTTCAATTACCATTATACTTTCTTTATCGCATCGCACCTCATTTAAAAATAAATCAACTTATAAATAAATTTCATATAAGATTGATTGTGCAGATCCGATGAGCCAATAATAATAAATATCTGAGGTCTTATTAAGCATGTCCACTTGAATTTTTGAATGTGCAATTCGCATTTCGCATAACTTAACCGCAAACAAATTCATTATCTCATAAAAGATGCGATGTGTGATTTGTGCAAATCACATTTTGTTGAAATATGGGAAAAAATCATAAACGGTAATAATTATATGTTGCGATGTGTGACCTAACAACATTTAATTACTCAAGCATTTGAAATGACTTATGTCGTAGCAAACCAAAATTTGAGGTCTAACAGCTTAAAGTTGATTGATAGATATTTTGTGTGAAGGTGTAAGAAATTTGATTTTGAAATAATTATCGATGATTGATATCATATTTGAAAGATTCATATCTATTCATGCATGTTTGATATAAAAAAGGAATTGAAACTTTTTTCTCTATAATTTTAATGCTCTCCCTGTTTACTTGGAATCAGGAAACCATTTAACAGGTTAAGGAAGATTGAAATGAGAAAAAAGGGTAAAGAAATTTCTCAAGCGTTGCCTATTGAAGACTCAAACATGTCTCCCTTATTTTTAGATACCACCTACAACAAGGATTGTAGAAGTTCATCATGGGAAACAATGTATAAATTTTTTGAAGACAAAAATCCAAAAGTAATAACCGAGGTCTCTACAACAGGCATGGCATCTACTTCAGACACAACCTACTTCGATGTAGCATGTTCATTTATCCATAAGGTAGCTGCAAGACCGAAAATTATCCCTTACACATACATGCTTAAGTGGGTAATTAACCACTTAAGCATAAATGACAAATAATTCAAAGATTCAAAGGGATAAAACATAGGGTCTTTCAGGGCAGAATATTTACAAGAAATGTACCATCTACCCTCCCTGCAACAGAAATATGATTAGGCTTTTCTGCAAATCTTTAGAGAAGAGCGTCGAAATCTCATGAAAGTTATCAATGAATGGAAGGAAGACCAAGGCAAGCTGAAACAAGACAAAATCGGTGCATACCCAATTTCCCAAATTCCTTCCCCTTATTGTTATGCTGCCGGTATGTTGTGTAGATTGTTTTCCAAACTTGATACCAATAGGTTTTCAATATATTGGGTTCTATTGATTGACACAATTATCAATTCCTTAATTTTGAATTGGGAAATTGTCCTATCCGAACATTTATCCAAACACATCATAGAATATAGGAATAAAAGAAGTTTTTAATCCAGACAAATACCTCCATTTTATATGTCTGCCTATGTCATGGACGCAATCTTATTTTCTTCTAGTTTTCCTACCACAGGATAGAAATGGACTGCCTAAGACCCTACCCCAATCCACATCTACTATAGAGCCCTTTGGGATTCAGAATTCCACCTACATTTTTATAAAATTTGTTATGGAGTCATGTTGTGTATGCACCAAATGATATTAAATAAGAAGGTCCCTATAATTTCTGAAGATGCTAGCACAAATATTCTTTCTGTGGCTAGGTGGTTTACAGAGTATAATTTTACATATGTCAGAGTATTCGGGAGTTATGCTTCTCCCCACTTCCTAATTTATTATGTTCCTGATAAATTTCTTGCACGAGAGATAGCTTACCAGCTTGTTAATGGTATCACTAAACAATTGAAAGATGCTAAGAAGGCTGTTTGGCCTAATTTCCCTATACAGTGTGGCACTTTTGCACTTTTTGATATTTTCCATACCTACAAGGAGGTTTCCAAGACTGATATATTGAAATTGGTAGTAATGCCAAAGAGGCTATTCGATCCAAATGATGTAATTAAAAATTACACTACAGAGCTCAAAATGAAGCCTTTTGTAAAATAAATAGATAGATTTGATGATATATTCCAAGGAATGGAAAATTTTTCAGATATAATCAAGTTTGCATCCAGTCAACTGAGCCAAGATGATTTGGAAGCATTCCAAATATATAGAAATAAGACATTGGAGAGAGTTCCTCTCAAATTGTTAAATATTGAAGATATCAACAATTTTACTCCAAGTATCAGCTTGGATAATGAAGTAAAATACATGCCTGAGGATGAATTACGTCAATCAGAGCATCAATCTCACAATTTGGATCAATCTGAAAATGAATCTGAATCCAAAAAGGATAGCCCAGAAAAGATAATTGATTAGGTAATCCAAGATATAGAGATGTAGAAGTGAAAAGAAAATAATGGAACAGAGTCAAATTCTCAAGGAGTTCATCACAGTCATGACACACTTGATCAGTCTAAAAGGTCACAAAAAAATAATTTTAGTAGTGAATGGGAGGAGTTTTCTAAAGAAATAAAAACTCCTAAAGCCAATCCCAATATTGAGCAAGTAAAAAAATTTCAAACGCCTGTACATTCCCAGAAGATAGTGGAAACTATTAATCCACTATAAAAAGTTCCAGAGATTCATGATCAAGAGATCACACTGACCTACCCTATAGAAAAAATAGTTTTACAGGTTGAAGAAATTCCTTCACTGGACATCTTCTACAGTCCTACCTATAAGGTTGTAGTTAAGAGGAACAAAAGGAGAAGAACTGATGAAACAATCTCAAACCTCACAAATGAATTAGTTGACGTACTATGGAAGGATCCCTTGGATGATCCTACATAACATCTAACTAAATTATCATAGTATGCAGGGGCATATGCTACTGCCACTATTGATAAAGCTACTGAAGTTAGAGTGTTAATAAGGCAAAAGGAAGCCAGAGTAAAATAATTAGAGAGGCTATTAAATGAAGAAAAATCCAACTCCAATGAGCAATTCAAAGCAAATATGGCTAAATTTCAAAAGGATTTCAAGAGTCTTAAATTGCAGCATCAATCAAAAATCAATGAAAAACAAGCACAACTGGAAGCAACAATGACTAGGTTATAGAGCCAACCACAACTAGAGAAATTTATAAAAGAAGCATTGGATGTTAACGCTAAGTTAAAGAAAGAACATGAAGTATTTTTTCATCAAGCTTCTATGATTAGACTCTTATTGTGATTCAAATAAAATATTGATCCAACAAGTAGCTATCTAGAAACTTGAATGCGAAAGGCTCGAGAAGAAAATCAACAAACACATTCAATGGAAAGCATCAGACTCAAGAAAGGAAGTTTATATACCTCAGGTAGATACATTTCATAAGGATATCCTATTCAAATATTGGGAAGCACAAATCAAGCAGGCAGAGAAAGCAACAACGAAAAAATCAAAACTATCAAATGAAATTAATGAATCTGTATGTGAAAAATTGGTGAAAGAAGAACTTATCAAAGAGTACACAGATGAAGTTTTCTTAGAAATAAAACTGCTAGAAACATAGTGGAAGCAGAAGGAAGACACATAGGATGAAGTAATTAAAAAGGTAAATAAGTTTGATCAATAAAATTATTGGAATTTTCTGATCAAACCTTGTCATCGGTATCAGATTCTGTAATCCTTAACATATTCAACAAAATGATTGCAACCAGTACTTTGAAACTCAATATTCAAGGGACAGGTCAGATCAAGAATTTCACAGCCAGCTCAGGTCAAGCCTAAGATAGATATTTGTCAACTTCGTGACCAAATCCATAATAAAGGGTAGAATTCATAAATCTAAGTTGTTATTTTATTTTCCTAGATTGTAGTTTAAGTCTTATGAGGATGGTTGTTTGAAACCTCCTCTATATTTTTTTAATAATCTATTTAAGAACATAGTTAGTTTACTATTTAAACCCCTCTCATGCATTTAGAGAAGGGTCCAGAAATTTGTCAAAAACATTTGCAAAGAATGCACTACTATAATTTTGTGAATGCTTTGATGAATTAATGGAACATATCTGTTATCTTTTGACAATGAAAGTTGTTTAACTGATGTTGCACTATTGTACTCTTTATATTGCTTGAAAGTGAGAAGGAGAAGATCAATTACTATCAATTTACATGAGTAGAAATTCATACATATGGTACTTTTATTCACTTGTATTAAGTCTTACTTTATAAATTGATAGTCATATTTTAATTGCATTATATATTTGAAACGTTATTATAGATTAATGTTACATGCACTTCTGTTCTAATATTTGTATATAGTTTCTTATTGAATGTATAATCACACATGAATGCGATATATTTTTCACAATTCTTTTAGTAAAAGTATTTTGTTATAAGAATCATCTTACATAATTTCATCTCTTTCAACTGTTAAATGATCTATATTACTAGCAGTTGAAGGATGCCTTTTCAGATTGCATAAAGGAAGAAACACCCAGGGTATATAGTAGAGTAAACAATTTAGATAGATGCATAAGATAGATTAAAATAATTCTCCATTTGCATGCCATATAATCACATGCCCTCAAAATCATACTTATTGAAAAACTGGTCCCATTATCCCCAGTCAGAGCCACTACACCAAATGGAAAAGGAGCTGCTTTAAGGTTCGGACCGGGTGGTTTTCCCCCATGTTGCGACAGTGGAATTTTGAGGCCTCAACATGCCCAAAATTCAATTTTTTTTCAAAACCCACTTGTCTAAATTTTTTATTTTATTGTTTGAATTTTTCCAAGACTTGATGACCTTTTCGCTTGTAAGTGCTGGGATAGGTTGTATTCAGGTCCATTTGGCGATTTCGAGATGATTCCATGTTTGATTTGATTCCACGACCTTTGACCTGCATGGCAGGTATTGTTTTTAGAACTGGCATATAGGTTGGGGAATTCACTTCCATTGCACTTATGCATACCAGCCTCCATACTGAAATCTTGCCATAAGGTCGACCACATCATGTTCTAATTATTAAACCATTTTCACTTGCCGACTTATAAATCATGATATGATGGTAGATCCATCCTTTACATGGCCTTCTTAGTTAGATCCTCGCTTGCATATTTTTCCCATGCTGCAAATTGTGCAGGCTCAAGATTCCTCTTTAGTCCCACCATGACTTCTGCGATGAAGCTTCATTCATTCTTCTTCTTCGCTATCTTTCTGGTTCTGTACCATAGAAGCTCCCATTTTATTGTTGAGTTGTTTTGCTGCATTTCATATTGACCATTTGTATATCTTGGCCTTAAGCCGGCTTCACTTGGACTTGTGTATAAGACCTCCTTTTAACCATATCTTTCTGCAAAGTCAGCCTTGCAATCACTTAGTCTCTGCAACTCGATCCTTTGCCCGTGGATGGAACATTCCTCTAAGTGTCATTTACCAATTTCACCACCTTGCATTGAGCATAGGATTGTTCCTATCCCAGGAGCTAGTGCATCTGTTCATCGAAACTCATTATATCCATTGTACTATAATAATTCTTTTATTCTTTTTCAATATTTCTATATGAAAAAGACAAAAAAATTAAATATCCCAAAAAGAGTAGGATCAAGACATTAATTCCATATTTGATGGCAGTTAAGAGTTAGTTGTGTTGCCCTTGAACAAAGCACAAAAATCTAAATCTTTTATCCATTTTGAGATGGGCTTTAGTTTGACTTAGGAGAAGCCATAACCTTGTTTTCGAGTCAGTACTCCCTCGGCTGTTTATCTCTTCCAATCATATGGAGGGTTTGTTCATTTATCGTGCATGAAAAACTTATAAAAAGCTATCATACACTGCCATAGTAAAAATGATTCATGTTTTTTTTCAATGGAAGTAAACCTGAGTCAACATTTCTGCGGTGTCTCTTGACTCATTTATCAATCGTCCATCCCCGTTCTGTCAAAGTCTTGTTCTATCACATTAGCTATTTGGTCCTTTGCTCCTGCTAGTTTGAGAAGGTCTCCATTGACTTCTTGCCAGTAAGTTTATCTCTTATCGACTTCGACAAATTTCTCTTAGAGTAAACCTAGAGCCACACCCTGGCCCTATTTTCATTATTTATAGGTGACCTTGTGCTCAACATTTGATCAACACCATGGGTATTTGACTGAGTGGTTTCCCTTTTGTTCGACATCATATTACATTATCACACCTAGGATTCATGCAATACCATGTTTCCATTTGACCCTATTGAAGGATTCAACGTCTCTTTTTTAGCTTTCATTATTGGTTGGTTCAGAGGGTTTCTCTCGTGCACTAGCTACATTTTTTGCATGCCAGAAACGTGCTTCAGGTTGGTTACTTCACTTTTCTTTGTTCGATTCCTTCCAAATTTTGGCTTTCAGGTTACACTCACACTGGATTGATGTGGGATGCCTTAATGCATTCCTTCCAGCAAATCTTTTCCCATTGACTCTGACACATTTATTTAGGAATAAGGTCTAGATTCCTTTTTTCAGTACCTTAGGGTTTGTAGTCATTAGTGGTAAATTCCTTCACTATCAACAATGAGAATACATCAATGCCTCCTAATTTATAGATTCTATCAAGCGTTCAACTTAAACTCATTCATTTGCGCTTGTTAGATTGTAATTGGGTACCTTGACTCTCATCATCATTATCAGTGAGTTATGTCGGGTTTGTTAACGATATACATCAATGACTGGTAATCAAATGATTTCTCACATGGTTGACTTCATCTAATTTATTCCCATTGTGTAGAATTGTACCATAGTGATCGGTGAAGACCTCGAGTTTGCATCAACATTATTTGGTTCACTTTGACAACTCCTTCAGTTTTCTGCCAATGACACCATCCACCCTTATGTGTTGTGTTTCATTACAACATCATTTTATACGTTGGCACCTGATTTGTGTGCAGTACCACTTTTTCCACCACTTATGATTTAGTACGTGGAGATTCAATTGTGACTTCAGTGATCAGAAATCTTTGCAGCATCATTGATGAGTCTTCTACATGTGATACTTTGACATGAATTTGATATTTACTTTTGGGCAGTGATCAGATGATTCACTATGTACTTTATAGTTTCTGCTATACTTGTATACATATTGGATCCAATCCATAATTTTTATGCAGACATGATTTACTTTCACTAAGCATGGGTATGCTCACCTCAAACATTAGCTCTCTTTCTTATATCTTTCACTTGTTGTTGGAAAGCTGAAATCTGGTGAAGTCCTCTCAAGTCCTTGCAAGACTTTTTCTTATGCAAATAATACATTTTGGCCATCATGTATCCCTTCCGACTTCATATATTAGGGGGAATCTATTATAGCATCATTTATCTCCTTTATATACTTGATGATCTATGTATTTTCCTTGGACAACCCTTTCCATTCAGACTTGGTCATTTTTTTTAAAAACATTATTTTCAATTCCATACATGAATATTCCCTATCTTACATGCGTGCAAACATGGGTCCACTCATATCTGACCTGTTATACAATTTAAAATATTAAAAACTATATAATCTCCCTATTAATTGGGTAGGTTTTATGGGTTTTATCTAAATACCACCTACACCAACTCGTGGAAAAACTGTTTCCCAACAAAAAAACTGATTTGAGGAAGTATGAATACACCTGATGGGGCAGGCCTAAGGGAGGAGAGAGAAAGGCATTGATACTATAACCTGTTATAGCCCAGATTAATTCTGATTATCCATGTGCCTCTTGCACTTCCCAGGTTCAGGAAACCGTTGTTTCCTTCTTTGAGATGTTCACCTCCTTTATGTGGCATTCTTGTGCACCTTTTATGGAAGAATGTTTTTGAGGCTTGGCCTGGATGGATCTGGATGACGTTTTCACTTGGAGACGTGGCTAATTTTAGTTGATATTTCCACATTTATTTTACATACATCAATAAAAGAAGCTTTGTCCCATTCTTGATTTCATGATATTATATGTTTTTTATACATGTTAATGATCTTATAGATGTTTATTTCATGTTATATTTTATGAGTTTATATGATCTAACATATTGGAATTTAGGATATATATGTTGTACAACTAGTCTATGTGCTTGTTCTTGAGTGATTTGCAGGTTTTGAAGCACGTGGAGAAGCAAGGGGTTTTCACCCTATGGGAATGATCTCAAACATAGGGCATGCGAGTAAGGTCACCTCTCCCTAGTTACTAGTTTAAGCATTAGGAACTTTTATTTGATTGCTTCTTGTTATTGTATGCCTTCCGCTTTGTTAGGTCCCCAACCCAGACCTTAGGGTATTTTTTCCCGCAACACTCACAAAATAGAAGAAAAGAGAGATCAATGACTTATAAATTAACCACTTGGAGAGGGAAACCTCCCTTACATTACATAAATGAACAATTCTTATATGATTCAAATGGAAAAACCTCATTTCTATATATATAGGAGTCCATTGGGTCACAATATAATCCTAGCCAAACTAACAATAATAATGTAATGACACAACAATAACAATAGTGGGATATTATGGGGAACAATAATAACAATATGGGGACTACAGGGGTACAAAAATAACAATAATAGGGATACACTAACAATAAAAAGGGACTACACTAGTAATATAGGGCACTAACATGCCCCTCTCCTTTAAAAAAGTGTTGTCCTCAATCCTTGAGTAGTTATGGATGCTTTGATACCAAATGTTATGAAAACAACTCACAAAATAGAAGAAAAGAGAGATCAACGACTTAGAAATAAAACACTATGAGGGGAAACCTCCTTTACATTACATAAATGAATAATTCTTAGACGATTTAAATGAAAAAAGCTCCTTTCTATATATAGGAGTCCATGGGGTCACAATATAATCCTAGCCAACCTAACAATAATAATGTAAAGGAACAATAATAACAATAGTGGGCTATTATGGGGCACAATAATAGCAATATGGGGACTACATGGGTACAAAAATAACAATAAGTGGACTACACTAACAAAAATAAGGGACTACACTAGTAATATAGGCCCCTAACATAACTGATGCTTAGCCATAGTAAAAGGAAGGAAAAAAAATGTAACAACCTTGATGAAAATTCCATGTAATAAAAGTTAATAAAGGAAAAATAATAACCACAGTTATGGGACACTTATTCCAAGCTAAATGTTGGGAAAAACATCCTAGTGCGGGTGTTCATTTCAGTTGCAGGAGAAGTAAATTGGAAAATGAAATGGAAAAGGCTTTGGAAAGGAATGTGGCATTAATTGGTAATTGTTTTATGAAAATAATGGAAACTAGGATAAAAGAAAGGTGAAAGGTCACATGTTGCATGTGAGGAGGAAAATGAAGGAAAATAATGGAAAATGAATAAAATAGAGGCCTAATTGATAAAAAGGCTTTTGAGGATCAGTTGGTATTTATTTATTTATTTTATTTTTATTTATTTTTTATTTATTTATTTATTTATTTATTTTTATTTTATTTTATTTTATTTATTTTTTAGTTCAGTTTTGGATCTCTCTCTCTACTCTCTCTCTCTCTTACTCTCAGGAATTGGAGTTTTCTTGGAGAAATTCAACATTGGATTAAGAAAGGAAAATAAGGCAAAGAGGAAGCAAAGATCAAGTAAGGAATAGTGGGATTAAGCATCTACAACGATTTTACTTGTAGGTATTGATTTGCATGTGTGATTTCCTTACCAGATTTGGAATGCATGATTATGCATGTGTGTTATTAGTTCTCTTGTTGTCATTGGCATGGGTTTTTCTAGGCATGAAAGTGTTCTTTAGCTTTGCCTGCCATTTCTAGATAGCCATGGTGTGATGGGGTTCTCATGTTTTGGTTGAGCTATATTTCCGAATTGATTTGAAACTGAGTGAGGTGGATCTCTGAATGAAAGAACACATGGCATTTTGATCCCTAAAACAAAAAGTGGATTGTGGTAAAGCCACTGCCTAGTGACTCCTAAAATAGACTATGGGTTATGGTAAATCCAAGTATTGTGTGCCTTGGTGGGCCTATGAATCCTCGACCGATGAATGTGGGGATATACGTTAAATCATAGAGGTGGTTTCCCTTGATCAGGCCTAAGAATCATTTTTGGTGAATGGAGAGATATACAGTAAAGCTTGGAGGGTGGTGTCTCAATTATGCCCTAGTGATCCCTAGATTAGAAAATGGATTGTTGTAAATCCTAGAGACTGAGATACATGAAATTTACTCATGGTGTAGATGAAGAAATACAATGGTATCCATGCTTTTTTATGGCCTAGTGATCCAATGAGGATTGTGGTAAATCATGTTTCTATTGATGATCGTGAGGTGGTTTAGCCTCGGGAAGCCCTGGTTGGTTCTTTTGGTTTGAGTACTACATTCATGCTTGGAATATGGCATAGGGGTGATTGGCTGAAGAGATATTTGGCTTAGCCAATCTATGATCGGGTGGAATTTGGTAGTCCCATACTAGGTTGGCTTTTTCATTCATTAATAAAAGTTTATTTTCCTTGGTATTTTATGTGTCGATTTACTAGAATCTATCTAGAATTTATGGTTGTTGTATCCTCATTATTTTTGTTGTTTATATGCTAGTTATGAATGTGCTTTTATGATAGTGAAAATGTATGGTTCTCATCATGTTTTTATTTACAAATGAATGATCAATGAATATATAACCTAATGTATGATAATGCAACTAATGTGATAAGGCATTAACGTTTCTTAGTGATTATTAGATAATTATAAGACCCCCTATGCTCATATATGTTGTTTAAAAATGTAGAATGCATATTTGTGACATGTTTGAAGAAATGTTTGTCATGGATAGTAGGGGTCCAGTCAAGTTTTTGTTCAATAATCTTCATTGGTATAATTATCTCTATGTTTCATTCGATTTCTGTCAATTCCACGAAGTTATGGAAAGTGACTGGGTCTTAGCCCTGAAGTTTAGCCTTAAATCCCATAATCATTGCATAGCACTGGTAGAAAAAGGCTGCAGTCACACTCATCCAGGCTCATGGGAGCGACTGGGGCTCTCGGTCAGTTGTGTATGTTACACCAATTTTTGGTCATCTAACAATTTACAATTATATGGATCGAAGTACACCATGTAAGACAAAATTTACCATAGTAAAATTTCTTTCACCATCAAAAATAATTTAATAAACCATATTTTATTGAGTTATTTCTGGTTCAAATAGGAAATCCCATGAGATATAATTAAATAAATAATTATTTATTTGATTTTCCTCTAGGAATAATTAATTAAACCATTGTTTAAATAGCATTCCTAGTCATATTTAACTAAATTATGAGAAATAATTATATAAATCATTAATTTTTTTATTTTTCTATAGGAATAATGAATTAAATCGTTATTTAGTTATTATTCCTTGTTAAATTTTACTAAATCACCTAGAAATGATAAAACAAATTATTATTTGTTAAATTATTCCTTAACCCCATTCTTAAAATGATAAATAAATTATTTATTTGTTTATTATTTATAAATGAAGGGATTTAACAAATTTAAATTCCTTTTCCCTCCAACAAAATATAATAAAATATTCCAAGTACTTAGATCTAGATCTTGGTTAATAATATTTTATTATTCACCATTATTGAGGATAACTCAATATTTTGTTATAAATAGGATAGTTTTACATTCTTTATTCACTTTTATCACTTTCATTGTCGCGCTCTGATCATTATCATTGATAATACTATTTTCTTGCTTCTTGAGCTCCCATAGAGTTCAACACGTCTTGGGTTTTCTACACCATTGAGAGAGAGAAACTTCTAAATCTAAAGCGTTGAGACAGTGAAGAACCCATCTCATTGAGGGGGACTGGTAATATCATTCTTTGTCCCCTTCCCATGTGTTAATATATATAAAAATATTTATATTTTTTGTCTTGTCTGTTTGATATTTGGAGCAACTATTATTTCTTTTTACTATTTAACTTCTTTTATTGCATAGATCTAGGTTTTTGCTGTATCAGTTTCGACCCTCTATTGCAGATCTAAGGAAGTTAGGTAACCATATTTGTTGTTAGCGCTTTTTGTCACACACAACTAAAGTGAGCTCTTTTTGTACACTTGAGTTAAGAATTTACACTAACAATTGGTGACTCCACTGTGTTTTATTCAGATTCCTGTGTGACCAGCTACCTCAGAAACTAGAGTTTTTTCTTTAACTATTTTTAGCTTCTTGATATTTTATTTTACACATTATGCTATAAAACAGTAAATATTCTAACTTCTGGGTGTTTTCAAGTGTTTTCTGCAGATAACAGGTATTAGCCACACCAGTGAGGGAAAATGTTTCTGTAACCTGCTGCCCGAGGCTCCTAGATCTGGAACTTGCACTTTTTGCTCCAAAACCTACAATTTTTCCTCCAAAACCTACAATTTTTCCTCATATCGTAGCTATCAGCCCATAAAATATGATTTTCCTGGCTTACAAGTCAGTATCTGTGAGCTGCAACTTTTTTCGGGATTTTTCTGTGACTATCAGGGTTTTTCGCAAGCACTGTTCAAGGTTTTCTAACCTCTGTTTCAGCCTTTCTTAGGCCCAGATATTCTCATTTTGTCTCCTTGAAGTAGGAACAATACCCTTAGGGTTTCCGTACACTTCCACCTTTTTAAGAGAGGTTTAGCTGCAAAGGTAGTCTGAGATTTTGCAGCGCTTTCATCCATTTTTAGGGTCTGATCTATCCTTCTTTTAGATCCTTTTAGATCAGTTATTATTCCATCCAAAACCCCCTCTTGAGTTTTTTTTGGTCTCTCCCTTAGGGTTCCCCTTGTTTCCCTTAGGTTTTTAACATTTTTCCTTCCATTTTGCAATAGTTTTTCCTATGGTTTATTGCAATTTTCTACACCTTTTCTAGCAGATATGAGTCATTAGATCTCTATCCCTTAGACCTTAGATATTTTAGCCATCTTGTGTGTTTTGAGTCAATTTCACCCACATTTTAGACTAGTTGTTTGGGAAGCCTTATTTTGGGTTGAATTTATGAATCTTTATCTATTTATTTTACTGTTGTTTCAATTTTATTTACAATTATTCAACATTTTTTATTTTTCTTTATACAACCATATGGGCTTAATTAAAATTAACACATGGCTTTCCAACACGCACTCCTAAAGTGAAGAGCACTTGGTTTATCACTCTTCCATATTTTCATTTATTTTTTGTCTTGCCATAATAGCACCCCCAAAGTGTTTATCTTGGAGAATGCAAGGCCTTCATCCTTAGTTTCCATTAAAAAGACTTACTCCACTGTGTAGAATCCAATTTAGTCCTCTATCGAGTCCCCATACCAACTCTGACTATGGTTCATCGGGTCCTTCCTATAATTCTAATCCTGGTTCTCCTCCATCTCATTTTGTCACAATGTCAGGTGCCAATGCAGGTGCTGGTCCTCAAGCTGGTGGTATCCCCGACCCTAATGATGGAGCTACTACTAGTGGATCCATTACCAAAATTGTTTTGTCCACTCCTTTGCTACCTTTTATGGCAGGTTTAAGCTTTCCCAATTTTAGCCAGTTAATTAATGACCCTATACTCCAGAATATATGTTGGCCTATTATGCCAACTAAGATTCCCTCAGACATCCCTAAGTTCAAAGGAAAAACTAGAGAGGACCCTACTAATCACATCCACTCCTTTCACATGTTGTGTTTTTCCAATTCTATCACTAAGGACTCCATCCCTCACTAGAGAAGCTACAAAGTGGTATCTCAACCAAGCCATTGCCTCTCATTCTACTTTTGTGACTCTTGCTAAAGAATTTATGTCCTACTTCCAGCTACCTCTCCGCTATGATACCGGTACATAATTTTTTACCACATTCCGTCAAAATTCTGCCACCCGCCTTTCTGACCATGTCCAAGAATGGCGTAGAAGGAGGATCTTGTGTCAAGCTCTTGCATCCAACGACCGTGTCTATATGGATTGGTTTCTTAGAATGATTTTTCCTTCCATTGGTAAAGATGTCGCATATCACTTTCCTTAGACCAAAGAAGAACCTCTCCAAGTCACATTAAAATATGACTTGATCTACGCCCAATCTGGTTATGTTTATACCATTTTACCAGATCTTCCTAGACCTGGTGGTGCCAATGCACTGGGGGCATCTCACGCCACCGACGGTATCGTTGGATCCATTTCACATCCATATAATAATCCTCCCATGAGTTATGGTTTCCCTCAGGGAGGGGCCACCTCCTCTAGCACTTATCACCCTCCTGGTAGCATGTATCTAGGACAAAGCAAACCTTACGCATTTATCCATTTGCATCAACCGATGCCAGGGCTATCTGTTTCTCAACCTGTTTACCCAAATTTTTCTCAACATCCTTTCTATCCCTATCCACAGCCCGATGCTTTAGGCCCTCTGGCATCAGCACCCCAACCTCCCGTGCCTTCTCAACCTCTGCCAAAACAACCATCTCCCCCTAAATGTCAGGTATATGTGCAATAGAGTGCAACTAATCCTCCTAATTCCAAGAAAGAGAGGAAATGTAACCAAAATCAACCATTACAGGGTAACCAAGGGTGCCAAGTTACTCAACTGAACACACCTCAAGGGAACCAACCTAACACTAGCAAGCATTTATAGGGCGATCATCCCAAGCAGAAAATGTTTCTTCATATGAAAAATCCGTATTCTTGTTTTGGTGTCCATATCTATTATATTCATGATTTTCTTCTTTTACCCCAGATGCACTAGTTGTGGGAAGCACAAGAAAAATCTAGAGCACAGCAAGCCACTACTTCAGCTCCTCGAAATACTGCACCAGATCGACCGGTTGTGTTCACTAATCCTTTCCCTCAGCAAGGATATGTGGCTGCCCAACTCCTTCAAGGTCAGACCACCCCTCAACCTTCATAGTATGGTACCCCTGAATACCATATTCTCTTGATGGATTCTGAAGAGGTCAATACCGTTGATGTCAACCTTCAAAATCGGTCATGCCAATATCACAAGCTACCCTCCAAGTTTGCAATTGAGTCCCAAACTAAAGTTTCCATAGAGTCCATTTTGACACCTAATGGTCCCTTACATATCCCTTAGCATTGGGCAGAGGTCATTCCAAAGATCCCCAAAGGTCCATTACACCGAAATGTTACTTCTGCCAAAGCCGCCCACACCTACACCATAGTAGATGACTTGACACAGTCACCTACTACCATGTCAATGCTGGAAGTCCTCCAGTAGTGCCCTTCATAATAAAAATATCTACTATCTACTTTGGGAATTGTGGATCCTTTAGATGATCTTTTGATAATCTTCGATGTTGAAAAGTCCCCCATTAACTTCATCCGTCGCCTTCCAAATACCAGTCAAGATTCATAATGCCAATGTATCGCGATGCATCATTAACGAAGGCACATCCACCTGCATGATGTCTGTCTTTTTTTGGAATAAATTTGTATCACCCATCTTAGCCCCATCTATCATCACTTTGCGTGCTTGGGAAGGTCAGCCTTCTCAGCCCCTTGGCATGTATCACAATTGTCCTGTCACTCTTTCAGGTCAGACTATTTGTGTCTACATTGAATTCATTGACGCCCCCTTGGATTAAAATATCCTCTCAGGTCATAGCTATACCTGCGTGATGTTTGTTGTTGCATCTACGGTTCACCATAAGATGTTATTTTCCCATAATGGAAATATCTTTACCATCGATCAACTGGCATATTACAAACCAAAGTCTCAAACATCCCTTGATTCCATCATATCTTTGGTAGCTGATAAGAAATCAGTCGCACCTCTCACTAGTGTTTCACCAGGAATCCATAAATATTCTACCCTACTTGGTGATTTCCCTGTCCACCCCGCTCTTATCACTGACCCCAGCTCGCCAAATGTTTACATGATGCAATCATCTCAGGCTAGCCACAAGTGGTCCCGTACAACCAGCCAACATCCTACTTTTCCACAACCTACTAGTGGTCACTAGACAAAACCTTTAGGACCTTATTTTCAAGGACCTTCTCCCTCTTCTAGTGTCTCTTCCAACCTTTTTCAAGCAGGAATGGTTCCGCTTAGCCTTAACCATTTTTGAACCATTCTGCCAAGTTGTTACCCTTCCGGTCAGATATCGTTTCTTGCTCCCCCCTTTGGAGTCTTTCTAGTTCTTGTTATGGCTACATAGAGCCTTCCCAATTTGACCCTGGGGATTCTAGTCTGTTACATTGATCCCCCAGCCAACGCTCTTCCTAGTCAGTTCAAACCTTATACCACTTTGACCCTAGTCCAACTAGTCACTATGACCCCTGCCTTTTCTTCAATGCCTCAGCCACCTCAACAGGAATATATTCCTATTGTGAAAGCATCTGGTGAGAGGGGATAAGCCAAAAAGAAGGAACCTAAGGACAAGGCCCCCAAAACGATGCCTACTCCTCCTAAGCCTCCAAAGTAGTCACCTCCATGTGCTTTTTATGATGTTTTTTATCATGCTACCCATAATTGTCTTGACATTCCTTGTCTCAAACCTATGGTCAACGAGACGTTTCCTGAATGTGATATCTCGGAGGTCTATGTTACCTTTCCCTATTCAGCCAAGAAACTCAAATCATTTCTCACTAACCACCCTTTTTCTTTGTGTGATATTTATGGCCACAATTCTCACCATTTTCCCTGTCTCGAAAAATTTCGCGACACCCTTGAGGTTGTTCGCTAAATCGAGGTCGATCGTAGTGGAACCTCTACTCCTCTACTTACGAGTTTTGATTTAGTAGAACCAAAGGACATTTTTACACCCATTTTTATACCTCCCCCTAATGTTGAGATGATGGGACCTTCAGTAACTATCCTGTATCGATCATCATCCATGAGATCCATGGTGGAAGACCCCTCTGAGGCATCCCCTTCTATTTCGACTGAACATCCTTTGGCAATCACCTTGGGCTCAACATTAGTAGATGTTTCATCTACTAGCTCTTTTTCTACCCTCTGTAGCAATGCATATGTGAACCATATCTCTCATGATGATGCACCAGGTAGCTCCTCTGCATCATATGGTATCTCTTCCTCCAGTCTTCCCATATTCCATTTAGATGAATACATCATGGAAGCCATGACCACCCCTGATTTTCCCTGGGATGATATGCACCATTGTGCATATTTCCTTCCATAATGCACCCATGATTAGTATTTTTTGGAGTCCAAAGACTTCATCCATAGTGAATTTGATTGGTTCAATATCCCCTTACTTAAAAACCATGCATTCGAACCGCATACACCTTTACATTGACACCCAATGTTTGGGTAAGGGGGCAGCCATATTTGAGAGTCCGGGAGAAGAAATTCTCCACAACCCTCCTAGTGCATTTGGTAGTGTCGACTCTAGTACCATTATTCTTCCCCATTTAGAAGAACCTTTAAAGTCTCATATCACTTCATATCACTCTAGGGATGACCCACTTAATCATTCCTTCGTATTACATCTACAACCTAGTCCCTTAGACATTATTGTTGACCAACTTCAACCTTTTCTAGGTGAGCACCAGTTCATTATATCCAAAGCCACCCTTTGGGATAGTGACACCATGAATGCAAACCCATAAATTTAGTCCATTTTCTTCATATATGCAGTGCCAAATGAGATTGGTAATCTGTCGTTTCCTTTCTCTAACTTTATCTATCCATTATTCCCATAGGAGATAACCATAACATAAACAAATGGTGAACCACATCATAAAAATGTGTTTAGATTCCACTATTCTGAATACATTTGGCATGTCCATAGCATGCTTGGGGGCACCTATGCCCCTATGTCTTCTCACCACCCTCTTGAATATTTAGTACCTATGATACTGAATGCTTGAATCCATTATTTCAACACATGGAACACCATGGTGCTCCACAAAATCCTCTAGCTAGGGGAATCATTCCCCCATTAGCATACCAGATCACTCCCCTCCACCACATATTCTTGGGGGCATGATGACATCCCTGGCCATATTCTCACTTGATTAACAAAAGTCTCAACCTAGACCCCACCAATCTAGGTATGGTCAATTATCCTCCCATTCCTTTGATAGTTTTTCCTACTACTTTCTCCGCTGAGCCATATATCGTAGATGCTTGATACCATATCTTCAAATATTCTACTTTATGTGATACCAGATTTACCACTTGGTCCCAGTTACAGGTTGTTTGGTCTAAAATGTGCATGCAAATTAGAGTTTCATTTTACTATCAATTCGGGTAAGTAAACTTCGAGGATCATCCAATATATATGGACTTAGAGATAAAATAAACTAGGCTAGGTGAAGAAATGCCAAAGCTCCCTTACAGGAGGTTGTTCATTAGGATCTCCAACACCTATTTAATTATTTAATCAAAATGAAATCTAAGGAAATTGTGATAAGTGTAAGAAATATTAAGGCTCCCTTACAGGAGACTGTTCATTAATATTTCTAATCATCTTAATCAACAAAATATTTAAACTAATGAAATTAAAGCAATTAAATCTAATTCTGATTGATTGCATGAAATATTAAAGCTCTCTTACAAGAGACTATTCATTTATATCTCAAGAATATAAATCAGAAACTTAAACTAATGAAATCAAACATTAAATAAAAAATCAGATTCATTGAAGGAAGCATTATTACTTTCTTATGAAAGGTCATTCATTAATATTCCAAACATATGAAACTAATAATTTAATCTAATGAAATAAAAAAATAAACATAAAATAAAAGCCTAATAAAATAAAAATGCACTTGCTAGGCAATGGGGATCCTTCCAACGATTCACAAGCACACCAAAAGAAAAGTCAAATGTAGAGGATCAAAGAAGCTCTTTCTTATTAATCATCAATTGCAAATTGCAATTACAACCATTACAATGATTCTCCAATCTAACTTCTCACTACCAACCTATAAGATACTAAGGTTACAAAATGAAGAAGAAGATTAAGATTAAGATTAAGACTACTAATGAAGGATATAACACTCCTATTTATACAAAAGCTATGATAACAAACTCATAAATGTAAATCCACTATTCCCTCCTTTGACCTACGTATTTCTCAACCAATGGTGACACATAACCCTATCCTCCATGAGGTCCATGATCTTCTAAAATTCGAATTTGAACATAGAGTGCCACATAAAGATGCCTAGGAAGCTTCCTTTGTACCTACACATGGCAACAAACTCATTCTAATTGTTAGGTATAAGTATAAGCATATTATTTTCTAAATTTTAACCATAAATCCACATAAAAATGTTAATAATTAATAAACTTTGGAAAAGCATAGTTATAACCCAATGATGAGGTAAATGTAATGATGTGGAGGTGGAATGAAGGTGACATGAAGGTAATATGGAAGTAATGTGAAGGTATTAGTGCATAATGGAGTGAGAATAGGGACTATTTTGAGGCCCAACATACCCCCAAACTGAAGGTATTGCATGTCTTCATGCAATCTATTACATTACTTTTTCATACTTGAGCTTTGGCTTAAACTCTGTATGATATCATTTACTTAACTTTTGCAAAGTGTTTTTTATGAACTGCAACTTGGTTGGTTCTTGTGTTTCAACCATATTTTGTTTGTTGCATTCAATTTTAATGTATGATATTTGCATATTGATAATGTGATTTTTATTGCAGATTATTTTTGTTGGAATGCATCATGGTTGGTTCTTGTGTAACAACCATGATTGTGTTGGCATCCAATTAAATTTTAAATACTTTCTACAAAACCATGTATATGCTCATGATGATTTAATAGTAAATATATTTGGAAAGTATGTGGGTTTTGAATGTGATATGAATGTTTTGAATGTTATATGAATGTGGCAACATACGAATGTGAATGTATTTCCCCCCTCAACTGATGGTTTTGGAAATTTGACAAAATGATGAAAGGAAGTGAAGTTTTTCCAAAAATTATCATTCTAAATTTTCAAGGAATTGAATGGTTAAAAGTTAGAAAATATCATACCTTAACTTACCCTTTAAAAAATGAATGTGAGTTGTGCATGTGTGGCTGCAAAAATATGTTCATAGTCTTCTTTACTTGGTTGTGAAAATGGTGGATGAAATCGAAAAAGTGAATCTTTTATTGTTGTCGCATCTGCTGCTAAATCTATTGTTGGATCTTCTGCTGAATGTTCGGAATCTACTGCTGAATGCGGCTTGAAAAATGTATAAGGCTTGGAAGGTATATAAAATTCAGAATTTACACTTCCCCCCCAGCCTTATTTATTGACTTGTCCTCAAGTCATTTACATCAAAAACTAAAACACAATGAAACGAAATCTGCTTCATCTGATACAAAATATGGGTCTTCAAGTCTTCAACGTTCGATGGCACAAATCTTGCTATGTGAATAGATGTTATGGTGTCGAAAATAACAAGAAATCGTTAACTGAGTAGCCATTGACAGATGTCACTAGTCAACATGAGAGCTCCCATATTTAATGTGAATGAGAGTCAAGATGCCCCGGACACATCTTTCTAAGTATGAATGAATTTGTTGTTGTCGAATACTCAGAAGATCCGATGAACAATAGACATTGATGTATTCCATTTTTTTATCATCATGATAGCTTGCCCTTAAGGCATGCAAGCTTCAAGGTGTTTTTAGAAAAATATTTAGACTCAAGGACTATGGACTCAATGGTGTATGGAAGAAAGGTTTTATTTGCAAGTGTAGGAAAAAGGTAACTGACAATGAATATGTAAAGTGGACCAAAAAGCTCGTAGATGAACTTTGTTGGTTTTATTGTTGGGTTAGGATTGAAGAAAATGTAATGAAGTGTATGTGGTAATGGAAAATGGATAATGACTCTTGTTGGAAAAAAAAATGAATTATGGCATGCAAACTCTAAAATATAGCAAATCTGCTACTTAATTTTGGACTGCCTGCTAAAATAGCTGAGTTTGACCAGCATTGACCAGCCACCTGTAGACATCGAATTCAAGTGTGGATAGGTATTTCACCATCCTTGTACATTTAGGAACAAACCCAACTTTTTGGACTTTGCTAATATGTCATGCAACAAGTCAAACCATTAAGCTATTACAGGAAGTTGCAAGAACTTGTAATATTCTGGAAATTTTGTTTATGTTCATGGACTTGTCCTTTAGAATTTCTCATGAAATTAGTCTTTTGAAGACCAATTGTGCACAAAATTAGTTTCCTTAATGATCAGTTGATCATTCGAAATCTGCAAAAAAAACTTGGCATAAAAAGAAAACATTAGTGTGGTCAACAAGGAATGGCCAATTCCTTGATGATTATGTTGATAACTGTCCATTTTTGATAAAAATAGAGGTGCATAATTTCCTTAAAATTTCCAAATTTCTCATGGTATCTTGAAAGTGACAAGTAAAACAAAATTTGCAAGTCCATGATAATTTGATTTGATGAAGTGGCTTTTTATTTTTTATTTTTTTAATTGTTTTTTTAGAAGAAAAATTAATTGTTTTGATTTTATTTATTTATTTTTTTGAATTAATAATTTATTTATAAATTTCACTCTATCGAATATAAATGAAATTTACCTACTGAAAATAAAAATAAAAATATAATATGTTCAACTTATATTAAATTAATATCAACAATATACTAAAATAAAACCTTAATGAATCTTTCTCACCTAGGATTGTCTATGGAGAAAAATACTCACAACAATATATACTTCGACTTGTTCTATTTGTGCTTGAATTCGATCTCTCAACAAGTCAAAGGCTTACTCCTCAAATCATTGGAGAGCAATCTCTCCCTTCAAAATCTACATTTTAGATTAATTTATTACTTCCACTTAAATTCATCTCCTCTCAGCATGTTGTCTAGCTTTTATAAATTTTTTCCATAATATGAGTTCAGGATGGAAAAGTTCTAGTAGTCTGGCAAAGATTTTGGGTACCCTCATTTCTATATGTGGAGCCATGATTGTGACTCTATATTTGTGTCAGCATCTTTGGAAAGACACTCTGGCAGCAACTCGACACACAGCTATCCATGTCGACATCGCGTTCCATCCTCAGACAGATGAACAAGGTTGTTAATCGCATGGTGGTATAGTTGCTTCGAATCTACAACCATAAGCATTGATGGACATGGGATGATATTATCCATATAGACAACAAAGATATAACTGAGCTCAACATATTTTAACAGGCAAGTGTTCGTTTGGACTTTGTTTTGTATTTCAATCCTCAGTGCTTATCGACTTATTCAGTCGACTGAATGTTTTAACCGACTCAGACCATGAACAATGGTCAATCGACAAATTATTCTCCTTGAATGAATCTTTCAATTTTTTTGATAAAGGAAGTAATGAAGATTCAAGAGAGCTGCCCATAGTCAACAAGCGCCTAAGTGAAAACATATGCCTAAGGGGAAACATGCGCTTAGCGGTTGAAGAAAATTTGATGACCAAGATCCAGTCTGTTAGACTCAGTGAAGAAATTAATAACCTCATCGCCCGCTTTAATGGCTTTAATTTGGTTCCTGACATGCTGCCGCTTTCATTAAGGATGATCACTAGATCAATAGGAGCATGGGAGCTAGGATCCAATAGTAAATAAGATGAAATCTGCTTCAGTTTTTTCTTTTTTCTGTCGATTGTAGGTGGATCTTTCACTTGCAGTAATAATATGAAATTCTCGCATGATTTCCCTGCTGCTAGTACTCCAACTGCTGGCTGTAAAGTGACCTCGAGATTTCTGGTTAGGCCACCGATTCTCCATTTTGAAAAATCAACTTTACTGCATGACTCTCGCATTCCTTTCTGGAGATTCTTCTTGTTGTGTCGACCTCCTGTTTGAATTTATATCTTCTCTAATTCATAAATTCACAAAATCTGCACACAATCCATCAAATCACTCAAACCTAGCCAAAAAATTTGTATGCAATCATTAAATTGATTAAATTGGAATATTTTTGTTGTAGGTTAGATATATTCATGCCAAAGTCAAATATAGATATTTTTTGGAACACAGAACCACAACACAATGTAGAGCAATCAGCCAAATGTATACTCAGTTGTATGAGGAATATTTCCTGAAGCGATTGCAATCAGAATTCACATGGGATTTTGAGAGAGCTTTGCTCGGATCCTCCATCATACCGGTTTTGAAAGCTAATAAGGCAAAACCTGTAATTTTCTGTGCATTAAATTAAAAGAAGAAAACAATTCTTTTTTCTTTACACTGTCACCAAAACAGGGTCCTGAAGAACTGCGATTTCCTCTTAAACCGTTAGGACTCCAAGGAAACGATTTCTAGTTTTTGTAATTCATTCCATTCCAAAAAAAAAACCATGTCTTCGTTTTTTTAAATTTACCCTAGTTCGATCAGAAACTGCTTTTTAAAACTATCATTTTTGCAAAGGTTGAAGTTGCTGGCACTCAATTGCGCCTTCCATAGCTGGATTTAAATGCATGTTTTTATGTCCAGGACTCGTTTCATATTCGGTGAAGCTTTTATCAAGAAGAAGAGAACACAAGAAAATAACCATAGATTTGAAGACATTTTTCCTTCTTGAAGATGAAACTTAGATTTCCATGGAAAATATTATGACTCTATTTCCAAGCTCCCTTTGTAGGAATTAGATGAAAGGATCTTCAGGTTTTCAGTGAAATGGGCAAAAAGAAAAAAAATGTATTATTTGGGGAATCTAATGGCTTTGATATTCATAATGTGTGTCATTGAATTTTTTAATACTTTTCATTGTGGAGATAAACTGCAGAAGCAACTCTATAAATTGTACATCCTTAAAAACCAAACCAAAATTGTATGCAAACATATTCAATGAACTCAAATCTTAACACCTGCAAATAAATGAAAAGAAATCAATGAATTCCATAAATGTGTATCATATATTAATGAGTGAATTGAATAGAAGAATTCCCCACTCTCATATGTACACAACAAGATACTTTCATTTACACCCATTAATGCAGTAACAGGTTTGTGTTTGGGAAGCAACAGAAATGATGGAGATGAGGAATATTCTTGGAGTGTAGTGAGAGATCTGATGATAGCCACTAAGAACGAAGAACAAATTTCTACAAGAGAAGATTTTGAAGATTTTTTTCCAGCAAGATTTTTTATTTGTTATTTTTTTTTAAAATAACTCAATAGATTTTTTGATTTTCTTGATTGCTCAAAGTGCAGGAAGAGAGCATACTAATTTCTTGAATTAATTTTATTTCTGCAAGTTAGCATGGATGGAGTGAAATGGCTCTTACTGCGCCACTTAAATTATTTATGATGTTTTTTTTTGTTTTTTTTGTTTTTTTCCTTTAATTTTTGAAAACAAGACTAAAAACTTCTATTGAGCTCCTTTTATTTTACTAATTTATTCTATCTAACTTTCTTGAAAGATTTTTTATTTCCTAGGTAAAAGAATGCTTCCAATGAAGCCACCTACGGACTAAGAATCTGAAAATTCTCACATCAAGATTTAAAATTTTTACCTTATGATTTGCAAGAATGTGAGTAGTCTGTCTTATTTTTGGAGTTTGCACAAGGTTCTTTTAGAACCATTCTTAAAGATTATTCTTTTTCTCCAAAAAGTACCTGTTTAACATATTCAAATTTCTCATCCATAGATGAATTAGTAAGAAATGGGGGGGTTTAAAAACTGAATTTGAAACTAACTAAGTATGGAAAGAAAAATAAAAAATCTCAAATTAAACTCCTTTATGAAGATCCTACTGTCACCATGTTTCATAAGTTAGTCCATAAAAATAAATTGCAATAAAAATGTCTTCCTAAGTCTATCTCTAAATCATCCTCCCTGGAAATGACGCCAAAATTTTTGGTATAAAATGCGAATTCAAATTAAAGTTTCATTTTACTATCAATCTGGGTAAGTAAACTTCGAGGATCATCCAATATATATAGACTTAGAGATAAACTAAACTAGGCTAGGTGAAGAAATTCCAAAGCTCCCTTACAGGAGGTTGTTCATTAGGATCTCCAACACCTATTTAGTTATTTAATCAAAATGAAATCTAAAGAAATTGTGATAAGTGTAAGAAATATTAAGGCTCCCTTATAGGAGAATGTTCATTAATATTTCTAATCATCTTAATCAACAAACTATTTAAACTAATGAAATTAAAGAAATTAAATCTAATTCTGATTGAGTGCATGAAATGTTAAAGCTCTCTTACAAGAGACTATTCATTTATATCTCAAGCATATAAATCAGAAACTTAAACTAATGAAATCAAACATTAAATAACAAATCAGATTCATTGAAAGAAACATTATTACTTTCTTACAAAATGTCATTCGTTAATATTCCAAACATATGAACCTAATAATTTAATCAAATGAAATTCACAAATAAACATAAAATAAAAGCCTACTAAAATAAAAGTGTACTCGCTAGCAATGGGGATCCTTCCAAGGATTCACAAGCACACCAAAAGAAAAGTCAAATGTAGAGGATCAAAGAAGCTCTGTCTTATTCATCATCAATTGCAAATTGCAATTACAACCATTACAATGATTCTCCAATCTAACTTCTCACTACCAACCTATAAGATACTAAGATTACAAAATGAAGAAGAAGATTAAGATTAATATTAAGACTACTAATGAAGGAGATAACACTCCTATTTATACAAAAGCTATGATAAAAAACTCATAAATGTAAATCCACTATTCCCTCCTTTGACCCACGTATTTCTCAACCAATGTGACACATAACCCTATCCTCCATGATCTCCTCCATGAGGTCCATGATCTTCTCAAATTCGAATTTGAACATAGAGTGCCACATAAAGATGCCTAGGAAGCTTCCTTTGTACCTACACATGGCAAAAAAAGCATTCTAATTGTTAGGTATAAGTATAAGAATATTATTTTCTAAATTTTAACCATAAATCCACTTAAAAATGTTAAGAACTAATAAAATTTGGAAAAGCATAGTTATAACCCAATGATGAGGTAAATGTAATGATGTGGAAGTGGAATGAAGGTGACATGAAGGTAATATGGAAGTAATGTGAAGGTATTGGTGAATAATGGAGTGAGAATAGGGACTATTTTGAGGCCCAACACAGGTCAATTAGGGCATCATCCAAAAACACATATCAGTATCCATTAGGATATATCATACTTTAAATGAGTTACTACATGCCTTAAACAAGTCATCCCATTGGTAGTTTTCCTTCATGAAAGTTTTAATACTTAGATGCCAGTTGAAGTGCACCATTGAGCCATCAACACACTCCTAGAATGCAGTAACTGCTTGTTAGAGCATGTACTCCCAAGAAGGGTTGTGTTGCAAATAATCTAGGCCCACTTTAGAGTGCGTTGGTTGTTTGGTAATGAACGTTTCATTGGATTATGGGAATATTCCCAACCTCTAGTGGGTTATAGAAGTTGTTCCATATTTCACCTCATCTAATAGATTCGGATATGGAAACCATGAATCCATTAAACCTATTATCCTCCTATTCCCATGACCAAGGAAACCTCTTCATCCATTTTTAGGAAAGCCATTTAATGATTCAATGTCAAACTACCTTCATCTACTTATAAATAGAGCACTCATCATAGTGCACAAGAGAGAAAGAATTTGTGTTGAGTTATTCTGGTGGGATTAGAGATCTTGGAGGTATTGTGCATGTACTGTGATGCTGCTAGATTGTTGATGCCGTTAGAGTCACTTTTTCAGTGATAAAAAATAACTCTTTTGAGAGTTTTCCATCAGGTCATTCGTCAATTCTTTTTTCTTTTTTTAGTTAATCTTCAACAACAATTTTGGTCACTGAACATGTTCTATAATGATATATTTATCCTTCACATAATTTCATCTCCATTTAGAGGTCTAAATTCATGTCATTCCATATTATATAGGTCAAGTCTAGGGTCAAAAATTCCCATGGAAAAATCTTCATTTTTTCACTAAAAATAAGGAAGTCAAACCTCCATTTCATCCATAAAAGTCTAAGTTGAAGGAAAAAATCGGTTTTCATAGTCTGAAATAAACTCCATATGTCATAATTTTTTTTCGATTCTGTTGTTGTATTTGAAGGGAAATGCAGAGTTTTGCTGAAGAAAGTTATTTTCGAAATCACATCTTATTAAAGTTTTATCTTTAATATTTCGAACTTTCACCCTCAAGACCATAAGATTAAATCCTATGCATTATTCTCCACTACTGTTATTCTCTACTACCCATGTGACACATTGTATCCCCTGACCTGTCAATCATCCATGTCAGATCCCTTTAATTATACCCCTACCCCACATTTATTAAAATCTCGTTGTATGCTAACTACCCCCAATCTCATTGATCATCCACCACATCCTAGTCACATCTGACAACTCGTATGAGGCTTATCCCCCCCCTCATCATCCAAAATTTAACATCAAGTGCAGTTCCGAAAAGAGTGGTTTCAAAACCTAGCCCCACTACTACGTCTCATAATCATAGGATTTCGCACCCCTCCCCACACACAAAACCACTTACCGCCTAGATACCCCTTCAAAATCCTGCTTATCCACCATATTAAACCATTTCTCCACCCGCTAGTTACATTATGCCAATGTGGACTATGGAATATCCAATCAAGTTAATTCCCACCTTTCCATAAGTGTTATCCAATTAATTTAATTCCTAACCATTAGGCAAAGTACCCGCGCCCTTTTCATATGGGAATTAAAACAATTATCCATTTATTAATCACTCAACGCTGGTTTTAGACTTTTATTCTGCTATTTTCTCTGCTCTACACAGGATTACCAATTCACAACTATTTCCATAATTCCATAACAACAATTTAACCACCATTCAAAGAAATTTTATCACTGTTAAGCCTCCTCTGCAGTTGTTGACATTATTTTGAATTTGGAGAGCTTCTCCTTAGTCTCAGCCTCTATTTTTCATTCATGTTTTCTCTATTCCAACAGAGCCAATCATGTCTCCAAAGAAAAAAGGACTAGAAGAACCATTAAGTCTTCCGTTACACCCTCCAATTGGCTTTCATCACATACCATTTGCAGACAAAGACAAAAAAATCCATGAAACTCTTTGTGACCTTGAGTCATTTGAATTATATTGTTGGTTAGAAGATAAATTATTAGATAAATATGATAATATAGGACTATGGGATTCTAATCCTCCACATTTTATCTTTCCTCACACCCATAGTTCTGCATAATTTGTTAGAAGATGCCAATCCTAATATATGCCAAACCAAAGAGCTATTATCACTCCTACAGGAGAGATTTTAGTGACCATCACTACCCAAACCATTGAAAAAAAGATGCAAGACCCAACCACAGAGAATGGAACACCATTTTCCAAAGAACCCTTGATTGAAATATATCAGAAGTTAGATTTTACAAATAGAGCTCAAACTCCTGATCAATTACCCAAGAAAAACCCTCCATTTATATCATCCACTTTCCCCAAAATATTCAAACAAATAATCACAGTCATTTCCTACCTTCTTAGTTATTATTTAGACCAATGGGTAGATGAAGCCATCATAGGATTCATGTCCATATTCTCCAAATATTCCAAACCCTCCATAATTTTCAATTTCAGTCAATTCATTGCAGATTCTATCCATGATTAGTTTGTTAAATTCACAACTGAAGAGATTTTCGGGTATGCTTCTTTGTTGGTTTACTTGTTCTTATATTCTTAGGGGGAAATTTTAAGTTTTCCTTATATAAATTAGATGAAGAAGGTAATCAAAAGTCAATCATTATTTGGAATTCATTAGTCATGAAGGAACAGAAAGAGTATTCATATACTTAATTTGAGAACTTTTTTCTTCATCCAACACTCATTTTATTGAATATCACTATAGAGCCTAGGATTAGTGAAGAAATCAGAAAGGTATTGCATCTATCAGATCAAGGCAGAACAAGGGGATTAGTCCCTTTATCATAACTATACCGAACTCAGAGTTTATGGCTATGAGCTTCCCCCTTACAAGCTTCAAAAATTCCTCCCCATGAGGATTTTTTCATTGGAGTATATTAGAAAAATGATTAATGTTGATGAAGTGCATTTTTTCTCTACTAAAAAGAAATCACAATTCAAAATTAAAACACAGATAGGGCCTTTTATCAGTAATAGCAGGGCAACAAGGGAGGAAGAAGATAAATTATTGAAAGAGATGAATTTTATTCCAAGTTTCACACGGTGTTATGATCCAGTTAGTGTCATTTCTAAATTGAGGGTAGAATATAAATCTACACCTTATTTTCATATACCTAGACCAGCGATTGAAAAATATATGAATCAGCTTGAATGGATTGAAGGTAATTTACAAGAGGCTGAAGAACAAATAATGTCTACATCAACATTACAAACTCCTGTTGCACAGGAAAGAGCATGGAAAAGGGTTAGAGAAGATCAATCATCTCCAATGACTGATTCATATAGAAAAGAGTTTAAAACTCATTACAGGAAGAAGACAAATTTTAATCCAAAGGTTAATCCTGGCAAGGAGTCAGAGAAATAAGTAATTATCATTACTAAAGAGGCACTTCCTTCCACACAAGAAGGTGATAAAATTACTTCTACTACTCCTACTACTTCTAAAGTTTCTAAAGATTAATAATCGGCAGCTTCTAAAGATCAACAGAAAGCCATTCAAACTAGTACATTTGCTACAGGGAAAAGGAGAAAACTATCTTTGACACTTTCAGAGAGATTAAGATGAAAAATGAAGTGTTAAAAACAAGTAAATACAATCAATTTTGGAAGCAAACTCCTAGCTCTTAGAGTAGTTTGATCTCAACTTTTGACAGAGAAAAGGGGAAAATGCAGTTTGGTTTTCTTCAAGCACAAATTCCACAGCCAAAATCAAAAGGAGATTACAAAAATACAACATTTGAGTTTGATACAAAAGAGATTCTTCCAATATCTCAAATGGAGTTACACAAGGAAACTCATGATATGATTTCATAAACTCTCACTAACACTTCTATAAATTTATCAAAACTATAGGCTTCATTGGAAAATGTACAGTCACAGCTGAAAATGGAGAATGTGTCTTCATTTGCAAAGGACACAAGAATCAAAACTCTAGAAGAACAAGTGATTAAAATTGGATATGATCCTTCCAATTTCAATGCAATAGAAGAAACCATCATGAAGAAAAATGTTGATATAGTAGCATTGAGGAAACAATTGAAGATTCTAGACATAGAAGATCCTTTGGAAAAAGATATTGAAGAGACTGAATCTCAGAAGACAGAAATGATGAAATTGATTATAGGGCAGAATGATCAAATAAAGTAGATGGAATCAGATTTAGAAAAAATGATAAAGGAAAAATACCTAGCAGCAAAAGCATGAAAGGTTCCTTTAGAAGCATCCCCCCTTGCAGTCATCCATATAGGCACACCTTCTACAACAAGTATTGAAGATGGTGTTGAGCAGCTCACCAAAGCAGTCCAGAATGTGTCCATTCAGGAAGGGGAGATAAATAAATTATAGGATTAGGTAAAATTATTTCAATTTTAGAAATCTAATGCTGATAGTTGACATGTAGCTGAAGCACAGAGAGCTAAAATGTTAATTAAGAGATTGAAGAATGTGAAGAAAGAATCAAATATTGGAAATACTTTGGGCCAAGTAAAAGAGATAACTTGGGTAGACATCACGGAATATTTAAATGATATTTGGCCAAGTATAGAGATCATATTTGAGCAAACGGAGCTGATACAAAAATAAAATGAGGCTATTACAACAATCAAAGCACATTTGGGAGATAAGCCTACTATAGCAAACAACATTGTTAAGTTTCTGAATGAAAAAAAATGTATGATATGGATGATTTGGGTATAGATGACAGAACAAAAACAATCTTGGAAGTGAAGAAACCGCTCACAAAGAAGAATTTGATTCTTTAGCTTGAGGAAAAGTGTCACAGTCTGGAGGTCACACTTCAAATATTTTTCAGCAGAATAGAGCCTCTAACAAAGAAAGGGGTTCCTTCTATTGTTCTTATTAATGATAAATTGATGACCAAAGAGGATTATTGGATAATATTGAAGGAAATTGCTAGAGATACTACCAAGTTTTCAAATATCAAATGCACATTGACAGGAAGGGCACTGTTGGGAACCTTGAGTAATGACAGTTATATTTAGTATGAATTCAAACATGTTTTTGTGGTGAGGCCCACCTTTGCTAAATAAACTGAAGCAGATGAAGTTCATTGTAAGGTAATGAAATTGGTCATCCCTGATGAAGAACTTTGGGAAAATGTATGTGAATTTCAGGAGTAATTAGTAAAATAAGAAAATTCAAACTCTGCCAAATCATCAGTAAAATGAAAACCATCACATCAACAATTATCTCCTTTAGCAACTATTTTCAGTTAGAACAACACCAGCACAACAACTTGAATTTATTTCCATGATGTAGTTAGAATTTAGTTAGAAAATAAAGCACTATCTATTGTGATATCCTTTAATGTAAATGTAATTTTTATTTTCTATGAAGACTTCTCTGTACGAAGTATTACTGTTAGATAATTGATTTTTTTAGACTCTATATATTACTGTGGACCTATCATTAATGAAATCAAAGGAGTTGTATAAAATTTTGTGAGATTCATGTGGTATTTATTTTGAGCATTGTGCTTTCTCTCAGTTATTACATTTCGATTTTATTTTATGTGTAAAAATATTATCAGTTTATAAACAAATATTAGTTACATGTTCTGTTTATTAAGATTTATACAATGTGTATTTTCTTCTAATGAATGAATTCATTATATTTTCATTCAGACCCCTAGATTTTTCTACCATTATAAACAAATGACAACTTAATTATGCTCAAATAGTTTTCCTTTCTTGCCTTACTCTATTCTCTGCAATTCAATATTTGAAAACAGCTTTGGTTTCACTGATCATAATTTTTATCCAGTAAACAAATTATTAAAAAAATTCTAAAACCTATTAATTCATATCTAGCCTAAAATATGGCACTTAGCCTAAAATTGAATATTTAACGGTGACACAGAGAGAGCCTTCTCTAGTTAGGTAGGGCTAGCTACCGAGATAAAATTCAGTTTACAGTTACCTTTCTTCGCTCCTATTTTCAGCCTAGAAATTTGGGGGAGAGTGATAAATTTTTTGGTGTTGTTGCCAGGGAAATGATTGTTAAATATTCCCTGGGAAAGTTTTTCCTCCATAGGCTGAAGTCAAAACCTGAGCCAAAATATATAATTTAGATCTTAAGCTGGCTCCCAAAAGATATACTAGGTCAAACGCTGACCCTAATCCATCACCACTAGTATAAAATCCTAAAAGTATTTTGAGATAATAGAAGACTAAATCTCAACAGTTAGGAAGAGTGTTTCCTCCACTTATTAAATCAAATTTCCTACCTATGAGGTTTTCCTCAGAATATTTGAATTTCTTTCCATAACCTAAAAAACCTTTAATTAGAACCAAATCTGAAACTTTTCTCTCAGAAGCTACTTTTACCCTTTTGATTTTGAGTCTTTTACACCATTTTTTGAAACCTTTGAGTCTGAAAATGATATTGAAGTTTGGCCCAATTTCCATAAAATTAAAGGCTTAGTATATAAATTCTAAGAAACCTCTCAAAAGGCCTATTTTCAATATCAGCAACAGGATTTTGGTAATTCTTTTACCTCACCATCTCATACATCGTCATCATCTATTCCTCCTTTCATTCCATCTTTACCTTTGCAAACTTTTTTTCAATCCACATCACAATTCACACCTCCACCACCTCCTCCATTAATCATGGCCAGATTTTCTCCACTAATTCTATCAGGTCATCTTACTGCTTTACCTCAAAATTATGGTCATAGGCTACCTCTCTTTGATGGAACATCAGAAATCATAGCCTGTCATCATGTGGCTAAAGTAATTGATTTTATAGAACTTGAAGAAGTAGACAGTGATGATGCTAAGACACGTATAATTGCTCAATGTTTTCCTAGAGATGTGAAGAAATGGTTTCACTCTCTTGGAGCTGGTACAATTAGTACCTCACAACAGCTAATTTATTTATTCATGGAAAAATGGGAAGAGAAGAAAAATCGATTGCAAATCCTAGATGAATATAATGCACTAAAAATGAATACAAATGAGTCTGACCAAGAATTCACATCTAGATTTAATAAGATATATGATCAATTCTCGATAATAACAAAGCACCCCGAGGCCTTTCTTTACTCCATTATCTTGATGGCTTTGACCTTGACATGCCCTATTAGCTGAGAGAGAGAAACCCATCAATTTTGGAAGAAATTAAAAGAAATGCAGTGAGTGTAGAGGCCAATCTAATTATTAAAAATTCCAAGGTCAAAATAGAGAAAATATTCACAATAAAAGAAGAAACATTCACTTCATCGGAAGGAAAAATTGATACTTTGATTAAAGCCATGGAGAAAATGATGGATAATATGGCCAGTGCTGATAGACAAGCTGAACCTTCTATAAGAAATCCCAATTTCAGGGGTCAAAATCAGCAACCCCAATACAATATTAAACAAAGGGAACAAAGGGGTCAAGATCCACAAATTCAATAGCAAGTTCAGACACCATTCTTGTAGAATTATACTGAAGGCCCTGATGAGGGTGACGAAGAAGACATTTCTATAGAAAACCATTTATTTTAGGACAATCAACAACCTTTCTTCCTCATTGAAGAAGATCAATATTTTGCAGAAATTTATGCATCAGAAGACCAAAAATATGCCATATCAAATGAATAATTACTATGCATTGAATATTATCAGATAGGATATCAAAATGACCTCACCCAAGTTCAAAGGAAGTATGGTTTGAGGAGTAGAAATGTTCCTCTAGTTGCTAATCAAAATAAACAGAGCTCTCAAACCAATACTCAGCAAAAAGAAGCTGATGTACTAAACATAAACAAAGAAAAAGCACGTGTTGTTTCTACTTATCCTAGAGCTAATGACGCATCCACCAAAAATCAAAGAAAAGATCAAGAAGTTCAAGAAGGAGGATAGAAGAAATATTCTTCATCTAAAGTACTACTTGAAAATAAAGACACATCACTAAAAGAGGTAGATAAACATCCTGCTTGTTTTTACTTTGAAAATGAAATTTCCAAACTAAAAGTTTCCATTCCTCTAACTGAGATAATGAAAAATGATCAATACAAGTTTCAAGTTACTAAGTTGCTTAGATTTGATCAAACATTTGATATGGTTAACTTGAATGATGATCATCCTGAGCTTCATTTTGGTCACGCTATTGATGGTAAATCAGAAGATAGTGAAGTTCATCCATTTTACTTAAGTCTCAAGATCCATGATTTGATTCTTCATAATGAAATGGTTGACTCTGGAGCATCCCACAACCTCATGCATAAAGCAATTATGGAAAAATTAGGACTAGATATCACAAGACCTTATCATGATCTCTATTTATTTGATTCAAGAAGGGTGAAATGTCTTGGTCTTATCAAGGATTTAGTGGTCTCATTAGAAAAATTTCCAGCCAAGAATTTCCTCATGGATGTTTTTGTGGTTGAAATCCCACCTAGTTATAGAATGCTACTTTCTAGATCATGGGGAGAAAAGCTTAGAGGAAAATTGCAGCTAGACTTTTCATATACAACAATTCCTATATTTGGACAATTCAAGAAACTTTATAGAGAAAGTAAGTTGAAGTATATGATTAGTATTAGAGAAAGGCCTAAAAATCATCCCATTCATGTTATACATATAGATTTAGAGTCTTTTATTTTATTCAATGAAGAATGCTCAGCATATTTAGACTTTTTTATTTAAGAAAAATAAAAAATCAAACAATTTAAATTCTGTTTTAGAATTGATAGAAACATAATTTTGTAAGATAGTGCCAAATGGTTTGGAATTGAAGACATATCCTCAAGAAGAAAATAAGAAAATATGAGAAAAAACAGAAATTTCGGATATAGGAGAGGTATCTCAAATAGAAAACAAAAATCATTCATCTAATTTACACCTTCTAGATGAAGAAAATAGTCTTTGGACTATGGATTTTGATGGAGCCATGGGAAAAGAAGGTGTTGGTATTGGAATATGGATTCATAGCCCAACTAATCAATCATTGGATATCCCTCAAAATGTTAAAATGTCTTCTTATAAACTATCATTTGACTGCACAAATAATGAAGTTGAATATGAAGCCTTAATTGTTGGCCTAAATGTTTTGAAAAATATTGGACCAAAGAAAATTTATTTATATGGTGACTCTGAGTTAGTTATCAAGCAATTCAAAGGAGAGTATTAGGCCAAACATCCCAGAATAAGAGATTATATAAATGCAGTCCTAGATATCCTCAAAACATTTCCTGAATATACTTTGTCACTAATTCCTAGAAACAACAATGTTATTGCTAATTCTCTGGCCATTTCTGCTAGTATGTTCAAAATTCCTCTATATCCAAAAAAAAAATATGAAATAAATGTCAAACATCACCCTTATATCCCTAACAATGATCAATATTAGCAAGTATTTCAAAATGATGAGAAAATCAATAACTTCTTATAGACAGAATAAGAATTCATCAATGCCCAAATAGATGACCAAGAAATTCATGCTACAGAGATGCAAGTGCTACAACTTAATGATAGTTCTATTCCAAGAGGTTTAATACCTTTGGAAGAACATTTTGATCAGGATTATGTTGCAAGAAAGCCTACTATGTCACCAACAGAGGTGGGAGTGGAAGATCTAAATATTGACACTTCAGAAAATCCAAAGATAGTGTAGATTTCAAAATCCTTGTGTCCAGAAATGAAATCTAAGTATGAAATACTTATGTCTCAATTCTCAGATGTATTTGCTTGGGAATCTTCAGATTTGAAGGTCTATGATAAAATAATTATTTAGCAAACTATTCCTTTGAAGCCAGATCAAAAACAATTTTGCTAGAAGTTGAGAAGGATGAATCCTAAATTGTTTCCTTCTATCATCTAGATGTTATTTTTTAGTTGGATCATCTAGAAGTTATTTTTTAGATGGATAATCAGGATATAATTAGGTTCTTTTCCACCCATATGATCAAGGAAAGATAACTTTCACCACACCTTGGGGTACTTTCATGTATGCCAAAATGCCTTTTGGTTTGAAGAATGCAAGGGGAAATTTTCAAAGAGCAATGTATATTACTTTTTCCAATGAAAAATATCTATTTTTTGTTATTTAACTTGATGATATCATTGTTTTCTCAAAGACAGATGAACATCATTTTCATCATTTAAAGACAGTCTTTCAAAAGTGCAGAAAGTTTGATATTTCATTAAATCCAAATAAAAGCCTCTTTGCTATGGAAGAAGGAAAGTTGTTGGGGCATATTATATCTAAATATGGAAGAAGAGTATATCCTTCAAGGATTGAAGAAATTTAGAATTTAGATTATCTAAGGAGAAAAAAAGAGATTCAATCTTTCAATGGTAAAATTGATTTTTTTGAGAAGATTTGTTCCAAATCTTGCTGAACATTTGAGGCAGATTACTGATATGTTGAAGAAAGACACTGAAGTAAAATGGTCCAAAGAAGAAAATAAGTCATTTAATAAATTCAAGTTAGCTCTATCTCATGCTCCTATTCACATTAGCCCAGACTGTACTCTTGATTTTATAATCTTCTCATTTGCTTCAGAGCATACACTTCTTGTTGTTTTAATGCAAAAGAAATATAAAAATACAGAACAACCTATTGTTTTATTTAGCAGAAGAATAAGAGATGTTGATTTAAATTACAATATCATTGAGAAACAAGCTTTAGCATTAGTAAAATCGTTGAAATATTTTAGAGTGTACATTTTACATTCCCATGTCATTGCTTATGTGTCAAATGTTGCTGCTAAAGAAGTACTCACAGAGAATGATCCAGAAGGTCGTAGAGGAAAATAGATTGCAGTTTTTCTAGAGTATGATTTGGAGATTACGCCCACAAAATTAATCAAAGGACAAGTCCTAGAAAAACTAATGGCAGACTCTAATCTTCATGCCTTAGATATAAACCTCATTGCTACACTATCTGAAGAAAAAGCTATTGAAACATTACTTGAGATAGCTGAAATATTTTCTTTATCTCCTTGGTCTATTGATATTGTATATATTCTACAAAATTTGAATCCTCCTCCCAAAATGACAAGTAGTAAATAAATATCATTGAAGTTAAAATATACTGCATTCTAAATGGAGTTTTATACTGGAAACATCCTGGTGGAAAATTGTTGAATTGTTTAGTTGAAGGTGAAGTTGAGAAAGTCATGAAATGTTTCCATAACAGTGATTGTGGAGGTCATATTTATTGGAAAACCACAACAAATAAAATCTTGAGAGTAGGTTTCTATTGTTCTACCTTGTTTTATGATGTTTACAAAATAGTTAATAATTTTCATGAGTGTCATATATTTCAAGGAAAAAGGAAGCTTTTACCTTTGCCTCTTAAACCAATTGATGTTAAAGCACCATTCCAACAACGGGATCTTGATTTTATTGGTGAAATTCATCCTCCATCTTCATCTCAACATAAATGGATTCTCACTGCAATAGTTTATTTTACGAAATGGATTGAGGCTTTTCCCACTAGGCAAGAAACTGCTTCTATGTAATATTCCAAATTTTCCGTCAGATTATTGGAATATTAGAGTTCTTAATTTTTCTATTTAATTATGTAAATAAGAGGGTGGAGGGACCCATAAACCCCATAGATGAATAAAATCCACTTTTGGTGTGTGCATGTGGGTTATTTGATAGTATATCTACATTATAGAGTAGTGGAGCACCCTATTAATGAAGGAATAGTGGAGACCATGGATCATTAATGAGCAAGATCATGGAGATAGTGGAGGAGTCAAAGTAAGATCATGGAGCAATAAAAGTAAGATCATAGAGAAATAATGATGAAGTGATGGAGGAAGTGGTGCATTAAATGCACACATGATAGAGAGAGTGGAAACTAAATGCAGAGATCATAGAGATCATGGAGAGACAATGCAATCTTCATGGAGCCTAGTGGCCGCATGCGCAATGTAGTTACGAGGTGGGCCAAGGCTAGGGGAGGCTCACAAATAATAAAAGGAAGATGAAGAAAACCATAGAACTCAGATTTCAAATTTGGATTTTAGATCTTGATTTTTCATTTGACATTTCTTTGCACGCTTTAGCTGTTTAGCTAAGTTTGTAGTGTTGTTTAGCACACGGGTGTTCCTGAGCAGGAATCCCACCCTTACTCATAGGGGAATTCAAGTGCCTGCTCTGGTAAGCCTTATTTTAGCATTAATTCATCATCAAGAATTGGTTCCACATTAAGCCCCTCTCTACAGCACATTCAGATTCAGGAATTACACATTCCTGCTTGAGTGTTTGAGAGGAGGAGGTTGTTTCTAGCATTTTAGCTAGGAAACTGGTGGAGGATTCATCCTTTCATCTTGTGGTTTCAAATAAATCTTCTAGGAGAAGCATATTGATATCCTACATCATGCCATCATTTTATACCTCCATGCAGTAGTAGTTCCCCCAAGAATTTCCCAGTCTAGTCATGTAGATCCATTGGAGGAAGGAAGTTTCTAGTATTTCAGGTGGAAATCCTATGAGGGATCATCCCCTCACTTTGGTGAGATTGTTTCCATCATTTTTGAGCTAAATTATATCATCTAGTAGTAGTATATAGCTTCATCCTCCCTGACAGCATAGTCCATTCCATCAGTAATGTATTTGCAACTGTAATCTTGAGAGGAGGAAGAAGGAGTTACATCTCAAGCTTCTATCATGGAGATCTAGAGGAGGGATCATCCCTTAATGCATTGAGATTATTGTATATCATTGCAACCATATTAACTGCAGTTCATGCAGTAGATCTGCATACCCAGTAGTCATATAGTGCAAGCCCTAGGAGCATGATTTTCCAAGGTTGTGATATCTATAAATCCTTTCTTCGTTATTTTGGGTTTTCATCATAGAGCCTAGATCTAAAATCCTGACATCATTTGAGCTTTGGAACAACTATATATACAAATTCCATTTCAGCTAGCAGTTATATTTCCAACATTTGTAGAAGGGACATTGCAGTATGGTCTCTAGCAGTCCAGTAGTTACAAAGTGCCTTTTGTGAGAGGGCTTTAGGGTCACTCTAGCCTTCCTTGTTGGCTTGAGTGTTTCTATTTTTGAGAACTGTTGTAAATTGTAATCCATATCGATATTAGTAAAATGACTCAGCTATTTTGTCTATTTTCATGGTGTTTATATCTTATGTGTACATTATTGTATTTTCCAGCTGTTGTGTTTCTATATTCCTATCTTTCCCATTTTGGGATATTACAGTGGTATCAAAGCATGATATTTCGTTGAGCTTGTGGGCACTACATCTTATGACATCAGAAAAAGAAGCAGAAAGTAGAGATCTATAATTGTGGGGGGATTAAATTTTTCCACACTTCTCTTCAGATCTATGCAATATCTCTCCAAGGAGGTCAAACAAATGAGAAGGGAGAGGGAAAGAGAGACCTCAAGAAGGTTTAAGAATGAGGAAGGTCCAAGCACTTCCTATCAGAAGTAGAAGAAACCAAAAATGCAAAAAACTCCAAAAAAATCTACTATGTCCACTTTCTTTAAAGAGGAAGGTGAATGGCATGGAGATGGATGAAAATTGGAGCATGAGACTCTAAGAAATTATCTAGAAGAGTAAAAATCTCAAACAAGAGCATTCAACGAGAATATAACTCTCCAATAGTTTTTCTAGCTCAAGGAAGAACGAAGATCCCACAACAGCAATAGAAGAAAGAGGCACATACAGAATAGATTCTTCTTGCCTACATTTGATGGGTCATCCACAAGCACAGTAAAGGCTTGGAGGAAGATGTTAGATGCATTCTTCTTACTACATCGAGTAGTAGGAAGAGAGGCTGTTAAGATTGCAATGTTGCACCTTGAGGGCGAAGCAAAGGATTGATGGTTTAGTCATTTGAAACATGCAAGAGTTGCTGCTTATGCAGACTTCACTCAAACGGTGATAAATAATTTTGATAGAAGAAAACTAGAGACACTTTCCATATAGACATTACCCATCATTGATGATAAAGTACATGAGAATCAAAGGGAGGATGTCAACACTATCACTCTGGAGAGGGAGAAACCAACACCACCACCACCACTAGCTGCATAAGTACTTGCATAAGGGGAATGAGAACTTGTATCTTTGCAAGATGGTATTGAGCCCTTGACATTGAGAGTCCCATGCATGACTTAAGAGATTCATGAGGAAGAGGAGGCAAATTCCATTGCTGATATAGTAGTAGAGGAGCATCCATCACCGTCACCAGTAGTTGGAGAAGCCATTGCACTGGTTGGAGGAACTCTTGTGGCTTTGCAAGATGTTCCCAAGTTTCAGCTAATCCAAGGTTTGCAAACATTTTCATCTCATATTATTTCAACACCTCAGCTTGAGATTTGTGAGACCATTCCATTAGGGAAATTGCATGACCAAGGGTTAGAGCACCTTGCTGATTTGGAGCAACAAGCTATCACTGCGCATAGGACCCTTGACTTGATCAAGGAGGAGATGTATAGCCACCCCATTTTTTCAGTGTTGAGCTACACACAACACTTTGTGTTGAAGTGTGTAGTTTCAAAGGATAGGATGAACATAGTCCTAATTAGTACAATGTTGGGCTATGAGTTTAGCATTATGTATGGCCATGAGATAGCAGACACACCATCATGTAGATAAGAAGCACTGTCACTAAGAAAAAATGATGAGTTGGGGGCTCAATTATTCTTGGATCATTCCGAGGACCGCTTCACTCATGAGGAATAGGAGGGACATATGATAGATGGTAGACATATTTTTATGGATAACATTTTCCATTATCAGGATGGGGATTTCTTGATGAGCATCTCACAACTCAAAGAAAAGTTTCTACCTATAGCATATATAGAACCTCATGGGTTCTAACAGGCCATCGATTAGAGGATCTCATGGAGAGACCTCAAGGAGGTTGCACTTCAACATATCATGGAGTGAAAATATTATCATCAGTTTCAGGAGGACAGTATTCTACCTTGGGTGGATATCGATTTGGAGCATGAAAAGAGTCATCACCCACACTTGGATGGATGGGTGAGAATGATGAGCAAGTGGTTGGAAGGCTACTTGCAGATCTATGATATAGGGCAACAAGAAGCATGGTTGCACTGGTTTCTCCTGGGTGAGTATGGTTACTACCCAAAAATTCACATATGTATGATCCATGCGTTTCATAGCACTAGTGGGATGCAGTAGCAGGAGGCATGGATGCATTGGTTATTGTTGAGAGAGTTTTGCCATCACATGAAATATCATATGTCCATGGATTTCTCTTTCTTTGGTACATTTTATGACACTCACATGATGTGGCAGCAGGGAGATTGGTTGCGTTGGGCTGATATGACATTCTACATGTCAATCAGTTTGTTGTTGCTTCATGATTTGCATTATGATGATGTGAGCTGGCAGTAAGAATCCTTGTTGCTTTGGTTAATCTTGGGAGAATATGGGTTGAAATTCTCCCCTACTTTGCATGATGATGATGTGGGATGGAAATAGGAGGCATTAATGCATTGGCTTCTATTGCAAGAGTATGACCACCATACTTGGTATGATGTTGAGGTGGTGTTGAAACAAGAGGCATTTCTACAATGGATTCTCTTAAGATAGTATGGCTATCATACTTCATATGACAATGATGTGATATGGCAACAAGAAGAATTGTTGTGGTGGGTACTTTTGGGGGAGTATGGTTTGACATTTTACATGTCCATCGATATATCTCTACTTCTTATTTTTCACAGTGTTGATATGATGCTTAGAGAAAGAAAGGCCAACAGGGCCAATGATGGGAGCATGGAGAAATGCAGTCTACTCTATGTAGCATGCATGGGAGTTATAATTCATGAGTTTGAATTTTCCAATTTGAGAAGAAACCACTTCACTTCATATATCTCATGCAGAGAGGAGGCTCTTTTACAAAAAATGATTGCCACTTGGAGATTCATTGATGAGGAGAGGCATCTAACTTCACAGTTGGAAGCCATTCTATACATTCTATAGAGACAGTTATGGAGCTGGGAATTCATAATACATTGGAGAATATGGGGAGACCTTCCATATGAGGATGCCATTGGGAGGAAGATGGATTGATGTAGCATCTACTTTTGCAGTTGGTTGAGGAAAATAAACATTTTGGTGAGGAGGACCGCAATATTCCAAAATTTCCATAAGATTATTGGAATATTGGAGTTCTTATTTTTTCTACTTAATTAAGTAAATAAGAGGGTGGAGGGACCCATAAAACCCATAGATGAATAAAATCCTCTTTTGGTGTGTGTATGTGGGTTATTAGATAGTAGATCTACATTATGGAGTAGTGGAGTAGCTTATTAATGAAGGAAGAGTAGAGATCATGGATCATTAATGAGTAAGATCATGGAGATAGTGGAGGAGTCAAAGTAATATCATGGAGAAATAAAAGTAAGATCATAGAGCAAAAATGATGAAGTGATGGAGGTAGTGGTGCATTAAATGCACACATGATGGAGAGAGTGGAAACTAAATGTAGAGATGATGGAGATCATGGGGAGGCAATGCACGTAGTCTTCATGGAGGCTCGTGACCACATGTGCAATGTAGTTATGAGGTGGGCCAAGGCTAGGGGAGGCTCACAAAGAATAAAGGGAATATGAAGGTAGCCATAAAACTTAGATTTCATATTTGGATTTTAGACCTTGATTTTTCATTTGACATTTCTTTGCATGCTTCAGCTATTTAGCTAAGTCTACAATGTTGTTTAGAACATGGGTGTTCCCGAGCAGGAATCCCACCCTTACCCACAGGGGAATTCAAGTGCTTACTCTAGGAAGGTTTCTTTGAGGAGCCATTCATCATGTAATATTCCTAAATTAGCATGCAGCTAATTGGAATATTAATTTTTCTCTTGACATCTAGTTAGATGAATAAATGGGTAAGGAGGCCCATAGATCTCTTTAGTAGGCATAAAATCCATCTTAATGTGAAAAGGGATCATATTCATAGTTGGATAAAGCACCCTCATGTCTGAACAGGGGCTAATGCATGTGGACAAGGTCAAGTTTGACCAAGTCAACAACACTGGGATGGAGGGAATGAATCATCAATAGAGACAACCCAATGTGAATGTGGATCAGTTTAGATAGTAAAAATAAAGCCACCTTGGGTGTGAAAGGAGACAATGCATGGAGACTAAGTCAAGGTTGACCAAATCAAGCAGTGTTGTAAATGAGAGAGTGGAGCTAGTGGAGACAACATAGTTTTGGAGGAGGAGTCTTTGCATGGAAGTAACCTCATAAATGGGTGGGACCTGTTGTCACTCCTAGAGACAACCTTGAGTTGTACAAAGACCAGTGCCTAGGACATCTTAATCAGTAAGGAGCATAAAGTTCAACTTATAAAGATTGACAAGAAAAGAAGCTCTCATGCTATCATATCTTGAGTGGAAAGTTTTAGTAAAGGTGGAACCAAGACTCACAAAACTTAAACATAGCAAAAGGAATACTATAGTAGTAGAGTGTAAAATTTGATATATGAACGTATCAGACAATTTTAAGATAGCATGCTAAAAAGGAGGCTGAATTCTAAAATGATTCACAGAGGTTAATAAAAGGAGGGCTATGGATGGTAAGAGAGTGTAATGGATACTAACTGTAATAGAAATTTAATCTAGAAACAAAAGTTCACATATATTGGGCCTATGCAATAATAAGGATCCATACATGAGAATAATTTTAAAGATAAAACTCCATTACTGCTAATACCAGAAGAACGTTGGTGAAAGCAAGAGATGAAATAGAATATCTTGCCTGAGTGATATTTAAAGCACTAGATATGAGTAAATATGAGTATCAACAATGATATATCCACATCTAAACATAGGATCACTCGCATTCCAGAACATAGATATAAGAAATATGGAAATGGATGATAAAACACAAAGGAGAGCTACAAACTATGAAGCACTCAGATCAGAATCCCCAATATGACAAAACTCCTTATCATTGAATCCCAATGGGATCTTCAACATTAATATAAAATTTCTAGTAAAAATACATACAGAGTTCTTTCTTAGTCAGTTCTTTTAAAAATCTGGAATCTTATCTCAGTCCCTTTTTACTGCTTTTATAGAGTTTTCAATGTAGATATGCGGAAAGATATTTTGGGAAAATATCTTTTCCACATTCTGGTAGGCAATTTCAAGTCTTAATCAAAATATCAAAATTCATGATGAGAATAAAACATCCCCCATCATTTACAGTTCAGGCTCATGGCCATTTCTAAAAAATGTCACAACTATTCTAACAGAAAGTAAATTGCAAGAGTGAAATGTGAATCTCACTCGGAAATTGAAAGTAAAAGTAAAAATAAACTAAAGGCCACTCGGGCCAAATCATGAGTTAAAATTTTCAATGGCAGGAAAGAGTCAAGGCAGTGGCTGAAGTAGGTTGTGCAACAGTTGCAAAAGAGCTGGCTAACAGACTAGCATAACTAGTGTTGAGTCTCAAAAATGTTCTCCATATTCATACATATTTCCATTATGTCATAACCATTTAGCTCTTATTTCATAGCCATTTGACCTAAAACCCTACATCAAATAACCATTTACATAAATATATGGGTTAAGATCCTTGTTTTCCAAAGTTATTTATTTTATGTATTTTAAGTGAATTTATGATTAGAAACTAGAAAATTAACATAGTTTCATATATCTATATATGTGTTATGAGTTTTATGACATGTGTAGGTCAAAAGGAGACTTCTAGAAGACCCTTATGTGGCACTCTAAAGCCAAATTCGAATTTGGTTGGAGAAGATTATGGGATCAAGAGGATATGTGTCTCACTTTCTTGTTGTATTGAAACTCTAAGAGGATATGTGTCTCATTCCTCAAGTTGTGTTAAAACTCTAGAAAGACATGTGTCTTATCATTTCCTATTTTGATTGTAACTCTAGATATGGAGGGAGAGATTCATGGACTCCCATTAATGAGATGTCTCATCATATTTTGTATAAATAGGAGAAGCTTTCTCCTATCATGGGTAATGAGAAAGTAATGAGGAAGTAGATTTGTAACAAAGTTCAAGATGGAATGGGATGTAGATTTATGAGTTTTTGAATAAAGAAGCTTAGTTCTTTGATGCTATTGTGATCCTATCTTTAAGGCGCTGAAGGACTTCACCAAATTGATAGCAGAGGGCCCCTGCTATCCAAGGAGGTTTTTACATGTTTTCTAGATAAGTTGCTTTCAATTCTGTTTTGTCATATTTCCTTACTTAGATTGCTTTCTAAAATCATATCTTTTAGCATAATTTTTCATGGCAGCCCGGGCATTTGCATAGCTTTTTGACTAATGACATGGAATTAACATTGTTCTGCTGCTAATTTGTTTTTCTTAGTTTCTGTTTAATTCCTTGAAAGATCGCTTTGTTTATTTCATTCTTGCACATTTGTTTCAAATAGTGATTTGTATATTAAATTGCTCATGTCATTTTCTGCCATTCGAAAGCCAATAAATGACTGATGGTGAGGGATTGTATTATGAAATGTGTAGTTTGATATTAGTTTCCTTTCCGCAAATTTAGATATATTAAACTGCTCATAACATCTTCAGTTGCCTCCGAAAGCCACAGCTGGACTGATGGTGAGGGATTGTATTATGAAATGTGTAGTTTGATATTAGTTTCCTTTCTGGAAGTTAGATATATTAAATTGCTCATAACATCTTCAGTTGCCTCCGAAAGCCACAGCTGGACTGATGGTGAGGGATTGAATTATGGATGTGTAGTTTGATATTAGTTTCCTTTTTGCAAGTTAGAAATATTAAATTGTGCATGACATCTTCAGTTACCTCCGAAAGCCACAGCTGGACTGATGGTGAGGGATTGAATTATGAATGTGTGGTTTGATATTAGTTTACTTTCTGCAAGTTAGATATCCGTTACTCAAGTTGTTTATGGTTACTTCCGAAAATCATAGCTGGACTAATGATGAGGGATCAGAAGACAAGTTGATGTAATTTGATTTAGATTTACTTTATCGCAACTTTTGGATTTCTTTCAGCATAGTTTCTTTTGTGTTTAGACAGCAGCAAGAATAGTTTGGTTTCATGCTCACTAGTTCACTGTTTTGATTTATTAGATTAGCAGCACCTTTTTCATTTCAGTAGCACATTTTCATTTCCTTTCAAGTTTTGTCATTGTATGTTTCATATTCCTTTTTTAGTTTTAAGTTGTTAAATCATTATAAAGGACATCATTGCCTCGAATATCCATAACCATACTTGTCTTTTAGAATTTCATAAAAATCCAAAAACGACAAAAAGTAAGAGATAGGTTATCTTGCACATATAGTGCGCCGCACTTCGTCAGCTTACGAATCCCTGGTTGATAATTTATGTTAGCAATTTAAGACACACTAAATTGACCAAACATTTTGGCGCCGTTGCCGGGGAAGTGTAACTAGGTAGCCTTATTTCTTACATCTAAAAAAATTAATAATTCTTGAGTATGCTCTCCTCCTGCACTTTGTGTGATCTGGAGGATCAGAAAAATGATTGTTATGTAAAAAAAAAAAATTAATAATTCTTGAGTATGCTCTCCTCCTGCACTTTGTGTGATCTGGAGGATCAGAAAAATGATTGTTATGTAAAAAAAAAAATTAATAATTCTTGAGTATGCTCTCCTCCTGCACTTTGTGTGATCTGGAGGATCAGAAAAAGAATTGTTATGTGAAAAAAAAAAAGGAGACAAAATAAAACTTCATCATTTCAATTGATTCAACAATTTAAAAAAAAAAAAAATTGTTTTCATGAAAAACTTTAATTTTAATAAATTGTTTTGTTTAATGAATATATATGTGTATTTTTAAATTTTTGAAAATATAACATACATAATTTTATTAAACAAATCAATTAAAATAAAAATGAAAATAAAAAAAAAATGAAAAAAAAAAATTTTAAATTGTTTTGTTACTAAGATATATATGTATATTTTTATTTTTGAAAAAATATATATAATTTTAATAACAAATCATTTAAAAAAAAATCAATAAATTGTTTTTGTTTAGTAAATTACATATGTATATTTTTAATTTTCCAAAATTTAACATGTGTAATTTTATTAACAAAACAATTTAAAAAAAAAAAAAATCATTTTGTTTAGTAAAACATATATGTATATTTTTAATTCTTGAAATATAACATATATAGTTTTATTAACAAAACAAATAAAAAAAAAACAACAAAAACAAAACAACAACAAATCAAATCAATAAACAAAATGAAATGGCCATGGCATTTAAAAAAAAAAAAATGAATTACTCTCAACAGAAAACATAAAAATTCAACCATTTACGATGCTTGCAGCTGTATTATGACCCAGAAACATCAGATTTTCTTTGCTTTTGATAATGAAAATCATGTAGAAGTTGAAAATGATGGAGTTAGAGATGCTGCAAGGCTGCTAGGTTGCTGTGTTTCAGAGCTTATGACAGCATTATCAACCTGTAGGATTCAAGCTGAAAACATCATCAAATTCTCCAAATCCTTGAAAGAATTTGTGAGGCCTTCATGCAATCTCTTGCCATTCAAACCTGTCAAGTTCCCAAATGCCAATTCCTTTTATTATATCAGGCCTGTCAGCCTTGCCAATGCCGCCTGCCATCATCAAATGCTCCTTTAGATTCATAAAATGGCATGTAAGAGAACAAGGCAATGAAATTAACAAAATTTTCAAACAGAAAAAAAAAATGTGCCTTGACTGAACTGAAGAATGCTCAGGATAACAACATTCTTTACATATGGAAATCAACAAACCAGAAGTTGTATTTCATTCTCAGAAAAACGCAATTTTGAACCACGTTCTGAAGAAAACGATTTTTTTTTTGCTGAGGCAGAACCCAGAAAAACGCAAAACAGAGAAAAACGCCAAACTTTGAAAGCACGATTTGGCCAAACGGAGATGAATTTGGAAAAAAAAAAACATGGGTTTTTTCGCCAACATGGTCAATTAGATAACCCAGAAACCGTTTTAAGAAATTCGTGGCGGTCTGGGAGAAATTCTCGGTTCTTTGAAGGCCATTTTTGCCTGCCGCGTGAGGAAAAACGATTTTTTCTGAGTGAAGAATTTGAAAACGGCACTCTGCATTGATAATTCGGTTTCCTGATTTCTAGGAAGAGGGATTCTAATCAAAATCAAACTCTTATCATGGCATTCAATGCACATTCCACTCATTTTTGAATTTAATTCAATTTCGTTTTCTGAATGTTGGATTTCACATCTCTTTTATCATCTGCCCAGCAATTTTTGGTGCTTCAATGACATTATTAAACACCAACCATTATGATGTTTATTTCAAAGGGATGCCACATCACTATGGAAAGACATTAAGAGGGCATGGGGATGAATTGAGCAAACTACATGAGGATATTATCAAGCACATGGTCGTGCAGATGGCACAATGAACCTTAGTAGCATAAAGGTAAGCTCAATTGAGATTGAACGTGTCTGTAATGGCAACTGTTGCAATTGGAATTCCAACTGAGGGGGTGGTCCTGAATGGTTACTGATTGTGATAGTCCTCAAGGATCAAACAGATACAAAAATAAATTTTGAAGAGATGAAAGATTATATTTTGAAATAGCAATCATGCCTTTTATGTTCTTCAATGCTTACCAATATATTATTTTTCATCTTATGTGATCTTCACTTACCATTCTATGGTCATTGCAAGGTCACGATTGGTCAATGTATCTGAGTTTGCTTTATTTAGCATCATTTTTTTTTAATTTAAAAAATTGCATTTCTCTTTTGTTGTTAAAAAAAAAAAAAAAAAAAATCAGTAATTTTGAATCAATTAAATGAATAAGTTATTTGCTCACTTTTTCTGAAGGTATTGATTAAATTTGAACTGATGATGAATGATGAATGGCTAACTTTTTATTCAAGATTTTTAGCTACAGAAACCGTCAACATTCTGCAGCTGAAGTCCAATTCCGCAGCTATTCTTCAATTCCGCAGCTGAAGTCCAATTCCGCAGCTGTTCTCCAATTCCGCAGCTGAAGTCCAATTCCGCAGTTGTTCTGCAATTCCGCAGCTGAAAAACCTCATTGTTCAAATCAGCCTAACTTTCTCATACAAAATCAGATTTTGATGATTCAAGTATCGTTGGAAATGTCTCAACAAGATCTATACAATGAGAAATCTATCATTAGAGTTTGAAATGGCAAATAATGAAATAAATTGCTGAAAAGAAGCTACATTCAATTTGAGGCACTAATTCCAAAACAGGTATAAATTCTTGTGATTTTTCCTTTGAGAACTTATTTCATTAATACAAATTCTTAGTTTTGTGTGTAAATATCATAACTAGAGAGATTGATCACCTCTCTCCCTTTGATAATTTTACATTCCATTGCAGAAGAAGTATTAGTTTTTTTGCAGGTTCCAAGAGGAATGACAAATGACTACAAGAGAATGGTGTCTCTTTAAGAGACCAATTTGTTTCATAAGAGGATGATTAGCAACAAAGAGGAGGAAATATGTTGATGCAAAATCAGATTCAAACACTTGAAAAACTTTCAGATACTATTGTCTCCATCACATCCATACCTCATAATAAACCATTCACCTCATTTCACTTCATATTTTTCATTTACATTCACATCCACTTTCCATTTCTTTTTGTCCATTCATAACCACAAATAAAAGCAAGAGGCTCATTCACATGCTTATTGCCCATTGTCATTTCTCATTCACATGCTTATTGTCCATTTCCATTTTCATCTTCCATTTTCATTTTCCATTTCATGTCATTTTCATTCCGCAAATAAGCCCTGCTTCAATGCAAACTATTGAGTCCATAGTCCTTTGAGTCTAAGTTCTTTGTAAAAACACCTTGAGGCTTGCATGCCTTAATGGCAAGTTCTCATGCTGACAAACAATGAGAATACATTAATGTCTCTTGTTCGTCAGATCTTCTAGGTGACTCGACATCAGCAAAATCATTCGTACCTAGCAAGATGTGTTTGGGCATCTTGACTCTCATCGTCATCAATGGTGAGAGTTCTCGTGTTGACTAGTGGCATCCATTAATGGCCACTAAGTCAACAATTTCCTACTATGTTCGACATCAGAACATCTTTTCACATAGTAGGAATTATGCTAATGAGTTTTGAAGACATGAAGACTATTATTTTCAGCATTTTGGAGCAGATTTCAGCAAGTTTTAGTAGAAGCAATAAAAAGGCATCTCATCTCTTTATCCATGACTCCTCTTGTTCAGCCACTTGAAGAAGAATATGATCAGAATTTTGCAGCCACCACACATACACAACTCATCCACATTTAAGGTAAGTGAAGGTATGTTGTTTTCTAATTTTTAGTCATGTAATTCATTAGAATGCTAAAATTGTAACTTTGGAAAAATTTCTCACTCCCTTTTCCACATTGTCATATCTTTAGTTGGGGGGGAAGGGACATCATTTTATATCCACATGTCATACACTATCACACATTTTCATTTCATTTCCACCCACATATACTTCCCAACCAACTATTGTTGCAACATGATCCAAAAGATTATATGCCTTGCAAATGATCAATTCATTGATGAAGTAATTGATTCTAAATGTTTTCATGAACTTTGATGCAACAAAGAAAATAAAGCATTGTTATACAAGAACCAATGCTTCAAAAAAAAAAATGGTTGTTACACAAGAACCAACCATTGAAAAAAATGGTTGTTACACAAGAACCAACCATTGAAAAAAAAAAAAAAAAAATGTTGCAATCAAATGAATTATACTTTGCCAAAAAGGAAAAATCAAGAAGCAAAGTTTGGAATGAATCTATATGAGTCAAAACTCATAAAAGATCAACTCATGGACAAATGAATCATTGCAATGGTTGCATGAGGACATGCAACAACTTCAGTTGAGGGGTATGTTGAGTCTCAAAAATGTTCTCCATATTCATACATATTTCCATTATGTCATAACCATTTAGCTCTTATTTCATAGCCATTTGACCTAAAACCCTACATCAAATAACCATTTGCATAAATATATGGGTTAGGATCCTTGTTTTCCAAAGTTATTTATTTTATGTATTTTAAGTGAATTTATGATTAGAAACTAGAAAATTAACATAGTTTCATATATCTATATATGTGTTATGAGTTTTGTGACATGTGTAGGTCAAAAGGAGACTTCTAGAAGACCCTTATGTGGCACTCTAAAGCCAAATTCGAATTTTGTTGGAGAAGATTATGGGATCAAGAGGATATGTGTCTCACTTCCTTGTTGTATTGAAACTCTAAGAGGATATGTGTCTCATTCCTCAAGTTGTGTTAAAACTCTAGAAAGACATGTGTCTTATCATTTCCTATTTTGATTGTAACTCTAGAGATGGAGAGAGAGATTCATGGACTCCCATTAATGAGATGTCTCCTCATATTTTGTATCAATAGGAGAAGCTTTCTCCTATCATAGGTAATGAGTAGGTAATGAGAAAGTAATGAGGAAGTAATGATGAAGTAGATTTGTAACAAAGTTCAAGATGGAATGGGATGTAGATTTATGAGTTTTTGAATAAAGAAGCTTAGTTCTTTGATGCTATTGTGATCTTATCTTTAAGGAGCTGAAGGACTTCACCAAATTGGTAGCAGAGGGCCCCTGCTATCCAAGGAGGATTTTACATGTTTTCTAGATAAGTTGCTTTCAATTCTGTTTTGTCATATTTCCTTACTTAGATTGCTTTCTGAAATCATAGATTTTAGCATAATTTTTCATGGCAGCCCGGGCATTTGCATATCTTTTGACTAATGACATGGTATCAATATTGTTCTGTTGTTAATTTATTTTTCTTAGTTTTTGTTTAATTCCAGCACTGCTTTGTTTATTTCATTCTTGCACATTTGTTTCAGTAGTTAGATTTAGATATATTAAATTGCTCATGTCATTTTCAGTTACCTCCGAAAGCCACAGCTGGAATGATGGCGAGGGATTGAAGTATGAATGTGTAGTTTGATATTAGTTTCCTTTCTGCAAATTTAGATATATTAAACTGCTCATAACATCTTCAGTTGCCTCCGAAAGCCACAGCTGGACTGATGGTGAGGGATTGTATTATGAAATGTGTAGTTTGATATTAGTTTCCTTTCTGCAAGTTAGAATATTAAATTTCTCATAACATCTTCAGTTGCCTCCGAAAGCCACAGCTGGACTGATGGTGAGGGATTGAATTATGGATGTGTAGTTTGATATTAGTTTCCTTTCCGCAAGTTAGAAATATTAAATTGTGCATGACATCTTCAGTTACCTCCGAAAGCCACAGCTGGACTGATGGTGAGGGATTGAATTATGAATGTGTGGTTTGATATTAGTTTACTTTCTGCAAGTTAGATATCATTTACTCAAGTTGTTTATGGTTACTTCCGAAAATCATAGCTGGACTAATGATGAGGGATCAGAAGACAAGTTGATGTAATTTGATTTAGATTTACTTTATTGCAACTTTTCAATTTCTTTCAGCATAGTTTCTTTTGTGTTTAGACAACAGCAAGAATAGTTTGGTTTCATGCTCACTAGTTCACCGTTTTGATTTATTAGATTACTTAAGACTTTTTTTTCTGTATTTCAAAGAGTACATTTTCATTTTCTTTCAAGTTTTGTCATTGTATGTTTCAAATTCCTTTTTTTGGCTTTCAAGTTGGTAAATCATTATAAAGGACATCATTGCCTTGAATATCCATAACCATACTTGTCTTTTAGAATTTCATAAAAATCCAAAAACGACAAAAAGTAAGAGATAGGTTATCTTGCACATATAGTGCGCCGCACTTCGTCAGCTTACGAATCCCTGGTTGATAATTTATGTTAGCAATTTAGGACACACTAAATTGACCAAACAACTAGTACAGCTCTGCCAGGTGTCAACTATAGGCTCAGGGATTGCGGTGAAAATTTTTGCCTTGATGTAAGCCTCGGTAATTTCATCATAGCTTAAGTCAGTAGGAATTTTATATTTCACTTGATGCAGAAGCAAAAAAAAATTGTCGAGGACTGAAACTATGGTTTCAGCTTTGAGTCGAGAAGATTTTTCAGAAGGTATATTGGTCTAGTTCATTACTTCCTTTAGTCGACACTCGTACACTAGTAATGGCTATAGGACTACGTTGGAGGGCTCCCAACACGATGGGAGTCCTGCAAGTGTTATTTCTACCCAATCTGCCTCGAACTGTTCCAAACTAGTTGCCACCTTTTCCAAGACATTCAAAGCCATGCTATGTGCAGACTCTTTATCTATCACCTTCTGATACTCTACAGCTTCCTTGAATCTGTTCTTGATACCCCGCTTTACCACATCCTCTGGACATAGCTCTTTTAAGAAGGAAATATACCTCTTTTCACTTTGAACCCTATTGGAAGCATTAGTACTTCCTTCATGAAGTGTTCTTTTGAAAAGGCACACAGCTGCCATCATTTCCTCGATGATATTAAAAAATGCCCAGCGCTTTTGCACTTCTGTGATAATTTCGGTCCAGATCAAATGCCTAGCATCTAGGAGGGTGATATTTCCTTTCATTTGGTTAGTGAGCTCGTGGATGGTTTTCTCTTGTTGTGCCTTTTCCTGTTTCCCCTCCTCTATCTCTTTCTAAATAGCGGTAACCCTTTTGGAGTTCTCTGTGAGGAGGGCTTCGAGCTCGCTGATCCTTTGGTGTGCCATTGAGACTTGTTTTTCCGCTACTTCAAGTGTGTCTAGTGCAGTAGTCAGCTTCTCAGAGAGGGAGCTAGTCCCTTCTGGAGCTGGTGTAGTGCACACATGAGTATCCCAACTTATCTGTAATTCATTCATCCTTCCCTGTAGGGCAGCCATCTCCTATAAAACCTTAGCCTTCTCCTCCCTCTCCTTTGCAAGAGAATCAGCTAGGCTTGCCTTATCTCTCTCTACCTGGACTAACTCAACAGTTTGTACATGATGAGAGCTGGGTATATTTACTTTGTGTTTTAGGGTTGTGACCTGCTTTTGCAATTCAGTAACGAGATGACTTTGGGGATCGAATTTTCCCTTTTCTTTCCCTTTTATCACTTCTTGGAGACTGTGTAGGTCGTTTGAGAGTGTCTGGAAGTTGATCTTCTCTCTTCTGAAATTTTCCAACACTTGGTTATGCTTATTTTGCAGTTTTCTCAGAGTAAGGGAGAGCTGTATTACCTCATCTTTTAGCATATCACCAAAACACTGGAACAAATTGCATTTTTCAATTGGCGGAACTTGAGACATGTCTATTGCTATTTCCAGGGCTTTGTAGCCGGTGGTACCGACTTTGGGGTTCAAGATAGCTTCATTCATAGACATTACCAATTGCTCTTTGTCCAAATCAATCGCAGATGAAAACCTGGTATGGTACTTATCAACATATCCTTCTAGCTCAGACCAATGTTTTTCTTTGATTGCTTTGTTCCTTATCCTTCTCTCGATCACTCCTTAAGAGCTGCTAGCTGAGATGGTTTGTGAGACTTTTGAGATGTCCGAAGAGGTTGTGTTATCTTGTATCACCATGATACTTGCTTTGCTCCTGTCTGATTTCCCATAAAGTGTTTCATTATGAAGCAGTTGTTCATATCCCATGCCTTCTGCTCCACTGGTCCTGGTTCTCTGTCTTTTGAAAGGGGGAGAACCTTCTCTCGACGCACCAACCTCCTCCACCTATTTTTGATCTGCTTCTCTGGTTGAAGCAGTATCTGCCTTTTCCCCCGTCGCAGATGAATCAGTCTCCATATGTGAAAGCAAAGGCCAGGTTTCAAGATAAGCTCGACATTCGATGAAGGGCCTTGTTTCATGGTTGTAAGGGATTGATTTAATCTTTCCTTCTGTTAGAAATGATTCCTTTTAGATAATAGGTCCAAGCTTTCCCTTGCCTCAAATCCATGCCTTGAAGCAGCTTTTCAACCATGGGAAGGGTGTGCCTTGAATTAACAATGAAAGGGCCAATGGTTGTGGGAAGCTTGAGGATAAGCCCCCTTTTTTGCAGGGAGGAAGTGAAGCTAGTCAACCTTTAGGTTCTATTGGAGGTATTCTAAAGCGTAAATCCGCCGGGCGGGAAAAACTAGAAATTGGTAGGGAGAAAATTTGGCCCCATAAACCCTGATTTCAGAATAGTGATAAAAAAGATACCAGTCTCCAGTGCTTTCAGCTTCACTGTACTGCAACTGTTTCCTCAATTCAGGAAAAATCCTAGGAAGAGGGGAATCATGGATGATAGTATAACCTATGGGCATGAAATCATTTAGGAAACTTGAGTAACCCACCCCAATTCCCAACTGATGAGTTGCAGGACTCCAGTCAAAAACTGGTCTTGGCTGAGAGTTTATTCTATATACCTTATCTAAACCCAAGCCCTCAAATTTATCAGCATGCTAGAAAAGGAAAAGATAAAATACCATAGAACAGAAATGAAAATGACCTGTGTCTAAGAGCTCCTGGAACTGAGTTTGAATGACAAAGGCCAAAAAACCAGGGATATCTAAAATGACATCGGGTTGAGACATTCACCACAAAAAGGCTATGCATTTTTTTGAGGCTCGCCCAAACCCTTCCACACCTAGGAGACCTGCAATAAGAGTGAGGATAGGCTGAAGGTATTCCTTGAATAAGCTCAGGGGTACTGAATCTACAGTGGGAGAGTTGTGAAATGGGAGTCGATAATGGCAGCAATGAAATCGCTCTGTTGCCTCCATGGCAGTTTCAAAAACTGATGAGACAGTGTTATTTCATTAAAACTAGCATAGTTCGAACTGGTAGGATAAAAAAGTGCTTTTCTAATGATTTCGGGGGAGATGGTGAATATTTTGTTCCCTTGTGAGGAGAGGAACATGCCCTAATGTTCATCGTAAGCATCCCGGAGCCAACAAATGAATTCAACCACTGGGTAGACAAGGGGAGTAATTTGATGATACATACCAGACAAAACAACTCAAAACCTATCGCTATTTTCCACATGGTTCTTGAATAGCTCAGGCTTGACGCTGCTAATGAGAAATGGGTATTTCGGATCCCGGATGTCGGCTTGTAAATCTGTGAAAGGTTCGGGTCTAGGGATAGCCCTAGACTCATAGGCTTGGGGAGTTTCAGGCTCTGATTTCTTGGCTGTGACTTTACCCATGACCATCATAAAAATTTAAAACAAAATGAAACTAGATGGAATGAAAGGGATGGAATACCTGCGAAGTAGGAAAAATGCTTGGGAAAAAAATCCAGGGGTACTGAAAACGATTGGGCAGACCTGGTACTGGGTGCTTACTTTCACCTATATAGTAATCGTAAACCAAGAGCATTTACCATAGTAAATCATGGAACACAGTTATACAGGCCCGAGGCAGCTCGAGAAAATATTATGGGGTGAAACGAGTAGGGCTGACATGATAAGGACGCTGATAGTGAGACACGCGGCATAAAGGGATTGGATGCTATACTTTTGTTAGGTGAATAACGCATGTCGGGTTAAATTCCGGTACTGGTCTTGGTACCGAGTGTCCTAGGACTTACCTTACCATTGGATCGTGGTAACATCTATACCTTGGGACCCGACCCACTTAGGATGCAAGGAGATCTTCGTAGCAGATTTTAACCCCACGACCTTTTCTTTACTGAGCGCTCGACTCATGTCATAATTCTTGACAGGTCATCAGGATTCCAAGGGGGAAGCTTCCGCCTTACCCCTATCAACCATGACCCCCCCGGAATGGTGTTTACATTCCTTCATTTGTATGTGTGTTGAAACGAGTGGGTCCCGCCTTATATCCATTTTCTTTGCGCCATTTAGACTTTCAGTATTTCAGTTAAAGCCTTTGACCTACTCCCACTTTGTTATAAAGTGTACTTTCCCCCTTTTCACATATGACTCATTTTGATCTCATCTCCCCTTCACACCCTTCTAAGACATAAATCAAATTTAATACTATCGGGTAATCGACCTTTAATAATTCTTCTTTAGACATTAAGGGGTAAATGATATAATCAACAAGACCCATGGTGAGGAAGCTCATCAAGTATATAATGGAGGGAATGGAAACCATATGTGGTATTCAGAATATTGTTTTATGTTTGAGTCTTGTGACTTATTGCATGCTTCAGCATTTTTTTTACTATTTAGTACAAGGGTATTCTCATGCGGGAATTCTCCACTCTCTCTCGGAGGACTTGTTGAAGAAATCTAAGAGGAGGATTCTGGGATTTATTTCCACCATTTTGCATTGTTCCAAGTATTCACCTACAACCACAATTCCGTTTCCTTGAGGAAATACGTTATTTTTCATGGTGTTGCAGTGGAAAGGTCAAAACCCCTAATTGCGAGCTAGTTTCCTAGTGAAAGGATCAGCCTTTCACCTGGAGATCTAGTAAGGAGGAGCTACAACCATTTATTTGTATTTTCATCCATATTTATGCAAAGCTTTAGTCATACAGCATGATTTAGCCATAGATCTATGGCATATACTTCTTTTATCTCATGTCTATCAAAAAACCCATGTCGGGCTATCTTGGAATTGTGTAAAAGAGACTAGATCTCAGTTTTTCAGCTCTCTTGAGTAATATATCAGTAGATCCATTTGTATCTCTATTTTTGTAGTATAAACCCTCATTAAATTTCATTTTCACTTTCTTCATAATTTTTGTGTTGCAGTAGTCATGGGGTTGTAGTGTTTTGGGGTTGTAGTGTTCTGGGCTTGGGAGGCCTGTTTAACTAAGATAGAATGGTTTTTTTCTTATCTCCTTGTAGATTTGGTTGCTATAATGTATAAAATAATGGATCCATGGGCTGTTCTTGACTATTATAGCATAATTTTCTGAAAAAATATGTTTTTGGCACCTATATTGTTTATTTTCCCTATTTGGGAATATTACACATCATCATGCAATGGTGTCATATTCAACCCCTATCTACAACACATTAAGATTCAGGAATTATGCATTCCTCCTTGAGGGTTTGAGAGGAGGAGGTTGTTTCTAGAATTTTAGCTAGGAAACTGGTGGAGGATTCATCCCTTAACCTTATGATTCTAGATTAGTCTTCCAGGAGAAACATATTGATATCCGACATCATGCCATCATTTATACCTCCATGTAGTAGTAGTTCCCCCAAGAATTGCACAGTCTAGTCTTGTACATCCATTGGAGGAAGGAAGTTTCTAGTATTTCAGATGGAAATCCTATGAGGGATCATCCCCTAACTTTTTTGAGAATTTTTACATCATTCTTGAGCTGAATTACATCATCTAGCAGCAGGTTATAGCTTCAGCCTCCCTGACAGTGCAGTCCATTCCAGCAGATGTGTATTCAACAACTACAATCTTGAGAGGAGGAAGGAGGAGCTAGATCTCAAAATTTTATCTTGGAGATTTGGAGGAGGGATCAACCCTTCATGCAATGGGCTGATTGTATATAATTTCAGCCATATTATCTTTAGTTCATGGAGTAGATATGCATACCTAAGAGTCATATAGTGCAAGCCCTAGGAGGGTGATTTTCCAAGTTTGTGAGATCTGGAAATCCTTTCTGGGTTATTTTAGGTTTTCATCATGGAGCCCAGATCTGAAATCCCAACATCATTTGAGCTCTAGAGCAGCCAGATATAAACATTCCCTTTCAACCAACAGTTATATTTCAAGCATTTGCTGAAGGGAAAATGCATTTTCGCCTCCAGTAATCTAGCAGTTACATAGTGCCTTTTGTGAGAGGGATTCAAGGTCACTCTAGCTTTCCTCATTGGTTTGAGTGCTTTTATTTTTTAGCACTATTGTACATTGTGATATATCTCCATATTAATAAAATGACTCAGCTATTCTGTCTATTTTCATGGTGTTTATATTTTAGGTGTACATTGATGTAGTTTCCATCTATTGAGTTTCTATATTCCCATCTTTCCCATTTTGGGATATTACATTATGTTATCATTCAGTTTCTTGAAAATAATAGTATGTCTCGATTTTTATGTCCATACAATATTATCACTGATAATGTAGCTACTTTCAAATCCAAGAAGATGATTGATTTCTTTAATAAATATCATGTTAGACTTGGTCATTCTACTGCATATTATCCCCAGGGAAATATGCTTGCAGAGTCATCTAATAAGTCCTTGTTGAATATTATCAAGAATATGTTACAGGAAAATAAAAGGAATTGGCACAAGAAGCTTACAATTTCTCTGTGGGCTAATAGAGTGAGCATAAAAATATCAATTACCATTTCTCAATTTCATCTTGTTTATGGAATTGACATTGTTTTCCCTTCTTCCTTAGTTGTTCCAGTAATGAAGATTTTGCAGGAGGTTGACAGTGAGCCTAATGAAATTCAAAGAAGGATCAACCAGATGATACATTTGCAACAATCAAGAGATGAAGTTTTCAGCAATACTTCAAAGTTGTATGACATAATTAAAAACATTTTTGACAGAAAAACAAAGGATGATGACTTCAATATTGGAGATATTGTTTTAATATGGGATGTCAGAAATTAAGATAAAGGAAATCATGGGAAATTTGACAATTTTTGGAAAGGACCTTACAATATTGTAGCATTCAAAGGAAACAAAGAATTTTTACTAGAATATCTTGAAGGGCAAGAAGTGTTGGGAGGACCTATCAATGGTAGGTTTATAAAGGATTATGTTTCTTGAAATCTTGAGAAATGAATTCAATGTCATTGTATATACTAGTTTACATTTGATGCTCAACAAATCAGAGAGTTGTTGCAAAAGTTTGAAGCCCAAATAGAAGGCCATGATACTTCTACAAATAGCTCATGTTTTCTTTTTAAAAAAAGTACACAAGTTTTAGTCTCTTGTCAAGTGAGAGTCAAGTCAATTGTTTTTAGTCAAAGTTTTTAGTTTGTTTCAATTTTTTCAAAGTCCAGTTAACTCCATGGCCCAATCGTAAGGATACCTGATCTATAGTGTACTTCAAACCTCCTGAAGGAGCTTCCATCCCTAGCTAGAGCCAATGTTAGAGTCAATTTTTTAGTGATAAAAAATAACTCTTTTGAGAGTTTTCCATTAGGTCATTAGTCAATTTTTTTTCTTTTTCAGTTAATCTTCAACAATAAATTTGGTCACTGAACAAGTCCTATCATGATATGCTGCTCCTTCACATTATTTCATATCCATTTATAGGTCTAAAGTCATGTCATTCCATCTCATATAGGCCAAGTCTAGGGGTCAAAACTACCCATGGAAAAATCTTCAGTTTTTCACTAAAAAAAGGCAGTCAAACCTCCATTTCATCCATAAAAGTCTAATTTGAAGGATAAAATCAGTTTTCATAGTCCAAAACAAACTCCATATGTCATAAATTTTCTCTATTTGTTTTTTGGTATTTGAAGAGAAATGCAGAGTTTTGCTGAATTTTTATCTTTAATATTTTAAAAATTCACCCTCAAAACCATATGTTTAAATCCTATGCATTTTTTCCACTACCCATGTGACACATTGTATCTCCTAACCTGTCAATCATCCATGTCACATCACTTTCATTATAACCCTACCCCACATTTATTAAAACTCCGTCGTATGCTAACTACCCTCCATCTCACCGATCGTCCATCACATCCTAATCACATTCGATAGCTTGTACGAGACTTCGACCCCCCCTCATCATCCAAAATTTAACATCAAGGGGGGGGGGGGGGTCCGAAAAGAGTGGTTTAGAATCTTGACCCCACTACTATGTGTCATAGGAAAATTATTTTGCAACCCCCCTCCCCCTGCAATAAACCATTTACTGCCTAGATACCCCTCCGAAATCCCACTTATCCTCCATATCAATCCACTGCTCCACCCGCCAGTCATGTTATGCCAACGTGTATTGTGGACTATCCAATCAAGTTAATTCCTTCCTTTCCATAACAGTTAGCAAATTAATTTAATTTCTAATTGTTAGGCAACATACCCGTGCCCTTTTCAAATGGGAATTAAACCAATTATCCATAAATTCATCACTCAATGACTTTTTTATACTTTTATTCTTCTTTTTCCCCTGCTCTGCACAGGATTACCAATTCAAAGTTGTTTCCAGAATTCTAGAACAATAGTTTAACCACCATTCAAAGAAAACTAATCATTGTTAAAGCCTCCTCTGCAGTTATTGACATTATTTATAATTTTCAGAGCTTCTCCTCAGTCTAGGCCTTTGTTTTTCATCGGAAATCCTTGTTTCCACTATACCAACAAAGCCAATCATGCCTCCAAAGAACAAACGACCAGAAGAACTATTAATTATTCTATTACACCCTCCAATTTACTTTCATCAAATACCATTAGTAGAAAAATACTGCGAAATCCATGAAACTCTTTCTGACCTTGAGCTATTTGAACTATACTGGTGGTTAGAAGATAAATTCTTAGATAAATCTGATGATATAGGACTATGGGATTCTAATATTCCACATTTTATCTTTCCTCACACCCATAGTGTCCCAGAATTTGTTAGAAGATGCCAAGCTTGGTATATGACAAACCAGAGAGCTATTATCACTCTTATAAGAGATATTTTAGTGATAATCACTTCCCAAACCATTGAACAATGATGCAAGCCCCAATCATAGATATTTCCACACCATTTTACCAAGAAGCCTTCATTGAAATATATCATAAGTTATATTTTTAAAAGAGAGCTCAAACTCTTGAGCTATTTATGACTGAAAATGATCCATTACCCAAGAAAAATCCTCCATTTCCAGCGTCCAATTTCCATGAAATATCCAAAGAAATCATCAAATAAATTTCCTACCTTCTTGGTTATTATTTATAACAATGGGTAGATGAAGCCATTATAGGATTCATGTACATATTCTCCACAGAATCCAATCCCTCCATCATTTTCAATTTCATTAAATTGATTTCAGTTTCTATCCATGATCAGATTGTTAAATTCACAACTGAAGAGGTTTTGAATTATGCTTATGTGTTGGTTTACCTGTTTGTATATTCTCAAGGAGACAAGTTTAAGTTTTCCTTAAAGAAATTGGATGAATAGGGGAATCAACATTCAATAATTTTCTGGACTTCATTAGTCATGAAGGAACAAAAAGAGTATTCATATAAACAATTTGTAAATTTTTTTCTTCATCCAACACTCAATTTATTGAATAGCACTACAGAGCCCAGGATTAGTGAAGAAATCATAAAGGTATTTCAGTTGTCAAATCAAGCTAGAACAAGGGATTGGTACCTTTATCAAAACTATACAAAAGCAAGACTTTATGGATGTGAGCTTCCCCCTTACAATCTGCCAAAATTCCTCCCCATGAGGATTTTTTCATTGGAGTATATTAGACAAAGGATTAATGTTGATGAAGTGCATTCTATCTCTGCTGAAAATAAATCACAATTAAAAATCAAAACATAGATAGGGCCTTTTATCTGTAATAGTAAGAAAAAAGGGGAGGAAGTAGATAAATTGTTGAAATAGATGCAGTTTAGACCAAGTTTCACATGGTCTTATGATCCAGTTGGTGTCATTTCTAAACTAAGGGTGGAGAATAAATCTACACCTTACTTTCATACACCTAGACCAGAGATTGAAAAATATATGAATCGACTTTAATGGATTGAACATACTTTACAGGAGGCTGAAGAACAAACATTTCCTACATCAACATTACAGACTCCTATTGCACAGGAAAGGGAAAGGAAAATGGTTAGAGAAGGTCAATAATCTCCAATGACTGATTCATCTAAAAAAGAGTTTAAAATTCATTACAGGAAGAAGACAAAGCGTAATCCTAGCAAGGATTCAGAGAAAGAAGTAATTATCATTAATGAAGAGACACCTAATTCCACATAGGCATGTGATAAAATTACTTATACTACTACTACTTCTACAGTTTCTAAAGATCAACAGTCAACAACTTCTCAATATCAACAGAAAGCCATTCAGACTAGTATAGTTGCTACAGGGGAAAAGGAGAAAAATGTCTTTGAGACTTTCAGAGAGATTAAGATGAAAAATGAAATGTTAAAAACCAATACATACAATCAATTTTGGAAGAAACATCCCAACTCTCAGAGCAAGCTTCTCTCATATTTTGACACAGAAAAGGGAAAAATGTAGCTTTCTTTTCTACAAGCACAAATTCCACAGCCAAAATCAAAAGGATATTACAAAAAGACAACATTTGAGTTTGATACAAAAGAGATTCATCCAATAGATAAAATGGAGTAACACAATAAAGCTGTTGAGATGATTTCATTAACTCTCACTAACGTTGCTATGAATTTATCAAAACTGTAGGTTTTATTAGCAAATGTACAATCACATCTAAAAATGGAAAAGGTGTATTCATTTGCAAAGGGCACAAGAATCAAAACTCTAAAATACTCTATGATTAAAATTGGATATGATCCCTCCGATTTCAATGCAAGAGAAGAAATCATCAAGAAGAAAAATGTTGATATAGCATTGAGGAAACAATTGAAGATTCTAGCCACAGAAGATCTTTTGGAAAAATGTATTGAAGAGACTGAATCTTAGAAGACAAAAATGATGAAATTGATTATGGAGCAGAATTCTCAAATAAGGAAGATGCAATTAGAGTTAGAAAAAATGATAAAGGAAAAATAACTAGCAGCAAAAGCATCAAAGGTTCCTTTAGAAGCAATCCCCCTTGTAGTCATCCCTATAGCCACACCTTCTACCACAAGTACTATAGATGGAGTTGGCCATCTCACCAAGGAATTTTAGAATATGTCCATTTAGGAAGAGGAGATAAATAAATTATAGGATTAGGTACACTTATTGCAATTTCAGAAATCTAACGTTGATAGTTCACATGCAGTTGAAGCACAGAGAGCCAAAAAGTTAGTTGAGAGATTGCAGAAAGAGTAGAAAGAATCAGCAATTGGGAATACTTTGGGCCAAGTAAAAGAGATAATTGGGCAGACATCATGGAATATTTAAATGATATTTAGCCAAGTATACAGATAATATTTGAGAAAAATTATTTGATACAAAAACAAATGAGGCTATTACAACAATCAAAGCACAGTTGGGAGATAAGCCTGCTATAGAAAACAACATCATTAAGCTTCTGAATGAAGAAAAAAATTATAATCTGGATGATTTGGGCATAGATGAAAAAGCAGAAACAATCCTAGAAGTGAAGAAAGTCCTCACAAAGAAGAATTTGATTCTTCGGGTTGAGGAAAAGTGTCACAGTCTGGAGGTCACAGTTTAGAGATTTTTCAGCATAATAGAGCCTCTAACAAAGAAAGGTTTTCCTTCTCTACTCGTGATTGATGATAAATTGATGAACAAAGAGGATTATTGGATAAGATTGAAGGAAATTTCTAGAGATACTGCCAAGTTTTCAAATAGAAAATGCACATTGACAGGAAGGGCATTGTTGGGAACTCTGAGTAATGAAATTTATATTCAGTATGAAGTCAAACATGTTTTTGTGGTGAGGCCTACCTTTTCTAAATAAACTGAAGCAGATGAAGTTTACTGTAAGGTAATGAAATTGGTCATCCCTAATGAAGAACGATGGGAAAATTTGTGTGAATTTCAGGAGTAATTAGTAAAAGAAGAAAAGTCAAACTCTACTAGATCATCAGTCAACTGACACCCAACGCAGCCACAATTATCTCCTTCAACAACTATTTTGAGTTAGAACAATGCCAGCACAACAAATTGAATTTATTTCCATGATGCAGTTAGAATTTATTTAGAAAATAAAGCCTTATCTATTATGATAACCTTTAATGTAATTGCTATAATTTTGATTTTCTATAAATATTTCGTTGTACGAAGTATTACAGTTGGATAATCGAGTTTTTCAAACTCTATGTATTACTATGGACCTATCATTAATGAAATCAAAGGAGTTGCAACAAATATTGTGAGATTCATGGCGTACTTCTTTTGAGCACTGTGCTTCTCTCAGTTATTACATTTCCATTTTATTTTCTGTGTAAAAATATTATGAGTCTATAAACCGAGATCAATTACATGTTTTGTTTATTAAAATTTCTACAATGTGACTTTTCTTTAGATGAATGAATTCAGTAAAATGCTCATTCAGAACCCTGCCTTTTTCTACTGCCACTATACAAAAATGACAACCTAATTGTGCTCAAATAGTTTTCCTATATTTCCTTACTTTTTTCTCTCCAATTTAGTCTTTGAAATCAACATTAGTTTCATTGATCATAATTTTTATCTAGTAAACAAATTCTAAAACATATTAATTCATATCTAGCCTAAAATCTGGTACTCAACCTAAAATTGAATATTTAAAAAGTGACATAGAGAGAGCCCTCTCTGGTTAGGTAAGGCTAGCTGCCTAGCTAAAAGTTGGTTTCTGGTTACCTTTCTTCACTCCTATTTTCAGCCTAGGAAGTTGGGGAGAGTGATAACATATCATGGATGTAATGAGGACAAGACTAAAGCTAGATGAGTGACATCAAATTGATCAACTGATTCTACTCTTCCCTCTACTTCATAATAAAGACATTTGTTCCTTTCCTAATGCATGTGTCAATGATGTTATATGTGTATTTATGAACTTAATTGATTAAATTTTTTTAACTTGAATATATCATATTGCCTTTATGTTGTTTTTTGCCTTATGTTTTTCATTGAAGGTATCAATCAAGCGAGTTTAGTTAGATTTAGAGAGATGGAAGCGACGAAGGGAGGCGAGGAAAAGTGAACAGATTACAAGTAGGTTTTCCTCTCTTTTTATATTCATTCTAAGGAAAAGGTAAGATATATTTATTTCTATTATTTCCAGTGCACCAACATACTTAGGGAAAGCATACATATCCGTAGGTTTGATTTCCATGAAACAATTCCCATGTTTGACTTGGTGGGCAGGGATGATTCTCGACCTTCTCTAGTAGTTCATTTCTGTATTTCTTTCTTATCTTGATTCTTCACGAGGAGCCATCGTTCCAAAAATCATTAAGGCCATCTTTAGACAAGTAAGTTCACCTACCTAAAATTCGGAAATCCTGATTCCAATGGTTGTTTTGTCCACTATGTTCGACGCAAGATATAGGGCCTTCTCCTCCTCTTCAAATTCACCACAACTCACTTAGCAAATGAATCAAGTTGGATGGAAATCACCTTATTAAAAGAAAAACCCTAATTTTTCTTTTTCCAATTGTGAACAAACCATAGCTCAGTTTGAAGAACCATAAACACCATTGGAAATCTCTCACCGAGCTCTAAAATGGGTATCATTTTTTTTTCTGGTGATTTGATAATTTACCCAAAAGCCATTTTTCCAAGAAGGGTCACTTCATCGCCTCTCAAAATAGGTGTTTGTGCTCAACCTAGTCTCCTAAATTGAGTTCATTAATTGTCAACCAGGGTTGGTAAACTGCTGAAGTGTGGTGCACTATATGTGCCTAGGTAATTGTTTCTCACTATGTTGTGTTTAGTTTTTAATGATTTTTTTGGTTTTATGGTTTTATGTTCACAAAGGAAAGAACTAAATACTGGTGAAAAGAAGCTACTAGTTAAGAACAGAGTGAAGCCTAAGTTATGGATGGTAAACAACAAATGCAAAGCTTGATAATGACTCCATTGCAAAGAAAAAAATCACAACATGAACTTGAACTTATCCAATTCATTAATTAAAGATGTGTTGGAAGAGCTTGAGAGATGGACAAGTTAAGTATAAATGAATTTCACCTAATTAAACAATCAAACAATCAACTTACAATGTTACAACATCTCATCCATGATTAAAGGTTTATTGGGATATATTTGGAAAAGAACATTTGTAGCACAATAAGATTTCTACTCTAAACTAGCTTCTAATTATGTTCTGCAACTCAATTTAACACCACTAGGCCTCACTCAAAAGTTCTAGATTTCCTTTTCAGAATAGTCTTTGAGAAAAGGCTTTGTTTGTGAAGTGGTAAAAAGGTTGCAAACTACTCCAGACCTTAAACTGATACTACCTTCTGTCCAGATAATTATGTGTTAGTATGAGTTTGGAACAAAAGAAGTTTTGTAAATAATGAAGACCGTGGTTTTTAAATTTAACAACTAATACAATTCAAAAAATGCAATGGATAGCAACTAAACTGGAATGTTAATACAGTGGGCTAAGACTACACTAAGATGCTACTAGTCTGTAGTGAACATTGTTAAACTAAAAATCCATTATCAAACTTGAAATGAAATGGCAGGGCTGAACTAAATGCATTCTACCTCCGGAGTGCTCTAACTAAATTGACATGCAACTAATTTATGGGATTCTACAGCCCATCTCGTTCATTAGGAATGATATTTTGGAAGAGTTTGTAGAACAATTCTGGCTGTATAATTCGATGTAGTTGAACATAAATATAAGACTGAAAGAAAAGACAACTAGAATCTAAGACACCACAGCTGTTTCTTATTCGTTGTTCATGATATTTTGGAAGAGTTTGTTTGAGTAAGACCAGCTATGACACTTAGTGTAAATAAGCAACTAAAACCTACAATACCTCAGCTATGACTTATTCATCATGATGATATTTTGGAAGAGTTTATTAGAGTAAGTCTAACTATGATAATTAACAAAAGGAATTGCAACTAAAATCTATAACACCACAGCTATGCCTTATTCATCGTAATGATATTTTGGAAGAGTTTATTAGAGTAAGTATAGCTGTAATGATTAGTGAAATCAACTATGAACATAAACTTCAAAAACTTGTCTAAGCTAGAAACGAAACTAAAATACTTATCTAAACCGTAAAAACAAGGCTGCTCAAGAGGCAGGGGCCCTCTACTGCCAGAGTAGCACGAAATCTAATTCAAGATTGACTCAACACGTTCAAGAAAATGCTGCTTCTTTCATTAAAGAGGAATGACTTCAAAATAGAGTATTCTCGGACTTCAGAAATCTAGCAATCAACCATAAAATCTAACCAAAATCTAACCCTGTCTCTCGGTTTCCCGAGCTACATTTATAGAAAATTTACATAACAGAACTTGAGATAATACATGGATTACTATCTTTCCATATAAAAATTGAACTAGAACTCTAAAGGTGGCATCATAATATGACTACGGACATCTGGACTGTCCTTGTCCTACTAGGAGTCTATCTCCTAGTTTGAGTTCCCACATGCATAACCACATACAGAATTCCGTTCAATCTTCATGGAGAGCAACAAATGCTAAGGGCATGATGTGGAATACGACCATGTGTGGTTTTCTCTGAGAGGACACCTGGAACCTACTTAGACATGAAGACGGTTGTATAATTGGCAACTAGCTACAGAATGTCTGCATTCTGTAGCTAGTTTCAGTTCAAAAAGTACTACAATAACAAAATCATAAAAACATAGCAAGCTAGCCATGATATTCATTCTTAAAGAAATTTTAACTATTTTCATTGATCATTTGAGCTTGGGATTAATAATGGACAAAAGAAATGGAGTGGAATGTGATGGAAGAAAGAACAATCTTGGAGCTCAACAATAGGATTTATTCACTTGTGATGCTTGCACTTGGGGCTTCACTTTGCCTTCATATTTGTCAATGCATGTGTTGATTTTTTTCATGAACTATATTTTTCTCTTTCCTTCATGGTCCCCACTGGGCCTATTCTGTGTGGCGGCATCATCAAATTGCTCTTGATCAGATATTTCGAGTTGAGTCACCATCATATTCATGAAGTTGTTCATGAGTCCCTCTCTCGTGTAACCCATTTTTACCTTCATTCATACTATCCCCCATCACCTCCGAAGTCGATTCAGTTTTTTCCAAGTGATCTTATTTTTTTATGTTTTGACGAGGGAAGTCATCTATATGATACTCAGTATCCCCTCTTCCATCATCATCCTTGGTTTCAGTCCATCATTCACTTTTACTATGATCCCTCATGCCTTAGTTGATGATCTGAAAATGGAACTATTTGTAATGTTGTGCAAAGTATCCATTTCCATTAAATTAAGTGTGCAAAGTATTCTCCATGTCTTGCAATTTAAATAAAGTTTTTTTGGTAACTGTTTCTGAGTTTATGTGTGAGGGAATGTTAATTAAAATTACTCTTTAACATCTTAAATAAGAAATATACAGCAGAAAAACTTCACCATAACAACACACAACAAGATGATGAGGCAGTTCACCCCTCCTAGGCTACATTTGTCGGGTCCAAGGCTCCCAATGGGCATGTCCTTCCTTTATTAAGTTTCTCAAACTGGTTATACAATGAGAAATATCCTTAAACAGGTGAAACCAAATGTGAAATTGAATTTAGAAGATAGAGCTAAGCTAAAAATGGCTTTTGTTTCACCTCAAACAATGAAGTATAGCTCAATACAGCTCCATTTCCCTACTAGGCCTAGTGGCTCTCCAAGCTTTCCTAAAGAAAAAGTGGCTGAATAACACCTCTGTTGGCTCTAAAACCTATCCCAAACTCTCCATAATGCTAAGAATACCCAAAATTGACCAAAAATTAGTCCAAATTGGATCAATATTGAAGAAGTTATGCTTAAAACAATTTTTCTGCCCAATGTCAATTAAAAACTCCACTAATTGTGGGCTAACTCCAGATAAGTGCACTAAAATGGCAGAACAAACCGAAATTGTCAGACCCACTCTCCAGAATGATGGTATAGTTTAGTTAGAATTTATTGTTGGGCGAGGTGGTCACATGACCCACCCCCGCCGGAACTATCGGAACAAACCGCTCAACTAACTAAAAATCCTGGCATTTAATGTTTAAAAGTGGTCTCAAGACACGAATTTACCAACCATTACCACCGCGGTTTAGAGGCATTGGATTGTGGTCTTAGCACCCAGTCACGAACCAATGGGGCTAGTCCCTCCACCATTTTTTTTCCGCCCACGGCCTTTTCAAAAGTCAAACAGAATTTGCGGCTGTTGTATATTAAGAACTACATTGTAGACCGACTAGTTGGGTGCTGTGTTGACCGGCAGGAGGTCTATGTTAAAAACTTGTAGAGTAACAAAGTTTTATTCTGTCGAAATTTCCACCGGCTACTGGCCACATGGAAAACTCTAGGCTTGCCATGTGGCACCTATTGATTGACTCAAAATACCAAAAATCAAACCTTCAATCAATCATAGAATGCCATTTTTCCATCCTTCATTCGCCCAAATGGAATATTCTAGGGAATATTCCAAGGAATATTCCCATAATATTCCAAGGAATATATTTTTTTAATAATTCAAATGTCAAAAGTCAACTTTGGTCAACTGGATTTTTGAAGGATACTGAAAACTTCAAACCTGCATAACTTTCACATATGATTTTAGATTTGAGTGTCGTTCAAGGTGCCAGAATCATAGTGATGAGGCATATCCATTCATTTAGGTTGAAACCAATTCTGAGCAATTCCATTTTTGAGCATTTTTTCAACTTTGGACATGATCACCTGAATACACCTCCCAAATGGGAAGCTTTTGGACCCCAAAAGCTCTTTGATTTACAAAAATTGAAGATGAGGAGACCGATTCTCCACTCTTCCAACCTTGAACCACTGAAATCTTCCTGACTTCATCAAATTGAGCTTCTCATAAAAAGATAAATTCTTCCTTGAATCTATTGACCGACTGTTGCTAACCTTGAATGAGTCATGATGCAAAATTTTGAAATTTTCAGAACAACAACTATAATTTATAGAAATCATATTGTTCCTACAATGTTCTACCTTCAAAGGAAATTGAAATTGAGATTCACCTTGCCAACTGTCCTCATGGCAAAATTTTACCAAATGAGCCATGTACTTGTGTTGATTCCTGACCAAGTTTTCTTGCCATACCAATCTTCCAATCTGAAACCAAAAATGACCCATGCTGAACTTTATGCCCTCTTTGCTTGCATGCTTTACCCTCTCTTTGATTTTTGCACCAACATTTTGTTGTCTACACTGATCAACATCAAAGGCACTTTCTGCAACATCTTGTCATCTTCTTCAAAATACGACCTGCTTTTAGACTAAAACATTTCATCATTTACATCAACAATAACATGAAAAGGATTATGTAAAAAATATTTTTTTTTAATCATAAATAAACTCAGATTTTCACTTGCATTGAGAAGCCTTTTCAATTGCCCTGCATTCACTAAAGATGATTCTAACTTCTTCGGATGTGCTCTCATAATAAACTCCTTGCCATCCTTGAATAGATGATACCTGTTCTCATGGCGATGGAAGATCACTTTTCTGTCATATAAATACTGACTACCCAACACCACACCTGTAATGTCAAGCAGTACCACATCCAGTTCAACCAAGTCAACATAATGAGCTGTTATGGAGAAGCGCAACATGCACCTTCTTGAGACTTGTAAATTAGCAACCTTGCAAATCCAACCAAGTGGATATGACTTTGGATGTGGAATGGTCTCAAGTTTCAGGTTCTTGAATAAGTCTTCTGAGATGAGATTCACTTGTGACCCACTGTCAAATAGTGTGTCTATCTTTGTGTGTTTGTCTATTATCCTCACATGAAACAGCTCTATCCTCCTCTCTTAATTTTGAGCTTCTATGCGACAGTTTAAAGTGTTATAACTGGGATTTGTTTCATTTACAATCTCTTTCCCCTTTATGTTGTTTAGTACAATGGCTATGCTTTTAGTTTCATCACCTGATTCAAACCCTAAGTCTTGTTCAACAGTTGCAACCGTTTTTCCCTTTTCTTTGGTCTTATCTTTGTTTTTAAATTTTTTTGGTTTCAGCTCTGGATGAAGTTTCCAGCAATGGTCTTCATCGTGGCTTGTTTTGGAACAGTTTTTTCAAAATAAATTTCCTTTTTCTTTCCTAGAGTTTGCATTTATTTTTCTTCCTTTGCCTTTAAATTCACTACCCTCATTCCCATCAAAATATTGTTTCCCTCTAGCCTCTAAATGTGTAGCTTGTACACAAATTTTGTCTAGACCAGTAGGATTGAACATAAGGATAGTATGTATAAGATAGTTGTGTAAATCACCTATATATTTCAGCAAAGTATCTTGACTATGCAAATCAATTCCTAACAATAGATCCCTTCTTCTAAACTCTTGAGTGTAATCTTGAACACTTTGTCCCTTAAGTTGTATAAAACTTTGCCAATTTATGATAGCCTTTTGTAAATGAGATAATGGATAAATTTTTTGCTTAATTGTGGAAATAAATTCAGCCCATGATAAAGTGATCTTACCATGTTTTTCAATTTCATCCTTGGTCTTGGCCTCCCACCATACCAATGCTGCTCCTCCCATTCTCAAAGAGGCTAACTGAATCCTAGTGTAGTCTTCATGAATGTTTTGTATTCTCAAATAAACTTCCAATTGTCTTATCCAATTGTCAATTTTCTCTGCATTGACCTCACCATTAAACATAGGAAACTCAAATTTAACATCAAGCTTTAAAAATGGAATTTTACCAATGGTTTTAGACTTGTGAGATTGATTCATTGAAGTTTAGGATGACGATGTAGAGGAAGAGGATGAAGATGGGGATGGTGGATCACCATTTCCTCTGTGTCCTTTCTTTGACGTGTCATCATTTTTCTTTCCTCCCAAATAACCCTCTCCTTCTTTCTATTTTTTATACCCTTCTCCAACAAGCCTACCATTCCTTTCTTGGTAGAGTATCCTCACCATCTTTGTCATGTCTAGGAAAGCTTTTCGGAATACCCATTCTTCTTCTTTGGGATCAATATCTTCAGGAGCTTCTCCTTCTCTTGAAGAAATTCTTGAGGCTTCTTCAATGGCTCTTGGAGGTGGTTCTCTGATTCTTCTTGGTTGTGGATTACTTTGTGCACTAAGCAAGTGTCCTTCACCTCTCTTGAGTTTAAGCCTAGAAAGCATAAAAAATTGCAAACAATTAACTATATCTTTGCACAAAACAAATGCTGAGTAAAACTCTAGCTCCTAAGGCTCAAATCCTTAGCTCTAATGCCATCTGATATGAAAATGGAACTATTTATAATGCTGTGCAAAGTATCCATTTCCATTAATTATGTGTGCAAATTATTCTCCATGTCTTGCAATTTAAAAAAAGTTTTTTTGGTAACTGTTTCTGAGTTTACGTGCGAGGGAATGTTAATTAAAATTACTATTTAAGATCTTAAATCAGAAATAGATAACAGAAAAAATTCACCATAACAACACACAGAAACATGATGAGGCAGTTCAACCCTCCTGGGCTACATCTGTTGGGTCCAAGGCTCCCAATGGACATGTCCTTGCTCTATTAAGTTTCTCAAATTGGTTATATAGTAAGAAATATGCCTAAACAGGAAAAACCAGCTATGAAATTGAATTTTGAAGATAGAAATAAGCTAAAAATGGCTTTTTTTCACCTCAAACAATGAAGTATAGCCCAATACAGCTCCATTTCCCTAATGGCCCTAGTGGCTCTCCAAGCTTCCCTAAAGAAAAATTGGTTTAAGAACATATTTTTGGCTCTACAACCTATCCCAAACTCTCCAGAATGCTCAAAATACCCAAAATTGACCAAACTTTCGTCCAAATCGGATCAATATTGAAGAAGTTATTCTCAAAACAAATTTTTTGCGCAATGTCAATTGAAAACCCCACTAATTGTGGGCTAACTCCAAATAAGCACACTAAAATGGCGGACTGAACCAAAATTTTCAGACCCGCTCTCTAGAATGGCAGAACAGTTTGGTTAGAATTTATTGTTGGGTGGGGTGGTCAAATGACCCACCCCCGCCAGAACTGTCAGAACAAACCGCTCAACTAACTAAAAATATTGGCATTTAATGTTTGATACGTGGTCACAAACCACGGATTTACCAACCATTACCACCACAGTTTAGGGGCTTTGGACTATGGTCTCAGCACCTGGTCACGAACCAACGGGGCTAGCCCTCTACCCTTTTTTTTTTTCCTGCGACCTTTTCAAAAGTCAAATAGCATTTGCGGCCATTGTATATTAAGAACTGCATTGTAGACCAGCTAGTCGGGGCATTGTGTTGACTGGTGGGAGGTCTGTGTTCGAAATCGGCAAAGTAAAAAAGTTTTATTTTGCCAAAATTTTCACTGGCCAAGGGCCACGTGGTGGCCTTTGGGCTTGCCACATGGCACCCATTGACTGGACCAAAATACCAAAATTCAAACCTTCAACCAATCACAGAATGCCATTTTTCCATCTTTCATTAGCCAAAATGGAATATTCTGAGAAATATTCTTGAAATATTCCAAGGAATATTCTTTTTTTTAATAATTCCAAAGTCAAAAGTCTACTTTGGTCAACTAGATTTTTGAAGGATACCGAAAAATTCAAACCTACATAAATTTCACATACGATGTCGGATTTGAGTGGCATTCATAGCGCCAGAATCGCAACAACGAGGCCTATCCAGTCATTCAGGTTGCAACCAATTCTAAGAAATTCCATTTTTGAGCATTTTTTCAACTTTGGACATGATCACATGATCAGTTGAGGACTCACATTACCTCACCTATGGAAGACCTCCTTCTGTTGACATCAACAAATTTATTCCAGAATACGAGTATTGAGGGTGGTGTACCTTGGTTCGAGCTTCCATTGTTGTTCGATGCCCCGGATTAGGAAAAGGGACTCCTCATTCTCCTTTGACTTGATTGTTTCTCAGCCATCTCCTTATCGTATGATCGATATTCATATACTTGATGGTTTAGTGATCCAGCAGATTGTACCAGTGATTCCCAAGTATGTGTGAGATGTTTCAGACCTCATGAGGGGGTGGCCCTTTAGGTAGCACCCCACATGCCCGAATGACCTCATTTTATGCTACAACCTAAGATGCAGATTCGTAGATTTGATGGTTTCGGTTCCAACTGCTTGCAACACCTATAACATGCATATATCACTCAGATGATCCATTCATATTTTCAGAGTGCTTTTTTGTTTATCAAGGCTTATTTGGTTATTATTATGTCTCATATACTCAGATGTTATTGTACTCAGTCTTGGCTATTTTCCTCGGCACAGTATGTATGTGGGATCCATTATATTTTTGTCTAGCCCATTTAATGCTAGCACATCATGTACTTTATAGCTCAATCTCATTTTTTCTAGGCGCACCATTATTATTTGTACTTTGTCATCTTGACAATCATAGGTATGCCTCCCTCGCCTCACTGATAACATGTGCCCAAACATTAAAGGAGTCTTATATCATTTGTAGGTCTCACCCCATCATGTTATTGCCCTCTCTCTCTTCACTTATATATATATATATATATATATATATATATATATATATATATATATATATATATATATATATATATATATATCTCACTCCCCTTCGATGTGTAGTGTTTGTGTTCTTACAATGTATTTCGGTCATACGATTGGTTCCTAACACTCACACTTTGGGGGGCAATCTGTTACATCAAATTTTGGTCATTTAATTATTTACAATTAGATGGATCAAAGTACACCATGTAAGACCAATTTTACCATAGTAAAATTTCTTTCACCATAACAAATAATTTAATAAAATATACTTTATTAAGTTATTTCTAGTTCAAACATGAATCCCCATGACGAATAATTAAATAAATCATTATTTATTCGATTTTCCTCTAGGAATAATTAATTAAACTAGTGTTAAAATAGTATTCCTAGTCATATTTAACCCAATTATGAGAAATAATTATATAAATAATTATTTGTTAAATTATTCCTTAACCTCATTGTTGAAATGATAAATAAATCATTTATTTGTTTATTATTTCTAAAGAAAGAGATTTAACCAATTTAAATACCTTTTCCCTCCAACAAAATATAATAAAATATTCCAAGCAGTTAGATCTAGATGTTGGTTAATAATATTTTATTATTCGCCATTATCGAGGATAACTCAATATTTTGTTATAAATAGGATTTTTTTCCAATAATTATTCACTTTGATCACTTTCCTTGTCATGCTCTGATCATTATCATTGCTGCAACTATTTTCTTTCTTGTTGAGCTCCAATAAAGTTCAACACGTCTTGGGTTTCCTACACTATTGAGAGAGAGAAAATTTTGGATCTGAAGCATTGAGGACAACCAAGAACCCATCCCATTGAGGAGGATTTGTAACATCATTCTTTGTTCCCTTCCCAGGTGTTAAGAGATATAAAATTATTTATATATCTTGTCTTGTCTATTGGATATTTGGAGCAACTCTTATTTCTTTTTATTGTTTAACTTCTTTAACTACATAGATCTAGGTTTTTGTTGCATCTCTTCTGACCATGTATTGCAGATCTAAGGAATTTAGGCAACCATATTTGTTGTTAGTGTTATTTGTCACACACAACTAAAGTGAGCTATTTTCGTACACTTACATTAATAATTTACGCTAGCAGTTAAAAAAAATCTAACAAAGGGATTCAAAATGATCTTGTAATGTACTAAAACAAAATACTAAATCCTTCTATAATTTGTGAAAAAAAAATGTGATTTCATAATCATATAAAAAGTAAGAGAAAGAGAAAATCAAATGCACACCACAAGATGTATTTGGGGAAAGCACACTGCCTAAAACTCTGCTATGTGTATATTTTATAAAGTTAAGACCATGAAACAATACAATTATTTTCTCTCACCGAGAAACTCCTGCACTCTACCAACTGTCTCACTTTGATATAGGAAAATTCAGTTAATTACTTAACCAATTCTTAGCCTCTGCCTAGTTTGCCTTTCTCATTCATTCTTGGAGGAATTTTTTCCATATAAAATAGGAAATTCCCTTGAATTGACTACTGTTAAATTTGTGAAATTCCCCTTTTCACAAATTCATGACTCCAATCAATGATAATTGACATATTCCATACCATAGAAAGAATTTAATTATCTCTACTTTATGTTATGATTTTTCTTTTTATTTGAATAAATTTCTGTAACTAGCTACAAAATGTGTGTAGTTCTGCAGCTAATTGTTGTTTCTAAAACTACTCTTATGGTTTGACAGGTTTCAAAAAAAAAATAAGGGAATGGGTCACATGGGTATCTCAGGAATGATCCACACATGGACCATATCCCATCCACCTGTTTGAATTCGAAAAGAAAATGTGTCTATGTTCATGGTCAAAGGTTGGTGAAGGAGTGAGATCACCAAGCGAGATACTTTTGATTTCCTCTGACGTAAAAAATCGAGAGACAACCCCTAATATTTTTTTTTTATATACTTCTAAAATCCAGTTCTAATTGTTATCTATAACAAAATCGTTCAACTAATTCATAACAAAATGCATAATTTAGTCTTGGCCTTCAAGATAAGATGGTTTTGTAAAACTGGTCATAGCTAACTAGCTTTCTCCCTTCACAGATTAGTCTAGGCTGCCTTTGAATCATTCACTATCATGGCTGAAATGGCTTAAGACAGGGTGGTGATTGAGGAGGTTCGGATCTACCATGAAGATTTTTTGTGCTAGCAATAGTGCAGATCCGATCCTGCACTAAGATCAGCGGTCACGATAAGCACTTTAACCATCAAATAACCTTTGGAGATATCGATTAGTTACAAAAGTGATTTAGAAATAAGAAATCATGTGATAAATATTTAATTAATGCTAAATTGAATTAAAAGATGAAAAATAAATGTTTATGCGAAATGTGTCACCATGCTTGGACTGGTGCAGGACGAGGGTGCATAAAGGAGGTGAAACATGGGTAAATGGTTAAATTTAGGAAGGGAAAAGTGGTAAAAAGAGAGAAAATTAGGGGGCTAACATCCTCCCATCCCTAAGTTGTTGTGTGTCCTCACACAACTCTTTACCTCTGCAAAAGACTTCAAAATTTTAAGTGTTCCAGCTCACTCCTGCTCCGGCATACTATCATCAGTCTGTTGTGTTTCAGACTTCATCTTTTTGCTACTCTTCAATTTCTTCTTCATCACCTTTTTAAGTTGTCTAAAACATTGTGAAGCACGGTACTTCCATACCCTAACTTCTCTTTTCTTCTTTTGGATCTCTGATGTGAATTCTTCCTTACTCTGTTCTTTTTCCTCCTGCGTTTTGGCTATGAGTTGCTCTAAAGTATGTACTTGAAGCTCAAGCTCAAGTATCCGAGTAGCAGAAGCTACTGAATATTTTTCCTTTTCTATCTCAACAAGGGCTATATTTTCTTCAGGGACCTCAGTATCCCTCATAGTTTAAGTAAACACTTCTTCCTCTTCCTGTTCTTTTTCTTCTTCTAACTCTTCCAGTTGTTCTTCTTCTTCTTGCTCTTCTGGTTCGTCTTCTTCTCCTTCTACTTCTTCCACCTCTTCTTCATCTTCTTGCTCTTTCGGTTCTTCATCTTCTTCTAACTCTTATGGTTCTTCTTCTTCTTCTAACTCTTCTGGTTCTTCTTCTTCCCGTGCCTATTCTTTTTCTTCATGTGCTAGTTCTTCCTCTTCCTGTGCCAGTTCTTTCGGTTCTGGTTCGTCTTGCACTAGTGCGGGTGGGGATTCAACATTATGTGGGGACTAAGGTTCTGCACCAAGTTCTTCATTATCTTTCTGGCCCTCAATAAAGTCAGCCAATAGAGTTTCATCTTCAATTTCCACATATTTTTCTATGTCCGCAAGGATTGACAACAAATCGTCTTCTTCAGGGGTATGTTCATGCACTGGGGGTGTCAGAGGAGTTTCTTCGATAGGTGCACCCACTATCTTTTGTTTCTTTGGATATGGGCCCTTTTCTTCTGCTAATTTCCTGGTTTTTTTCCTTCTTACACTGGTGCAAGAAGGACTTCTCTTTACACTTGGACCCTTGCTCATGCTGGCGAGGGTCTTTGTTTTCTTCTTAGAAGCTGTCTTCTTTCCTGCAGAGGGATTTTTATCTAGCTGTTTGAACAACTCCTTCCAGGTCATACCCTTAATTTCCAATTGTTTCTGGACTAGGATTTTGATCAGGCCATGATGATACAATTTCTTGTCGGCCTGGTCCACCCGTGCTCCCTGCACGCCCTTGGTCATAATTTCTAAACTCTTAAGAAAAAAGTAAGTGAAATCCATCCTCCACCGGACGTGCCGGTTGGGTTCAAAGTGTTTCAGCATCCTGAAATTATACACAAACATGAGGGATTACCTCCCCTCAGAAGTCACAAATTTCTGGTGAATAAAAAGGAGGTCCTGACATTGTCCCAGCGGGGTGCTGCGCGGAACTCCTATCTTCCAGTTTACGTTCATGTCCTTATCAACAATGAAATGCTACCAGTGCTTCTTCTCGAGCTTCTAATTTTTAAAGTACTGCACACCAGTGTTTTGTAAGCCTATCGTTGCTGCTATCGATTTTTCTGTGACTTTAAATCTCAGAGGCCCATTATTTACATGACCATTTTTAAAACTCTGTGCGAACTGTAGGGCCACTTCATTGTTGTGCCCATCAAATTTATGCAAAAACGGAAGAAAGCCTGAGTCTAGAAATAGTGCAAGACTATTGCGAAACTCAGCGGTCTGATCTACCTCACTGAGGGATGACGGTTCACATCTAACATGCGGCATCTTTTCTTTACAGTTATGAACAGTCAAAAAAATTTGTATGCAATACCAGAAAACTTAACTCTTTATAGATAGGGATCAACCATCCATCATCCCTTTTGTCTTATCATTGATCCATCCCACCAAAATAGCCATAGATGTGTGACATGTTTAGAATCGTGAAGGATTGGTACTTGTGGCGGTGTGTTTAACGAATAAGTGAGGTAATCACCATAAGTGAAGGACGTTTAGGATCATGGCAGAAAGAGTAATCATATCCAAGCAACGGTTTAAACATTTCCGCATTCCTTTATAATTCAAAAAACTTTATCATTTATTAAAAATGATCATGATTCTTAACTAAAAAACACTTTGTACTTCAAATAATTTTCTCCTAGTTAATATGATAGCATAAGTACTTTATCAAATAAGTGAAAAAGGCTTCTTGTAAACTTCTATGATGACCACTTCTTATGACATATGCTCAAAACATAAATTGTACGTTGCTTCTGTCAAGGTTCATGCTTGCACCAATCTGTTTACACTGCTTACTGTACTGCTTTGCTGGTACCATTCTTCTTATACTATTATATAGGATGATATGCTTGCACTAGTGCAAGCATATTGTAAAAAAAGAGCAAAGAATTTAAGTAGAATATAGCCTAGACTTCTAACATAGCTTTCCTCAATTGATACTGAAAATTTTCTTTGCCCTTCCTTGATGCTTCAGGGAATCTTTTTGCTCTTTATGTATGAGATCCTGCAATGAATTCATGGGGGAAAAAAGAAGTGGGAAAGGGGAAAATTTCAGAATGGGAAGGAATTTTGTTACAGGGATTCCAGGAATAGTACCAAAGAGGGGATAAACAGAAGTGGGATAGGGAAATAAAATTCAAGGGTAAAGTGGGATTTTTATGAAGAAGGGTAGGATAAATTCAGAAGAATGTGGGAAGGTTAATCATTGTGGGATTTAAAGAAGAAAAATAAGGGAATATTACCAAATGGGATATGAAGAAAGGCAGAAAATTTTCTGGAAGGTCTGCCTGCACTGGTGCAAGAAAAAAAATAACTGCAGTGAGAATTAAGTGTTACTTGAATAAAAATATCCATGCTAATTACCCTAATGTATAAAGGTCTGCTGAACCTGTTTTTACTCGGTGGTCGCTAGCATATCTAATGATCAAGCAACATTATCTTTTTATTAGAACTTTTTGATCTTCTTTCCAGCAAGCTAGTTTTTAGGTTGACCCTTCCGCAATCATGTCAACGAACTGATTTTCACAATTACAGGAAAATATATTTTCTTTAATTTTTTTTTATTATTAAATTTATTATTTTTTCTTTTGAGAAGAAGAAGAGTTCATGTTTTCAAAAGGTTGGTTTTACTATTTACCACTACCATCCCAAATTGCTGTTGGACTTGCTGTGTAAAATCTTTCTTGGCAAGTGGCTGAAAATACTTCTTTAATATATGCCCATTTACCAAGAATACTGAATCTTTTACATCAATAGTTTTGACTTATACTTCTCCATTCTTGAATACTCGGATCACTTCATAAGGTCCCATCCAATGTGTATGGAACTTCCCTTTAAAAATTTTAAATCTAGAATCATAGAGGAGTACCCAATCACCTTGTTGGAACTGCTTTTTTTGAATATTCTTGTCATGCCACCTTTTCCGTTGTTGCTGAATTAGGATGTTCTGCTGAACAGAATCTTTGAAAAATTATTCTAACTCATTTGATTAGAGAAGATGTTTTTTTTGTGCCTTGGAGAGATCTAGTCCTAGTTGAACTGCAGTTCTGAAGGTTTTGATCTGGAACTCAATTGGTAGCAGAACCTGTTTGCCATATACCAGCTCATATGGTGTATGTCCCATGCTATTTCTCCAAGTGGTTCTGTATGCCCACAAAGCTTCTGGTAATCTTTCATTCTAGTCCTTCCGATGCATATTGACCGTCTTTGTAAGAATTGACCTGATCACTTTGTTTGTAGATTCCACCTGGCCATTTGCTTACGGGTGATACAATGTGGATTTCCTGTGTCGGATCTTGTATTGCTCCATCACACCCTGTACCAGATTAGAAATCAACTACAGACCATTTTTAGAAATAATTTCTCTAAGCAAACCAAATCTAGTAAATATTTCAGAAAAAAAAATCAACAACAACCTTTTCTGTAGAAAAAGAAATAGCTTTAGATTCTACCCATTTTGTAGCAAAATATGTACAAACTAGAATATTCTTTTTACTTAAATATGTTGGATTTATTGGGCCTATAAAATCAAAAGCCCATTTTTCAAAAGGCTCAATCATAACTTGGGGGCATAAAGGAATTTCATTGGTTTTATTAGGCTGGCCCATTCGTTAATAGCTATCACATCTCCTGACATACTGCTTGGCATCCTTAAACAAGGAAGGCCAAAAGTAACCAATAGGTAATACTTTATATGCAGTCTGCTTATCAGTGAAGTGGCCTCCACAAGGTTCATCATGAGCAGATTTCAATATGTCAAACAGTTCCTCCTCTCTTACACATCTATGGATAGTTAGATTTGGACCAGTGTAAAAGAGGTCTCCTTGAATCCAGGAATATGCGGCACTTTTCTGAATAATATTCCGATTTTCACAAGCGGACAAGTGGGGTGGTGTCTTCCCAGTAACCAAGTAATTAGCAATGTCAACAAAACACAGAGAAGTAGACATAGAAAAAAGATGTTTATCTGGAAAATCATCATTAACAGGAGTTACTTCACTAGGATTATCTAATCTAGAAAGAAAATCTGCTACAACATTATATTTCCCTAGTCTATCAACAATAATAACTTTAAACTCTTGTAACAATAGTAACCACCTAGTCACTCTACCTCTTTTCAATGGTTTTTTCATCAAATATTTCATTGAAAAATGATTAGTACGTACAAATACTTTATATCTTGTAATATAGTGTCTGAACTTATTAATTGCAAAAATCATAGCTAAAAACTCCTTCTCTGTAACTGTATAATTCAATTCAGCGGAAGAAATTTTTTTACTAATATAATAAATAGCATAGGATTGCTTACTTTTCTCTTATCCTAAATCTGTGCCAATATCCAAATCTAAACCATCAGAGGAAATGTGAAAGGGCAGGGACTTGTTTGGACCTCGCAAAACTTGTGCCTGTACCACCTTTTCCTTCAATGTTTCAAAAGACTGTTGGCAAGTCGTGGACCAAGAAAATTCACTATCCTTAGCTAGAAGTTGGAAAAGAGGAGCAACTATCTTTGAAAAAATTTCAATGAATCTTCTATAGTAACCAGCATGTCCTAGAAAACCTCTTACTTCCCTTTGAGTTTTGGGTGCAGGAAGTTGCAGAATGATTTCAATCTTTGCCGGATCAACCTGGATACCTTTGTTAGAAATAAAATGGCTAAGAACCACTCCATCTTTGCACATTAATCTACATTTCTTATCACTCAAAGCAAGATGGGATTCTTGACAACAAAGAAGTAATTTCTCTAGATTTTTGAGAGCTTCCTAAAAAGAATCACCAAACACAGAAAAGTCATCCATATAAATTTCTACAAACTCTAGATCAGCAAAAATAGCCAAGAATATGCTTTCAAAGGTATCCGGGGCATTACATAAACCAAAGGAAAGCACTTTGTAAGAAAATATCCCCCATGGACATGTAAAAGTAGTTTTATCCTGATCTTCGGGTGCAATCTGTATCTGGTTATAACCACTGAAGCCATCCAAAAAGGATAAATATTTCTTTCCTACAAGGGTATAAAGCACTTGATCAATGAAAGGGAGAGGGAAGTAATCTTTAAGAGTGGATTTATTCAATTCTCGATAATCAATAAAAATACGCCATATTCCTCTTTCTTAGGTACTAGTACTAATGGAGAGACACATTTACTGTCGGAAATAGGATAAATAAAACCAACATCTAAGAGTTTTTGTACTTCTTCCTTCACAATGTGTCTTAGAGTTGGATTCATTCACCTTTGGGGTTGTCAGATAGGTTGGGTTCCTTCCTGAATATAGATGTGATGTGTACAAGTTTCAGGAGGGATACCCTTCATATCTTCATAGCCCCAAGCAAAGGCACTAAGATGGTGTTGCAACAAATTCACATGCTGCTCTTGCTGAGATGAGTCCAAATCTAAACTAATATGCAAGGATTTACCAGGGCTAATCTCAACAAGAGTGGTATCAAGCTCTAGAGTAATTAAGGGAGTGGTCAAATGCAGTGGTACATAAGAATTAGAATCATGATTTTCTTGAAAATCTAGGTTGAAAATTTGGCTCAAAGGCTCATAGTTAGGCATAATGTCTAATTATTCAGAAAATCTTGAATCTCATCTTCTTTTGAAGACCCAATATAATGATGGATAAGGGAAATAGACTGAGTCTCCTTATCACTACTTTTATCTAGCCATAAAGTATCTCAAAGGTCCTAAATGGATCTGGTAGGGGGGTATAAGGTAACTTTCTTCCTAGAATCTCCTTGTTAGATATACATATCACCAGAACGACATCCAAAATATGCATCAGCCATAGCAAGCCATGGTCGACCCAAGATCAAAGGATGTCCTCCTACTGGGTTCTTTGGCTCAAGCACAATGAAATCAGCAGGGTATTCCCAAGAATCTAATGAGATGATCAAATCGTCCAATACTCCTTCTAGCTTAATTTTAGATCTTCTGCTAATTCAAGCACAGTGGGAGTAGGGCAAAGATGAGATAATTGAATTTGATCCATGGTTTGCTTATTCATGACATGAATGGCTTCCCCCAGGTCTATAAGAACATTAGAGACAAGGACATTACTAGTATGAACTGAGACAATAGGGTTTTCGAGATCATTATATTTTTCCATAGACACACATCCCATCATCAACTCTGCTGCCCTACCAACAAATTGAATGGTTCGGGGTTCCAATATCTTCCTCCCAGGTTTCTTGAGACAGAGTTCCTTAATAATCTTGGTAAAAATGGGGATCTATTTGATGGCTTGAAGCAAAGGTATCTTAATGAAAATATTTTTAAGCTCAGATATCAAACTAGTATTAGAAATAAGCTCATTCCATTCCATTACTAGCCTCTCTGGGAAGGGAGGCTGGTTGGAATATGGCAAGGACTCAAAGGGTAAGGGATGATTAGTGACAAATTTCGAAGAATGGTTGAGAGTTTCCTCTTCTCCTTTCTCTTCAATGATCACCATAGGTCTCTTTTGATTTTCTGATGTTACAGTCCTTCCCAATATTAATTGAATATCATGAACCCCAACTGGAATAGACTGGTATTCGGATGGTAAAGGTAGGTTTGTTACATAGATCATTTGCATTGCTTTATTATTATTAGAATTGGGCATATGTTGAACAGGAAACTAAGGAGGTCAAAAGGGTGGAGGTAAAGGCAATGGTGGAGTGGATTGACTCGGAAGTTGAGGCATTGAATAAGGTGCATGTGTAGATAGGTATGACTGCATAGGTGGTTGGTAGGAATATCGAGAATGATTTGGTCCTCTCCAACCTTGTTGCCATGGTGGAGAAGGTTGCCCATGCTGATATTGATTCCCATACTGCCACTACTGATGACAGTTAGGATAAGAATATGCATGTGAATTATAACCAAAATAGTATGGAGAAAATTCAGAAGCCATACCTATACCTACCTGAGGACAATTCCTTCTCGCTCCCATAGCATTCAAGTATTCAGCTTCAGGCTATCTCCCTGTAAATATAGCTGTAAGTCCTGGCATAGAGAGACATTTTTCTATGATATGGTCTTTTGCAAAAATAACACACTTATTAGTTTCTTTCAAATTAAGAGGACACTCTTTAGGGGGATGCTTGTCTCTACATTTAGGATAGAAAATACACAATGAATCTTGTTCCTTCATGAGTTTCTGCTAAAATTTTAAGGAGTGTAACTATTTGGTAACAATGTTCATTATATCAATTTTCATGTTTTCCATTTTATTTTCTAGTCCAATAATCATAGCATCAGTAGATTCAGTTTTTCTATTTTTATTTCGAGTTCCTCTACTGGATGTGTACTAGTTTCTTGAAAATTTCCTTCATAATTCACAAATTTGATCAAAATTTTGCTAAGAAATATCACCTTGTCCTAACAAATTCAAATTATTTCTAGCATTATCAGTAAGTCCACTTAAGAATAAGGTTCTAATAGTGTTTAGATCAAACTTAAGTTTTGACCTTTGTAAAATATACAAAAATCTTTCCAAATAATCTTGAAGCATTTCATTATCATCTTGTATGATTGTAAAAATTTCATTCCACATGTCCCGAGTTTTGCAATATTCTTGATATTTAGAGAAAAACACTCTCTTCATATGATCCCAAGAGGTTATGGTGTTTCCTCCTAACCCCATAAACCAGCGAAGAGCTGAGTCCTTGAGGGTAATAGGAAATAATCTTAACTTTTGAGCCTCAGTTGCATAATCATAACTTCTACACAAAATATCAAACTCAAATTGAAAACAGTCAGGATCTTCATGAAATTTACCATGGAAATGAGGGAGAGCTGATGGTGGAATATTCTTCATCTATGACACAGTATCAGGATCCACAATTGGAAACAAAAAAGTGGATTGTCCTTCACTTACTTGGTAGTCACCAGTCCCTTCCAAATGATCTTCTTGGTCCACCATTGTTCCCCTCTTACTTTTACCTCTCTCCATAGGCTGATCCACACCTGAGCTATTATCACCAGAATCCAGGTGGATTGTTCTTGCGTGATGGGTTTGAATTGGATTGGGCTTCCTGCTAATATAAGGACACCCAATATGAAAATTATTTTCATAATTCTTTCGGCCCTGAGTGGCCTACAAACCCTTACCTTTCCTAGGCATTCATTTCAAAAGAAAAGAAAAAAAACAACAACAAACAATTTCTAAAAATTGCTGTTAGAAATAATTTAACACTAGTAAAATTCCTTTAAAGAAACAACATTGCAAAAATGAAGAAAAATTACCTCTATTGCATAATCAGAAAATTCTTACCAAACCAAATCGCCTCCCTGACAACGACGCCAAAATGTTGGGTGCAGGAATTACACTTAAGAAAAATCCTCAACACTTAATTTGTCAATTCGGGGGATTCATAAACTTAGAGAAAAAGCACAAACAATGCTAGAGATGGTATGAATATTTCTAATGCAAATCCATACTTTCTTAAAGGAAATATTGCAAAATAAAATCAAAAGAGAAAAAGGCAACTTGAACCATCAAAAATAATCTAAGATTGGAATGAGAGAGTATGCATTTGCAAGAGAGAGTTAAAGATAAAAGGAAATCACTTCAGCTAATGGTTGTTTAATATAATGAGTGTGTATTTTCCTTTAGCATAGACACCTTAACAGTCTCGTTAGATTGGCCCTTAACCTACTTCCTTAAAGATTTACTTCTTGCATTAATCTATCCTACACTAGTGCTTGCACTAGTGCCGGATCAAAGAGTTATGTAGAAGGTATAAATTGTGTCTTTACTGAGGGATTTTTACTTCACGCAAGGATTTGAACTCTTCAAGGTTCAGAGCACTCAGATCTTGTGGCAAGAAACTAGTTCACGCACCTGATCAAAGCTTCCTGCACTTAGCTTTTAATCCTTAAAACAAGAGTTCAATTATTGTAAGTGCTATTTTGCTATCAAATCAAATTTCACACATAAGAGTGAATGTTTTTTATTTTAATAAAATGTAGAAGTAAAGAAAAAATTATTTATCCTATCATAAGTGTTTAAAGAAAGAAAGAAAATCGTGGAAAGTAGATTAAGAAAACTTGCTGCATCACACCAACATGCACTGGTGCAGGTTCATCTCTCCTTCTTGAACCAGGCGGTGGAAAACCAAATAAACAGAACTGTAGGAAAAAGGAAATGTCACACCAATGTGCTTGGTGCAAGTTTGCTTCTCCTACTTGTACTAGACAAGGAAATCCAATCTGGAATTAAATGTAGGAAAGTAATTTGCAGGGAAAGTAAATGTAACTAATTCACATGACATATCTGTTTTCAATAATACAAGAATACATGTGCTGAAAATTGAATCACACTTTAATAATTTAAACACACATTATAGGAAATAGAAAATAAGGTAAATGTGCTGGGTTGGCTGGGCCCTAGCCAACTAGCGTGTTTCCATTTTTAAATTAAATGTTGCTCAGTAAACCAGTTAATTCATAAGCTTAAAAGAACAGAAACATAATCTCTGAAACATGAGGCAGAAAAACCTTTTATTAATTTATTGAGGCCAATACATACGTTGATACAATGTCAAGCCTAGATTCGAGTGATAACAAAAGAATGGTTACTGCCTATCAACTTCAATCTAAATTCTACTCCCAAAATTCTACCCCTGAGACTTATTTACACTTTACATTATATAGATATGTTGGCTGAAGGCTAAAACAGATCGTTCAACTAATTCATAACAAAATGTAGAATTTAGTCTTGGTCTTCAAGATAAGACGGTTTTGAAAAACTGGCTGTATCTAACCAGCTTTCTCCCTTCACGGATTAGTCTCGATTGCCTTTGAATCATTCGCTATCGTGGCTGAAATGGCTTAAGACAGGGTGGTGATTGAGAAGTTTTGGATCTACCACGAAGATCTGTTGTGCTGGCAATCATGTAGATCTAATCCTGCACTAAGATCAGTGGTCACGATAAGCACTTTAACCATCAAATAACCTTTGTAGATATAGATTTGTTACAAAAGTGATTTAGAAATAAGAAATCATTTGATTGATATTTAATTAATGCTAAATTGAATTAAAACATGAAAAATAAAGGTTTATATGAAATGTGTCACCATGCTTGGACTGGTGCAGGATGAGGGTGCATAAAGGAGGTGAAACAGGGGTAAATGGTTATAATTTAGGAAGAGAAAAGTGGTAAAAAGAGAGCAAATTAGGGGGCTAACAGAAACACCTCAGACAGTTGAATCCAAAACTTGTTTAAATACCAGTCATTTGAAACTAGAGGAAGTCCTAATTTTTGATAATACAATGTATGCCTTTGAAACTCTGTTTTGATAATAAGAAGACTAGTTCGAGAATTTGATGTGCACATAGTCCATTATATTTTCGACTCATTCTGTTGCAAAGGGCACCTGCACAGAAATGAGGTTTTGTTAGTGATTTTTTAGTTTGAATTTCATTATTTCATTCAATGTTAATTATCATTTCTGTTCTTGTCAATTTCATAGTTAAATTCACATTTCTTTTGTAGTTAATTTTTTGTCAATTGATAGTTTAAATTGTTTACTTCTTTGTAGATTAATTTTATGAATACTTTCTTAAATTAAATTTCCAATTAGCTGTGCAATCTTGTGCTCGCTAAAGACGTCGCAAGAAGGTGGTTTTTCCATTTTCCAATTGTACTAGATCTGAGTATTCAATCACACAACAGTCATAGTTTCATGCTTTTTATTTGCTTTCAATTCCAATTAAGCACTGTCATTTCAATTCTTAGAGATAGGATTTATGCTTTCAATCCATGTAATAGAATTAGATTAATATATGGTATGTTTTTCATAGGAATAGAAGCCTTCAATGAATAATATAGGAATTGATTTCATATTGTCATTTGAATGCAATTAGATCTAGAATGATGCTTTCTTTAAATTATCTAGATATTTTTCATAGACATTCTGCTAGCCTACTAACATCACTCAAAGTATGATTTATTTTTATGCAATTTATATTAGTTGATAAAAATTTACTTTTCTTCCTTATTTAATTAGATTTTCTTCATTAAGATACACTTAGGTTTAACTATTCAATAGCATTAATATTTCATTTTTTAGATATAAGATAACAAAAATCCCTCAAAACAACATAAACATATACAATGAAGTAAGAGAACAAGGTTATCTAAGCACATATAGTGCATCTCACTTCATCAAATTACTAACCTTGGTTGATAATTCATGATAGAAATTTGAGACATCAAATTGACTAAACATTTTTGGCATCGTTGTCAGGGAAGTGAAATTAGGAAGCCTTATTTCTTACAACATAAATGTCTTTATATAAAAATAAAAAAATAAAAAAATGATATGTGTAGAGAAAGAGACTGTAGGGGTATATTCGTAACTAGTGGGAGAATTTTGATTCCTACAACTCCACTCACCCCACCAAGATCACGTAATGGCACACCACCATCTCATACTCATATCCCCATTTTCACCTCAAGGCATAGACTTCCTGAAAGCTTATAGTCTGAAATTCAACCAAGAGATTTTCCAAATTCATCTACTAAGGCAGTCTTAGAAGAAGAGGATCCTAGATCTCCAATAGAAGCAGTAACCTTTTTCACGTCTACATGAGAACATATTCTAGCTCAAGTATTAGAAATCCCTAGTGAGGAAGAAGAAGAGGAAACTTTCTTCAATATTCAATTGATAGAAGAACCAGAGGAAGAAAAATTAACCCTATAGTTAGAACCTTATATTAGCCTCTAAGGAATCTACAATGGCAGAAGAAGAATTCCATGGAGAAATTCTGGATGGAGAAGCCTTAAGAGGAGGAGGAAGAGGTAGAGGATGAGGTGGAAGAAGAGATGGAGGAAGAGGTAGAGGCATATGAGATCCTAACTCTGTTGGATTTCCGATAGCTGATGAGGATTCAAATTTTACAATGAAAAATATTTCACCATCTATCCTTCCCAATTTCCATGGATTAAAGACTGAGGATCCTGAAACATTTTTATTTGACTTTGTAGCCTTATGTAGATCTTCTTACTACTTACAAGACTCTAAAAAATTGAAGCTATTCCTTGCAACACTCAAGGGTGTAGCCCTAAAATGGTTCATGGGTTTAATAACATAGTCTATTAGGACATGGGATGAGATGAAAAGTGTTTTCTTTTTAAATATCCATGGATTATTACACACCTATTAATAGAAAATATGAAGTATTTAAGATGAGCAGAGAGAGGACAAAAATTTATAAGATCTAATTGAGAGATTCAATTATAATATCAAGAGAACTAAGATGGAAAATCTAGATCAAGATACTTTAAAATATCTCTTACTAAAAGACATTAGAGATGAATGGATAGATATCCTTAACATTATGGGAAAAGGAGACATCTATCATTTACCATTACCTGAAATTGTTGAAGTATGCAATCATCTCTCAAGAGGAAAATAAAAAACTGGGAGAAATACAAGATATCATATTCTCTATAGAATAAATAAATATGCAATTGGAACAATGAGTAGGGCAGAAATTGGGAATATTCTTGATGAATTTAAGACATATACCTTAGGGAGTCTCAGTGAACAGATAGACACCCTGAAATTACAGAACAAACAGAAATTTGAAACTGATGTCTTAACTATTTTCTATTCTAAATATAGAAAGAAACATGCTTTCAGAGAGTGTCCTCTTCATGTAAAATTTATAGATACCTTTGTTATCTATGCAGAAAATCATGAAACAAAAAATTGTCCTTCTATACCAGGTCTTAAGGTTATCTTTCAAGAAGAAGAAGAAACTCCATCTTCAGTAGATCCTCTTTTTTTTGTCTCTAGAAGACCATGGCAGGGGCCACAAACTCAAAGTTTTGATAACCATATGTATAATAAGCCCCCACCAAACAATTGGAGTTCATCATGGGAACAACCTTGGTCCCAGCCTCAGCCTCAACCTTGGACACAAGGGATGAAAAATCCTTATGGTATATACTCTTAGTATCTATCACTAGTATCCACAACCCTATCCAAATTATCCTCCCCAACATTTTTCACAACAAAATCAACCACCCCAAATCAAAAATCAGAATCCACAACTATCATTACCATATCTGCAAATAAAAAATCAACTACTTTCCTGGCCATTACCAAATCAAAACAAAAAAAATTCTAAAAATTCTTATAACATAGAAGGACAAAACCTTCCAGCTTACATGCTTACTCCACTATATCGTAACAATGTCCAACTTAGATTTGGTAGAATATTAGAAGGAGGAAAGCCTTCTATTGTTATTCAAGAAAAATATGATTTTGATGAAGAAATTTCTCTAGAGCAAAATAAATGTTCTAAATAAGGGACATCTCTTCAACAGAACAAAAATTCTGAAAATGAAAATAAAAAAGATCCAGTAAACTCAACTCATATAATTGATCAACCTTCAATATATGTTTCTAACCCTCCTTTTCCTGAAAGATTACAAATCGATAGTGGGATAGAAAAACAAGTTTTGTTGCCCAATTATGATTTTCTATATGAATTGAAAAATGTATGTATCAAAATTCCTTTGCTACATTCCATTAAAGAGATTTCTATTCTAGCCAAAAAAATAAGAGAGTTGAGCACGAAAAAACCAGGAAGAAGAACAAAAGACATAAAAAGCTTTTAGCTAGTAGGAAAAATGTTGACATTATCACGGGAAAAATAGACATAAAAAAATATTTGGACCCGAGAAGTCCTGTTGTAAAAACTCACATTAATGGCATTGAGATTGCAAACACATTAATTGACTTAGGAGTAGCCATCAACATCATGAGCAAATAGACTATGGAACAACTTAGGCTTCCAAACCTTCAATATACACCAACATTGTTGCAGTTAGCAAGTAGATCGGTAATCAAGCCAGATGGTGTACTAGAAGATATATATGCATCCTTAGAGTCTTGGGAGTATCCAGTTCAATTCATGATCCTAAATCCCAAGTAAAACCTAGGGGGACATTCACTCATTTTATGGAGGCCTTGGTTAGCTACAACTGATGCTTTCATTAGTTGTAGATCTAGTGATATGTTTATTTCTGATGGAAAATCAACAAAGAAATTCACTCTATATCCTCCAACAAAAACAATCATAGAAATAGGATATGAAGAATGGATAGATGATGAAAATGAAATTCAACCTCTCTTTACTATTTCTCATATTAGTGAAGAAAGTTAAATCTTAAATTCAAAAGAAAACTTTGAAACATCCTCACAATCTGAAGATGATTATAATTTTCAAGAACAATGCAGTATTGAATACTTATCACCTAGACATATGTCCTTATATTCTATTGGTAACTCTACAATTGAAATCTTTCCAGAGAAAACAAAAACTTGGAAAAATTCCAACAAGAAGATTTAATCAAAACATTACAAAAAATTTCGTCTGCATATGCATGGGAGTACACTGACATGAAAGGGATTAGTCCCGAGACTTGTATACATCATATCTACATTAAGGAAAACTCTATACCTATTATACAACCTCAAAGAAGGATGAATCCAAATCTTAGGGAAATTGTGAAAGAGGAATTGCAAAAATTTCTTAATGTAAACTTGATCTATTTAATTTCAGATAGTGAGTGGGTTTATCCCCTAGTGACTGTACCTAAAAATAATGGTAAATGGAGGGTGTGTATTGATTATAAATATTTGAATAAGGCTACTTTAAAAGATCATTTTCCATTGCCCTTCATAGATCAAGTATTGGATACATTAGTGGGAAAGAAGCATTTCTCATTTCTGCATGGTTTTAGTGGTTACAAGAAAATTCAAGTAGCACCTGAACACCAAGAAAAACCACATTCACTGGTCCATGTGGAACCTATTCTTACGAAGTACTTCCTTTTGGATTGTGCAGTGCACCTGGAGCATTCCGGAGGGCAGTATTAGGAATTTTCTCTGATCTAATTCATGATTGTGTGGAATTATATACGGACGATTTTACAGTTTATGGAAATTCATTTGAATAAGCTCTTGAAAACTTGGAAAAGGTTCTTAAAATATGCAAAGAAGAAAATATTTCATTAGGTCATGAAAAATGCTTTATGATGTTTACTGAAGGGATTTTTTTAGGATATCACATTTCAGGAGATGGAATTAAATTAGACTCATCTAAGGTGGAATTCATCTCTAAATTATCAATTCCAAATTGTCAAAAAGATGTTATAAGTTTTCTATGATTTACATGATACTATAGAAGATTTATAGAAAAATTCACTAAGATAACATCCCCACTCTTCAAATTTCATACCAAATATTGTGAATTCAGTTGGAATCCTGATTGCCAATTTGAATTTAAAACCTTAAAAGAAAAAAATTCTGAAGCACCCATCTTAAGAGGTCCAAATTGGAAAATACCTTTTCAAATTTCAACATATGCTTCGGATACAGCTCTAGGAGTTGTACTAGGACACAAATATTTGATTCCCTATGCCATCTATTACACAAGTAAAAATTTGACTCTTGCTGAGTTAAATTACACTGTAACTGAAAAATAATTCCTAGATGTTGTCCATGCTATCAACAAATTTAGACAGTACATCACCGGCTATGAAAAATTTATTCACACAAAACATTTTGTAATTAGGCACTTAATGAATAAATCTATCACTAATAGCAGAATCACAAGATGGTTGTTACTCTTGCAAGAATTCAACATCACCATTCTAGACTGCCCTAGAAAACAAAAAAAAGTTGTTGATTTCTTGTCTAGAATTCAAAACAACAATAATGGTACTCTAGCAGAGGATAATTTTCCTGATGAATATCTCTTTGCAATAGATACTAAATCCCCATGGTTTGTAGATATTGCTAACTATTTTGCTACAGGAAAATTACCATCATACTTGTTTCCTAGAGATAAAAGAAGAAGTATTCAAACAAGTGCATTTTACTCATGGATTAATGACGAAATTTATAAAATAGGTCCAGATATCATCATTAGAAGGTGTGTTTGAGAAGATGAAATGCCTAAAATTCTGAAGGCATGCCATGATGAACCCTATGGAGAACACTTTGTTGTTAAGAGGACTTCCTATAAAGTCCTTCATTTAGGATATTATTGGCCATCCATCTTTAAAAATTCTAAGGAGTATGTCAAAATGTGTGACAGTTGTAAAATAATAGGGAAACCTGTTCATACAGATGAAATTACCTTACATCCTCAGGTACTCATCAAACCATTTGAAAAATGGGCCTTGGATTTTGTTGGACCAATCAATCCACCATCAAGACAAAAGAGGTACATTCTAGTTTGCATTGATTATGTCACTAAATGGGTAGAGGCGAAAGAGCTTTCTAATGCTACTGAAGATGTTGTAGTTTCATTTCTCTTTAAGGATATTTTCACTCATTTTAGTGTCCCAATGGAAATTGTGACATATCAGGGATCTCAGTTTACATCAAAGATGATGCAAAAGATTGTGGATGAACATAAGGTTAAACATAGAAAATCCATTCCTTATCATCCACAAAAAAATGGTCAAGTGTAGTCCACCAATAAAGTGATCGAATAAATTCTCACAAAGACTGTACGCCTACATAGGAGGGATTGGGTAGATAGGCTTCCTAAATCCTTATGGGCCTACCAGACTACATGGAGAAATACAACAGGACATACTCCCTATGAACTTGATTATGGGAAGTAAGTCCTATTTCCTATAGAATTTCAGATCAAAACCTTCAAGACTACAGTGAGATTGGGACTTACTTTATTAGAATCCTAGAAGCACAGAATGGAGAAACTTAATGAGCTTGATGAGATCAGGAAATATATAGTTCAAAGAAACAATCTAATCCAACAAAAAAGGTCCAGATGGAATGATAAGTACATAAAAGAAGGAAAGTTCCAAGCATGATATTGGGAACTTTTGTTCGATTCAAAGTTCAAATACTTTCAAGGAAAATTTCAAGCTCATTGGCTTGGGCCTTATGAGATCAAAAAATTCTTTGACAATGGAGCAGTCAGGATAAAGAGAATTGATGAATAAAAGGTACCTCTTCTTATGAATGGAAATCGATTCAAAGTATGTCATAAGCCAATTACAAAGGAGGAATTTATCAAAAAATTTCAAGACAATACTGATATGAAGTTGGTGAAGAAGAATCTCTCTTCTTCCCCAACTTAGTCTTCTTTTTTATTTTCATATCTAAAAAAAAAGGGAAACTAAAAGAAAAAATATATATAAAAAAATTATATATATATATATATATATATATATATATATATATATATATATATATATATATATGAAAACCAATCTATGATTGACATCTTTATACATAAAATATAAGATGAAAATCATATTTCTTACATCTTATATTTCCCCCCTTTCTAAAATCACACATTCTTTGTTCCCTTTCTTTATCTAAAGCAATAAAACAAGTAGCTACAAAATTTCTACCATTCTGCAACTCTCAGGAGATTCTACAACCGACATCACATTCTGCAACTATGTTACATTTTCCACAAACTACTGAAGCAAACATACTAAACAGAAAGGACTATATTGAAGATCATGCTAAAAGGATACCTGAAGAATCAACACAAAGAAAAAAGCAACAAAGGTTAGTTCCAAAGCTATGCTACAATTTTTTTTTTTAATAATAAGACCAAAAACATTAGCATATATAATGTAGGTGATCATATTCTGCCTCAATATTTTATTATTAGATTTGATTCAGAATCACATCATAAATTTACAATCCAACCATAGCATCTGTATCATATCTCATAAATTCATAACCATTTTTCCTATTAATTATTAACAATCATGTCTTACTTACGTAATCCACTCATCCATGTCCCTTTAAAACCTCACTGAATATCTATTTTGCCTGTACTTCTCTACAAACCCTCAATATCCTTAACCCTAATCTGAAACCTCAATTCATTCGATCAAAGAAGAATAGTTCTATAGGGAAACCCCTCATGACAGAGACATGGGTCTGATTGTAAGAACTGAACCTGTGGGAGTGAAATTCATGGAGGGTTATCCTCAGGTAAACGAAATATTACAGAAAGTGCAATGGCTCCGATGTATAGAGGAATTTGATGGATTCCATAAGGAGGTTACCACATATTTTATAAGATCTTTCAATGGGACAGAGGTCGAAATTGGAGATATAAAATTCTCATTGATAAAATCCTTTGTGGTCCAAGCTACAAAACTCCCAAGAGTTGGCGAGAGATGGTTTAAAACAAGGAAATGCACAGTGAAGAACAAATTTTTTTTCTAAAGAACCCAGGTATGGACACTTATGTTTACAAGAAAGGAATTCCCAGTTTAGCACTAAAAAAAAAATGGAGAAATATGCTCCTAATTTTGAAAAAGTTTATTACTTGTGGGGGAAGATTTGGCTTCATGTTTTTTTATCCTGCCCGATTATTGATGAAATTTTTAGAGAATGGAGAAATAAACCTCCCTTAATTCTTGTTGAATAGTCTAAACAGAATGTCAAGAAATGTCCAGAAAAGAGTCCAATTCATAGATAATTCCATGCACCATCATGGACTTATAAAAATAATTCTTGAATTCCACCTAAAAAGTGTAGGAGACTCCTCAGAAATTTTCCTAATCAGAAATCACTTCCAAGATTAACCAGAGTAGCCTAAGGATGATAAAACTAGAAAAAGTAGGAGTAAGATTTTTGTATGCATTGAGAAGGAATCCTCACCTCAACCTCACCAGAAGAGGAAAATCTCACTATTGTAGAGCTAATGAAGAATAAGAGACACATAAAAGTCAAAAAGAGAGGCAATGTAGAGAAAAATAACAATGTTTCAGAAGGCCTAAAGCCTACACAGCCAAGGAGAAGCTCTAGACTCTGTAAACCTTTGAAGAAAACACCATTATAGGAGGCAAAATTTTTCAATTTAGATGAGGAACCCCAAGTACCTTCACCCATCACTGTCTCTCCTGCACACAATCCTGTACACAGTCCAAGTAGGAAATCTCCATAAATTGACCTAACACAACAAAAGATATATGAATATACTTATTCATTGAAGAAGAAACATGAAGAAGTGATGAAACCTTTACTAAATTGAGAGGGGGGGGGGGTGTGAATCAGTTTAGTCCATTCATGGACATTAAAATTATTTTAATTAAACTCATTAACAATTCATTTCATAAGCAAATTAATAAAGAATAATCAGCAGACTAAATATGTGAGCAACAAGTAATAACCAGATTAACACATCTCATCAACACATAATAATAATGCAAATGGACGCCAGATATAAGTGGAAAGCCATAAGGGAGAAAACCACATCCTATTATTGTTGTGATGCAAAGGCAAGCTCCTACTCCCTCTCACAACTAATTTTCTATAGGCTCCAACCTACAAGAGGCTTCTACCTCATTTTCTGCAAGCTACAACTTGCAAGGAAGCTCCAACTCCCATATATTTTCTATAGACTACAACCCATAGGAGGCTTCTACCTCACCCAACTCCAACTGGAAGTTTATCAAACTACAACTTGAAAGGAGACTACAATCCCCTCACTCAACATGAAAGTAAAATACTGATTTACCTAGATATCAGCTTTGTTTTCCTCCACCTTCACACTTCTATCCTCTCTTCCATCAAATCTACTTCATATCATCTCCAGATGTGCATAGCATCTCTATCAGCTCTCCCACATTCTCCAACTCTCTCCCATTCTGCAGCTCTATTTCATTTTTTAGCTCTCTTCCATTTTGTTGCTCTCTCAGCTATTCTACAGCTTTTTGACATCTCTATGCACATTGATATTACATGTTTTATATAGATAATTACATGATCGTTTGCATTATATAGGGAATATGAAGTGAACATGCCTGACCCTATTCACCATTTGGTTATTTGCAAAATAATTGAGGGTTTTCAAGTTTTTCAAAATTCCTAATAGAGTTTCGGGAAGAAATTTTGGGCGCTGCACTCCTGTGACATTGTGTTGTGCTCCTGTACAAGGCTACCCATACATTTCACCAAAGGGTGCTGCGCTCTTGTAGAAAGGTGTTGAGTTCCTGTAGAAAGGTGTTGCATTCCTGTAGAAACAACTGAATGTAGCCTCCACCTAGGGCACCTGACAGTGTGTTCAGGAGGTGCCCGACTGACCCGCACTATGCTTTTGCACGTTCAGGACAGCCCAGGCACACACGATAGCACATTCAAGGCCGCCCAGGGCACATGAAAACGAGTTCAGGGCCACCTAGAGGTACACGGATGTGTGCAGGAGGTGACCCACCACCCAAATACCCGTTCAACACTTGCCCTACTACGTGTAGGAGGCACCCTACCAGCATGCAGGAGGTGACTTGCCACATTCAAGACCACCCAGGAACACACAACAGTGCGTTCAGGACCGCCCAAAGGCACATGGCTTCGTGCAAGAGGTGACCTGCTACGCTCCTGTCCATTCAAGAACTACTCAACTACCCGTGCAGAAAGCGCCCGACTTTTCCACAATATGTTTTGAGCTAGTTTTTTCAACTGTGGAGATATTTTGAGAGGTATTTGAGCTCTTCCCACATGTTCCTATTTTTCTAAAGGTAGGATTATAAAGAAAATTGAAGGTTGCACTTAGAGAAGGAATTAAAACCCTAAAGAAAATACTTGGTCTCTACACTGCTGAACCTTGACATCATTACAACCTCACCATCTCATCCACCCTTTTCACATCATTCCACAAGCAGTATCAATTCTTAAAATTATTTAGACACGGGTGAAGGAAAAAATGTATGAAGAAGGAAATGTTGATAGTGGTGAGACCAACCAAAGGCCTAAAGAGTAGCAGAGGAAGGGTGGGAATCCAAATAGGTTTGAGCCTATAAGCACTAACGAACCGATAGCCTCTCCTACTATAGTTTCCTGTTTTCAAGAATTAGGATGCTATGAGTTTTGTGAGAGAGTACAGAAGATACAGATTCACCCTCAGTTGACCAAGCTCTTTGTCCTAAACCTTCATTACCACCAAGTACACCTAGCTGGGGTGAAGTTTGAGTTGACCACCAATGCCATCTCTATGGCCACTGGAATACCTTGCATGGGAGAAAGGTGGTTAAAAAAAGTGTATTTGGACCTGCGCCACTATCACCCATTCTTGAAACCAATTTGTCAAGCTGGTTGCAAAACCATGTTCCCCTTTTCTCATTTATTGTACAGATATGCTCTCCTAATGAAGATAATTATGAAATAATTCACCTATGAGGGTAGGTTCTCCAGAGTCTATTCCTACCACAAAAGACTTCTCATGCATTTTACCAAAACCAAGTTGCTACATTTTCCATACTACCTTTGTAAAAGTATTAAGAAAATTTCTTCCATCATGCAAAAGAGGCCTCCATCCCAACAAATGTCAAGCCTTTTTTATCATTCCCTCATCAAAATTATTGTCTCACACCAACTAGAACAACAAGGCATCCCATGGGAGGTTTTCATTGCCCATGATGATTTCAAAAGTCGATAGCCTCTCCCTCTGCAAAGTATGCCATCATCATCTCAACTTCCTCCTCACACACCTCCATTGCCCTCCACTGACCATGATTCATCCTCTTCACATGAATCATCTCCCCAAACAAACCTCCCTCTTTCACCTTCTCCTAAAATATCAGAACATGAAGAAAGCAATGAAGGAGAGGAAGATGAAAATGAAGAAAGAAGTGAAGGAGAGGAAGATGAAAATGAAGAAAGAAGTGAAGGAGAGGAAGATGAAAATGAATAAAGTAGTAAAGAAGAGGAAAATGAAAGTGAAGAAAGCACTGAAGGAGAGGAAGAAGAAAGTGATAAAGGAAATGAAAAATAACAAAGTGTTGATGAAGAAGAAAGTAGAGATGAAATTAGTGAGCCCAATGATGAGAAAAAAGACCAAAATAGTGGGCCAAATGATGAAGAAGATGACTCCAAGGATATAGGGATAGAGGCATCTTATCAAGAGGAAAAAAGTGAGCTAGAAAAAGACCAAAAAAATGAGCCTAATGATAGTAAAAAAACAAATGACAGACAAGAAGGTGAAATAAACAATGAAGAAGATAACACTAAAAATACAAAGGACAGTGGAGGGGAGGCATATGAAAGTATTGAAGAGGACAAAGAAGACAGTGGAAAAGATGGAAAAATCAGCCAAGAGATAGAGTTTGAAAGCAACTATAGTGGGTAAAACAATGACGAAAATGAGCCCAATAATGACAGTAACGAACCAGACAATGTTGAAGAAGCCAGCCAAGAGGACAATATATATGATACGGAAGGGAAAAATTCTGAAGACAAGGACAGTGAACATAGAAAAAATTAAAATTATGCAAGTTATCAAATAGAGGTTGAGTTTGAAGATGAATACCATACGCAAGATAGTGAAGACAGTGGGCAAAGAAGTGAAGAAAACTCACCTAATGAGGAAGAAAGTGACCATCAAACTAAAAGAGGGACTAATGAGAATACCTATGATAGTGATCCCACAGAAAGTGAAAGCAGTGATACAAAGTCTGAGTTTGACAATAAACACAGTGGGTCCAATGATGAAGAAGAGGATAGTCATGGAGATGAAGATGTACCAAGAAATGATGAATACATTTATAGAATTGCAAAAATAGAGGATGAATGTCCTGAGGCTCTTGGTAATGATGCTAGCATAAGAGATAGTGAAAATACCTTTCAAGAAGGAATTCAAGGGCAAGACGAAGAAGATTCACATACAGAGATCATCCATGAGGATAAAAACAGTCCTAAGGTCACTAATGATCAAGGTTTTCAAGTGAAGTTTGTTGCACCTTTCCCCCTTCCTTATCAAAGAGGAGAGATGCATGTGTTTTCTACCTCCAAAGGGAAAGGGGCCCTGCCATCCTCCTAAACTCAAAATATTGATAAAGGTAAGAAAAATATGGAGGAGGAAGTAGAAAATCATGAAGAGGAAAGAGAGTTTGAAATTATTCACATAGACAGTGATGAGGAAAATGAAACAAGAATTGCAAACTCCCTTCTACAAGACAGGAATGCACAGATCGGGGAGTTGGAAGTTGAATTAGAGAGAGCTAAAGATGTCATTTACTTCCATAGATGCAAAGCAAATAGATGAGTGACCAACAGGACATCTATGAAGAAAAAGCACTCAAGTACCGAAAAGAGGCTCAAAGGTCACAAGTAAAGTTAGAGGAGTTCATGGGCACTTATGAGGAGAGTAGTGATGAAGAAGGTAAAACTAGAAGGATACCTAGGACTATGGGTCTTAGCAAAGCATTGGCAAGCAGAGAGAAGAAGAATCAACCAAAGCACAACAATTCCTGCTCACTGAACTCCTTGCCATGGAAATTGAGCATGATAGGGAATCATGGCTTGAAATGGATAACATACACCTTGAAGCCAATCTGGAGAAGGCCAACAAAAACTTGGAATTGTAGAGGAGAATGGCTAAGCACTATGCATGAAAAAACCAAATTGAAAGGAAAACACTCAAAATTTCCCAAAATGAGGTCCAAGCACTAAAGAAGGAAAAGGACCAAGCTAGCCTTGATATTTTGGCCCAAGATTCTCTACAGGTCTTCGAGGACCCATGAGGCACTCATCTACCAAATTTTGGAGAAATTGAAGTTTATTTCTTTTACAAATTTTGTGGCTAGAAGCACAGCACACCCTGTGTTGTGCATTTTCTCAGGGAATATTCAAGGGTAGAGACTTACATTTGCGGATTCCTCATCATGAGAGGAGCATGCTCACCAATTTTCAGCTCAATTGGAGTTGTTTTTGTCCCCCCAAGAGGGTAAAAAACACTCATTTTTTCACCATTCTGCCCACTTTTCTGAGCATGTGCTGCACTCCTGGAAGTCTTGGAATTTTAACTTCTTGGATAGGTTGTAGAGGTCAGATTGAAGAACTAAAGGTAAATCTGGGAATTAGACTTTAAGGGCTTTCAAACTAGCCATCACAGATCCTTTTCTGACATCGGGAAGGTCTCCAAAACATTGCTACAAAAGGCCTATTTTTCTTGTCTCTCTGTTGCGCTCCTCGCAAAAATTCAAATTTTGACACAATGTGCTACGCTCCTGTGGTTGAAAAGGTAGAATGTGCATTTAAAAAGTTATTATATTATTTTCAGGGCCTAAAGGTCAATTTAATTTCTATATATGGTCGGAAAAGATATTTGTTAGATATTTTTGTGCCTTGGGCCTTGAAAGGCCTCAAGGATAAGTTAGGATATTTCTTGTTGGCCAATAGGCTTCTAGATGCTCTATTAGGCTTTCCTCTTCCTTGCTTGCTATATAAGTCATGATGATTCATTGTAATAGTTGGGCATTTGATGTGTTTAAGAGAAATACATGGTTTTTAGAAGTTGATGAACAATCTAGTGTTGTAGAGCTTGTGGATGAATTGCCTTGGTTGATAATGATGAAGGCTTGCTTGCAGGATTCCTGAGTTTAGATAATGGTGAAGTATCTATTATTTTTCATGTTTTTTATTGTTTTTCATATGTCCATATTTCTATATTGCAATAGCTTAGAAGAATATAGGATGAAAAATGTTGTTAGAGGCACCCCAGTCCTCCTATTTTCTATTGTCTTCATGTTTTCCTTTGCTGGGTTAGTTTAAGGAATTCTTAGTTGCTCCTTAGGCCCACTTAAGCTTTTCTATTTCATTATTGGATTAATATGATAGTTTACAAATATGATTCATGGTAAGCCCTGCTTGTTTTATGCTATCTAAACTCTGTCTTGAAATCTCTCTTTGATGTATTGATTGATTAGGTTAAGCCAAAGAGGTCTTGTTTCGATCATGCCCTTTGTATATGCTTATCATTTTGCCTCAAATATATTTTTAGTTTAATGAATGATGTTTAGGCGTTCCCTCTTCATTTATTAATTCTATTTGTCTCTTATATTTTTTCAAATCTTGAAAGTAGAATCATTGAAGTTAGATAAGTTGTCTTACTTCATTTTCTCCACTGGATTGTATATCTTGAATGCGTATTTGTTTAGAGGTATTTTTATTGAGTAAATGGTGTGCCCTGCCTCATGACTAGTATCTTTTGCTTATCAGTATTCAAGACCTCTCTATTCATAGGTATTTGACAAAGGATTCTTGACTGCCCTTTGCCCTACCTTGATTCCCAAACTTAATGTCCATTTCACCTCATACATAAACTTTAGAGATCCATTAACTACACTAGATTTTCCATGTGATGTACCCTGATTCATTAATGAGATATCAATGACTTTATAGACTTCGTAGCCCAATTGATTTGATAACCTCTCACTCCACCTATCCTACTTAATCATCTTACCCCAAACAAAACAAACAACAAACCTACACTTAACAACTAGCTTAAGATCAACCATCCAAAGCGAACAAGTTCACATCCTTTGCATAATAGAGAGAGCCCTCTCTGAGTCTAGGGAGGCTAGGTCCTTGGACTCGAAATACTGGTCTGATGTTACCCTGTCATTTTGTTTACCAATCTGCCAAATCACTGGATACTAACATAATGGAGATCATGGTGGGACCTTCTGAGTTAGTGACAATCTAAGTACCCCTTAGGACTCTAGAATCCTTTTATTAAATAATATCCTATGGTTTATAGCTACTTCATCACTATCAATAACAAATTGTGATCATGATGCAAACTCTGATTTGAGTGACAATCTAAGTATCCCTTAGGGCTTCAGAAACCTTCACCAAATCATAGAGAACTCGAGTTAATAGCCAAAGAGTAGAATCTAATTGTTTCACCATCCTACAAAAATGATGAATTAGTTATAGGACACTCTCACAAACCTTAGGGCTACATATAAGAACTCAGCAAACCCCAAAACATTCCTAGATTGGCTTCTTATTAGTATTGGTGGTGGACCATAGACACATACCTTCAAAACAACTAAAAATACCCACCTGGAGACTCCACTAGCGTCTAGTAGGCCTTCTAAATTTACTAGTGTCCCTAGACTCCTATAGGATTGTGCTGAATCCACCCTAGGAAGTCTAGAATCCTAGTCACACACTGTGTGAGTTTAGAAAACAAAAAAAGAGGTAAAATTTCGAAAAAAATCAAAAACTTTCAACCTCTCTCAATTTTGAAATTGAAATCTGGCTTCACGAAGAATCAATACCAGATCTCATCCAGATCCAAACCCTCCTACTATAGTTGATGGCCCAGAAAATATTTTGTGGCAAACATCTGAAATTGGAAACTTAACTACTAATAGACCCATTCATAAAGCAAGCTCTGTACCTAAACATCTTACAACCTTGCAAGATCCCCAGTTTGACTTACACCATATGAGAAACCTTTTCAGAACCAATTCACAGAGTAGAATTGACCAAACCAATCTTGAGCCCATAGACTTGCAGCAGAGTCCTAGCAGAGAAGATTCTCCTTGCACACCACCTAATTTCCAAATTCTCCACCACTTTTTCTCTTTTCACCCCAAATTTGCTCAGAATCAGTTTACTGGTCCAATTACTTCTGCCACACCCATTTGCACCTCCATTATGCAAACCACCCCATTTCATATAAAAAATCCTCTGCTTGTAAATCCACCATTAGCTCCTATCATGGTAGCTTGGTATGCCCCCTATTTTTACCACAACCATTAGTACCTTTGCCAAATGATTACCAATATAGAATCCCACACTTCATCAGGGGAAAATATACCACTGCCCAACATCATGTAGATAGAATGAATGATGCTTTTGACTACATGGAATTATAAGAGGAAATCATGAAGATGAGGATGTTTTCCCAAAGCCTAGGAGGAGAAGCTAAGAAATGGTTCAAAAGCCTAACTCCTAACAGCATACATGATCTCCCTTCCCTTTACCAAACTTTCATAAAAAAATGGGAGATTAAGAAAAACCCTCTTCAGATCCTCTTAGAATACATAAATCTTAAAAGAAACAAAGGGGAAAGTTTCGAAGACTATTGCATCAGGTTCAATAGTGTTTACGATGCACTACCACCAAACATGAAACCCCCACTCGGCCTAGCCTTAGCTAAATTCCCATAATTTTTTTACCTTGACATGGTCTATTAGCTAAGAGAAAGAGAGCCCCTAACCTTAGAAGACATGAGAAAGGGAGCTATAAGTGTAGAGGCCAACTTAATTGAAAAAAGAGCTAAGCTAAGATTAGAAAAGAGGGTAACCTACAAAGATGAGACCATGCCCTCAACCTCCTCAGCTGATTCCAAGATTGAAAACCTTCTTAAAACCATGGAAATAATGATGGAGAGAATAAGCATAAACGAAAGAACACCCCTAAGGACAACCAACCAAATCCCGAAATTAGAAACCAGAATCAAAACTTTACAAGATACCCACCCCAAATCAGACAAAGGGAAAATGATCAACAAATCAGACCACCCTTCCAAGATAACTATGTTGATAAGGGGGAAAGAGATATTGAAAAACTAGATGAAAATCATCTAAACTTAATGGGCTCTGATAGCGAGAGTGATGTTTTTCTCACATAAGAAGAACAAGGTTTTTTCTCCTCAAACCAAGATGAAACAAGTTATGAAGATTCTGAAGACCATGAATTGGGATTAGAAAACACAGTAATGGAATTCCATATGCAATATGATTTTAGGAGTCAGAAAAAACAAGACAACTCTAGGAAAAACAACTCAAACACTATTGTTAAGAAAACCCACGAAAACATTATTAAAAGAACAACAGACAATACCAACATCATGGCTAAGAAAATTGATCCTAACAAAGACAAAACTAGCCAACCAAGTGGTGACACCAACTATCCTAGTACCTCTACTAATGGCCATGAGAAAGCTCTGTTCACCAAAACCCCAAATCAAAATTAGCAAATTAAAAACGTAGAAAAATTTATGGCTGATAAAATTGAAGTAAATATGTCCAAAACCCAAGTAAATTTCAGTTTTGAAGGAGAGATCGCTAAAATCAAAATAACCATACCTCTCACTGAATTGGTAGCTCAAGATATGTACTGGTCCCAAGTTTTGAAAGTTTTGAACATAGGAAATGATACCAATACTCTGAATTTGATAGATGACAAAGCAGAGCTGTTGTTTGGACCCAAAGTAGATGGAAAATACCAATAAGGAGCCATTCCCCCTTTCTATGTTAGCCTAAAAATACACAACAAAATCCTACATAATTCCATGCTAGATTTTGGTGCCTCTCACAACCTCATGCCAAAAGTAGTGATGGAGAGATTAGGCCTAGAAATAACCAGGCCCTACAAAGATCTATATTCTTTCGATTGAAACAGGGTTGAGTGATTGGGTCTAATCAATGATTTATGTGTCAATCTGACTCAAATCCCTGTTAAGAGCCTAGTCATGGACATAGTAGTGGCTGACATTCCCCCCAAGTATCGCATGCTTCTGTCCCGATATTGGAGAGCCAAGCTTCTAGGAAACCTCCAACTTTACATGTCTTATGGTACTATCTCGATTTTTAACCAAACAAGGAAACTCTACTGGGAATCTCACATGAAATATATGGTAAGTAGCCTAGATAAGCCCAACAACACCCCTATCTATTCCATTCATTTAGAATTGGACTCATTCATCTTGTATAATTAAAATGACCTTGATGAACAAGTGAATGAAGATGTCGAAGGTCTAGGCACACTACAATAGCCAAATTAGCCCCTCTATCATGAGTTCGGCAGTCAGAACTATCACAACCCTGAAAAAGTACATGATGATAAAACTGAATTTGACTTTCTGTGAATTGAAAACGAAAATTCAAAACCAAAAATCAGTCTAGAATCTAAAACGGGTTGCTCAAATAAAGAACAAACCTCAAGAAAACAATTGTTCCCTTTTCCCAATCCATAAGAGCTAAAATAATCTCAAATAATAGAAAACTTTGGGAATTTGAATCAAAGAGTCTGATGTTTTTACCTTATATAGACACCTCATTATCAGAAATTTTTGTCCCCCCATAAAAGCTATTAACTCTCACAGAGGTTGATATAAATCCCAAAGGGATGTCTGCTGAAACTGATATAGAGACATTTAATGTAGGCAGCCTAGGAAGGCCCAAAATGATTAAGTTGTCTAGAACCTTCTCATTACACACAAAATTGAGATACATAAGGTTATGCAAGAAGTTTCATGATGCTCTTGTATATAGGAGTAAAAGCTTAAAACCTCATAACCTAGACATTGTTTCTATAGGGTCTTCTTTCAAGAAAGACCATGAGAACCTCGGGAAAATTATGTCACTTAGAAAGAAGAAAAAAGGACATAGGCTATGTGTCTACTTTAGATACCCAGACCAACCCTTCCTAAAGGACAAATACCTTTTTCCCAATATATATCATACTTTACAAAGGGTAGGGGTTTCTAACCAGATGTTGTTGCATGATAGTGTTTCAGGTTACCATCAGATGGTACCACTTCAAATCAATCAGCTTAAAGACTTTTTCAAGTTTACAGGGAGAAATTATAGGTTTAAAAAAATGATTCCTAGACTAAAGAGCACTGGAGACACCTTCCAAAGAAGTATGGATCCTATTTGCAATTTGTTCACTATGGAATACATTAATGACATCATCATTTGTTTCAAAGATGATAAATGATACTTCTAGCTAAGGAAGATCCTTAATAGAAAAAAATTTGGGGAGCAAGAGTCAAAGAAGAAACACCAAGGAGAACATGGATTGTTTGAGAATTCCTGGAAAAATCCTTATACCAAATTTTCAAATAAAGGTAACTATGGCTTATGTTTACAAGAGCTGAATGGACAAAAAATGTTAGGAGATCCTTCTAAATATAGGATGCTCAAAAACCATTACTGTAAAAGTCCTTGGTTTTAAGTTTTCACTCATTATACATACCATTGTGTGAAGAAATGGCCACAAAGAGAAAAAACACAGAAACTTAGAAAAGAATAGAAAAGAGGGTAGATTCAAAACAAGGTACAACCCCATACCCAAAAAATAGTATTTTTGAAAGTATGCAAGCTTAAATGCCACTACTGGTGCAAAAATAATGTCTTTTTCAGTCATCTTGCCTAATCATTGTTGAGCATGTTTTAAATTTATTGTTGATAAGTTAGTGAAATAATGCTGGTCAAATCATTGAAGCTTGACTTGTCAAAGGGAATAGATTAGGAATGAAAGATACTGGTTCCAGATGCTCAAATCTGAACCAAAGAGAAGGATAGGGATGATTAGAAAATGATGAAACATAGCCCTCACAACTTCTAGTTTTGTTTACTTATGAAAATAAAGTTTGTGTGCAGTTTGTCTTGATGCCGAAAGTCATGATGAATCGGATTATCTAATCCTGGTTCAATTCATGCTTTAAATTTTTTATTAAAATAGCTTAGATAATGAAGTCTCTCATACTGCTTAATCTTGACAGTCAAATAGACTAGGTAGAGAATAAGAAGAGTTCACTAGCATAATCTGAACTCTTGGAAGAAGTAAGTGTAGAAGTAGCTAGTTTATTTCTTTGCTTTAAAAAGAAAAGATGTCAATGGGTTTGCCAGTTCAAATGCACCCAAGGAAGAGAAAATGTTAGAAAAGTAGGTTGGGTAGGTAGAGGTGAAGTTGAGCTAATCATGCTTTTAGATTATCAAAATCACTACTTAAGGGAAGCAGCAGCAAAAGAAAATAAGAAAATCCACCCAATGGATGAGGCACTGGTCTTCATAAACCAAGAGATCTGAAATTATGGACACCTCCTGAAAAGGAGCTACCCTCCCCAAGTGGAGCCATTGTTAGTCATCAATAATTTCTACCTGTTTAGGTGACTAAATTCTTGTCCAAGATTTCTAGAAACAAAATTCATAGAAGTCTTGTGAGTTCTAGAAATCCCACTAGCTTCATTATCCTTAGGATAATTTTTTCACTATCCTACTACTCTGTCAAGGCATGGCCATCTTATCACTCCCAAAATACCAAATCATGGACTGATGTCCATCACTCTCACTATGTTTACCACCTCTGAATTTAACACTCTATTTCTATTTACCTAAGCCCTCTATTCTTACACATTGATTTTCCAAGTAACCCAAACCTTTTCCCCTACTCACCAAGTGCCTCAAGCAGGGGTGATTTTAAAATCCCTTTCTAAGCTCTTTAGAAAAATCAAATTTTTTAGTTTTCTAGGATAGAAATGCATACAAGTGTGTCAAAACCCTATCTTCACCTCCAAATCCTGATTCAAGCTTTTCAGTCAAAAACCTATTCCAAATGACATCCCAATAATTCATATAGGGTCTCTTAGGTTATGCATTGTCATAGTTTCTAAATTTATTGTTTCTATAGATATTCAAAGGTGAAGTCAAGTGAAAAAATGGGTGAACTTATCATTGTCGAAAGACATCAAAGGCCTCCAATGGTATCTCCATGATCAAGCATCAGAGCCTGCAAAAGAATGGTATACCAATGATCAAGGATTTCTATAGGAATGCTCTGTAATAGTTATCAGCAGAAGAAAGATAGGGGAATAAGCCCAAAAACCCCTCAAAGGGCATCCACAGCAATAGAAAAGAAAAGGCATAATTTCACAAAGAGGATCATGGTTTCATGAAATTTTTTTTGTAAAGTGTTGCCTAGCAAAAATCCCATGCATAAGATCCTGAAGATAGTGGCACATGAACACAAGAGTGCACAAATCAAAGGTTCAATAAACAAAAAATCATAGTGAAAAGCCTCTTTGGTGACTATAGGCAGAGATTAGAAGATGATGTCAGGGAATAATTTTTAAATTTTGTTAAGATAGCATTATTTCGCTACACCAAAGGGAAAGATTGAAAAGCTATTAGTGTAAAGGAGGCCAAACTCTCATTTACAGTCAATTATCCATGCAGAAGGAAAAAAAGGATAGAGAGGCATATGTTCAATATGTAAAAATGGAGAAACCAAGAAAAATCACCAGTTTGCCAAGGGTTTTTTGAAAAGGTTCCAAACTCCAAAAGAAATGAGAGGACCAAAAAACACTGCTTCTATGACCCTACCTGCGAAAGGAAAAAAGCATATTAGTAGAGGAGAGAAACAAAAATAAACCTTAGTGAAGTGGGTTTTTATCTTTAATTTTTTCAAGAGGTATAAAAACAACTCAAGCAACATATCCCATTCATAATTTGGTTATTTGCAAAGGAATTGTGGGTTTTCAAGTTTTTCAAAATTCCTGACAGAGTTTTAGGCAGAAATTTCAGGCACTGCACTCCTATGACATTATGTTGCACTCTTGTACAGGACTTCCCATAATTTTTTTTCTGAAGGATGCTGTGCTTCTATACAAAGGCGTTGCACGCCTGTAGAAACAGTTGTGTGTAGCCTCCACCCAGGGCACCCAACAGTGCATTTAGGATGCGCCCGACTGAACCGCGCTGCGCTCCTGCACGTTTAGGGCTGCCCAAGCACACACGATAGCACGTTCAGGGCTGTCCAGGCACACATGACAGCATGTTCAGGTCAGCGCATGGCACACAATAGAATGTTGAAGGCTGCCTAGGGGCACACGGTTGCGTGCAAGATGTGACCCGCCACCCGACTACCCATTCAACAGTTGCCCAACTATGTGCAGGAGGCACCCGACCAATGTGCAGGAGGTGACCTGTCGCATTCAAGACTGCCCAGGCACATGAAACTTCATTCAGGACCACCCAAGGGCACACAAATACGTGCAGGAGGTGACCTGCTATGCTCCTATCCGTTTAGGAGCTGCCTGACTACTCGTGCAGAAAGCACTTGACTTGCCCACAATATTTTTTGAGCCAGTTTTTTTAGCTGTGGAGATATTTTGAGAGGTATTTGAGCTTTTCCCACATGTTCCTATTTTTCTAAAGGTAGGATTATAAAGAAAACTTAAGGCTGAACTTAGAGAAGGAAGTAAAACCCTAAAGAAAATACTTAGTCTCTACACTGTTGAACCTTGACATCATTGCAACCTCACCATCTCATCCACCCTTTTCACATCATTCCACAAGTAGTATCAATTCTTCTTAAAAGTCTTGAGATAGGGGTGAAGGACAAAATGTATGAAGAAGAAAATGTTGACAGTGGTGAGACAAACCAAAGGCCTAAAGAGCAGCAGAGGAAGGGTGGGAAGCCAAATAGGTTTGATCCTATAAGCACTGAAGAACTAATAGCCTCTCCTACTATAGTTTCCTATTTTCAAGAAGCAGGATGCTATGAGGTTTGTGAGAGAGTACAGAAGATCCATAGTCACCCTTAGTTGACCAAGCTCTTTGCCCTAAACCTTCATTACCACCAAGTACACCTAGCTGGGGTGAAGTTTGAGCTTACCACCAATGCCATCTCTATGGCCACTGGAATACCTTGCATGGGAGAAAGGTGGTTCAAACAAGTGTATCTAGGCCTAAGCCACTATCACCCATTCTTGAAACCAGGTTTTCAAGCTGGTTGCAAAACCATGTTCCCCTTTTCTCATTTATTGGACAGATATGTTCTCCTAATGAAGATCATTATGAAATACTTCACCTGTGAGGGTAGGTTCTCCAGAGTTTATTCCAACCACATAAGACTTCTCATGCATTTTACCAAAACCAAGCTGCTATATTTTCCGCACTACCTTTGTGAAATTATTGAGAAAATGTCTTCCATCATGCAAAAGAGGCCTCTATCCCAACAAATGTCAAGCCTTTTTCATAATTCCCTCATCAAAATGATTGTCTCACACCAACTAGAACAAAATGGCATCCCATGGGAGGTTTTCATCACCCATGATGATTTCAAAACTCCACAACCTCTCCCTCTGTAAAGTCTACCATCATCATCTCAACTTCTCCTCACACACCTCCATCACCCTCCACTGACCATGATTCATCCTCTTCACATGAATCATCTCCCCAGACAAACCTCCCTCTTTCACCTTCTCCTAAAAAATTAGAACATGAAGAAAGTAGTGAAGGAGAGGAAGATGAAAATGAAGAAATAATTGGAGAGGAAGATGAAAATGAAGAAAGCAGTGAAGGAGAGGAAGATGAAAATGAAGAAATAAGTAAAGAAGAGGAAAATGAAAGTGAAGGAAGCAGTGAAGGAGAGGAAGAATAAAGTGATAGAGGCGATGACAAAGAAGAAAGTAGAGATGAAATCAGTGGGCCAAATTATGAAGAAGATGACTACAACGATACAGGGAAAGAGGCAACTTATTAAGAGGAAAACAGTGAGCTAGAAAAAGACCAAAAAAGTGAGCCTAATGACAGTCAAAAAACAAATGAAAGTCAAGAAGATGAAATAATCAATGAAGAAGATAACAGTGAAAATAAAAAGGAAGTTGAGAGGAGGCATATGAAAGCAATGAAGAGGAAAAATAAGACAATAGAAAATATGGCAAAATCCACTGAGAGACAGAGTTTGAAAGCAACTAAAGTGGGAAAAACAATGAGGACAATTAGCCCAATAATGAGGGTAATGAACCAGACAGAGTAGAAGAAGCCAGACAAGAGGACAATATATATGATAGGGAAGGGACAAATTCTGAAGACAAGGACAGTGAGCATAGAAAAAATGAAAATGATGCAAGTTATGAAATAGAGGTTGAGTTTGAAGATGAAGACCATAGGAAAGACAGAGAAGACAGTGTGCAGAGAAGTGAAGAAAACTCACCTAATGAGGAAGAAAGTGACCATCAAAGTAAAATAGGGACTAATGAGAGTGCCAATGATAGTGATCCCACTTAAAGTGAAAACAATGATACAAAGGCTAAGTTTGACAATAAACACAGTGGGTCCAATGATGAATAAGAGGACAGTCATGGAGATGAAGATGTACCAAGCAATGATGAAGACACTTCTAGCATTGCAGAAATAGAGGATGACAGTCTTGAGGCTCTTGGAAGTGATGCTAGCATAAGAGATAGTGAAAATACCTCTCAAGAAGGAATTCAAGGGCAAGACGAAGAAGATGCACATATAGAGATCATCCATGAGGAGAAAAGCAGTCGTAAGGTCACTAATGATCAAGGTTTTCAAGTGAAACTAGTTGCACCTTTCCCCCTTACCTGTCAAAGAGGAGAGAGGCATGTGTTTGCTGCCTCTAAAGGGCAAGGGGCCATGCCATCCTCCTCAACTCAAAATATTGATAAAGGTAAGAAAAATATGGAGGAGGAAGTAGAAAATCATGAAGAGTAAAGAGAGTTTGAAATCATTCACATAGACAATGATGAGGAAAATGAAACAAGAATTGCAAAATCCCTTTTACAAGATAGGAATGCATAGATCAGGGACTTGGAAGTTGAATTAGAGAGAGCTAAAGATGTCATTTACTTCCATCAGATGCAAATCAAAAAAATGAGTGGCCAACATGCCATATATGAAGCAAGAGCACTCAAGTACCAGAAAGAGGCTCAAAGGTCACAAGTAAAGTTATAGGAGTTCATGGGCACTTATGAGGAGAGTAGTGATGAAGAGGGTCAAACTAGAAGGAGACCTAGGACTATGGGTCTTAGGAAAGCACTAGCAAAGTAGAAAGAAGAAGAATCAACCCAGGCACAACAATTCCCCCTCACTGAACTCCTTGCCATGGAAATTGAGCATGATAGGGAATCATGGCTTGAAATGGCTAACATACACCTTGAAGCCAAGCTGGAGAAGGCCACCAAAAACTTGGACTTGCAGAAGAGAATGGCTAAGCACTATGCACGAAGAAACCAAATTGCAAGGAAAAAACTCAAAATTGTCCAAAATGAGGTCCAAGTTCTAAAGAAGTAAAAGGACCAAGATAGCCTTGATATTTTTGCCCAAGCTTCTCTATAGGTCTGCCAGGACCCATGAGGCACTCATCTACCAAATTTTGGAGAAAGTGAACAAGTTTTTTTTTTTTCAAATTTTGAGGCTAGGAGTGCAGCACACCCTGTGCTATGCTTTTTCCCGAGTTTAGGCTTAAATTTTTGGATTCCTCATCATGATATGAGCATTCTCACCAATTTTCAGCTCAATTGGAGTTTGTTTGGTCCCCGAAAAGGGTCAAAAACACTCATTTTTTCACCATTCTGCCCAATTTTGTGAGCATGTGTTGCGCTCCTGGAAGTCTTGGAATTTTCACTTTTTGGATAGGTTTTAGAGGTCATATTGAAGAACTAAAGGTATATTTTGAAATTATACTTCAAGGACTTTCCAACGAGCCATCACAGAGCCTTTTCCGATATCGGGAAGGTCTCCAAAACACTACTACAAGAAGGCCTATTTTTCCTGTCTGTGTGCTGCACTACGGGCATAAATTCAAATTTTGACACAGTGTGCTGTGCTCTTGTGGTTGACAAGGAAGAATGTGCGTTTAGCAAGTTATTATATGCTTGTCATGGTCAAAAGGTCAATTTAATTGCTATATATGGCCAAAAAATATATTTGTTAGATATTTTTGTGCCTTGGGCCTTGCAAGGCATCAAGGGCAAGTTGGGATATTTCTTGTTGGCCAATAGGCTTCTAAATGCTCTATTAGGATTTCCTCTTCCTTGCTTTTTATATAAGGCATGAGGATTCATTGTAACAATTGGGATTTTTATGTGTTTAAGAGAAATACATGGTTTTCAGAAGTTGATGAACAATCTAATGTTGTGGAGCTGGTGGATGATTTGCCTTGGTTGATAATGATGAAGGCTTGCTTGTAGGATTCCTGAGTTTAGTTAATGGTGAAGTATCTCTCATTTTTTCATGTTTTTTCTTGTTTGTCATATGTCCATATTTCTATATTGCAATAGCTCAGAAGAGTATAGGATGAGAAATGTTGTTAGAGGCACCTCTGTCCTCCTGTTTGCTATTGTCTTCATGTTTTCTTGTGTTGTGTCAGTTTAAGGAATTCTTAGTTGCTCCTCAGGCCCACTTAAGCTTGTATATTTCATTATTGTATTAATATGCTAGTTTATAAACGTGATTCATTGTAAGCCCTGCTTTTTTTATGCTATCTAAACTCTGTCTTGAAATCTCTCTTTGATGTATTGATTGATTAGGTTAAACCAAAGAGGTCTTGTTTCAATCTTGCCCTTTGTATATGCTTATCAGTTTGCCTCAAAGTTCTTTGTAGTTTAATGAATGATGTTTAGGCATTTCCTCTTCATTTATTAATGCTATTTGTCTCTTATATGTTTTCAAATCTTGAAGGTAGAATCACAGAAGTTAGATAAGTTTTCTTACTTCATTTGCTCCACTGGATTGTATATCTTGAATGTGTATTTGTTTAAAAGTATTGTTATTGAGTAAATGGTGTGCGCTACCTCATGACTAGTATCTTTTTCTTATTAGTATTCAATACCTCTAGGTATTTGACAAATGATTCTTTACTACCATTTGCCCTACCTTGGTTCTCAAACTTAATGTCCATTTCACCTCATACATAAACTTTAAAGATCCATTAACTACACTATATTTTCCCTTTAAACCTAATAAGCTCTGATAATGAAAATGAATATTTTCTCATGGAAGAAGAACAAGGTCTTTTTTATTTTGATCAAACTCAAATAGATGGTGAAAACTCTTAAGATTACCAATCAGGACTGGAAAATGCCGTTATGGAATTCCATAGGCAGTATGACCTCAGGAATAAAAGAAACCAAGAAGCCTCTAAGAAACACCCAATTGATACTACTGCTAAGAAAAATCTAGAAAATAGTCCTAAGGGAACATCAGACAATATAAATAGTGTAACTAAGAAAACTGACCCAAACAAAGAAAAATTCAGCCAGCAAAGTAGTAACACAAGCTGCCCAAGTACCTCTACTAGTGGTCGTAAAGAAAAATTGTTATCTAAAACCCCTGATCAAAATCAGAAAATCAAACTTATCGAGAAGGTTGTGGCAGACAAAACTGATGCAAGTATGTCTAAAACCCAAGTCCCTTTCAGCTTTGAAGGGGAGATTGCTAAAATCAAGATAACCGTGCCTTTGACTGAACTAGTAACCCAAGGAGTGTATAAATCCCAAGTGCTGAAGGTTTTAAACTTAGGAAATGATAATGACACGCTAAATTTAATTGATGATGGTCCTGAATTGTTATTTGGACCTATGGTTGAAGCAAAGTATCAAGAAGGGGTTGTCTATCCTTTCTATATCAATTTAAACATACACGGAAAAATATTACACAATACTATGCTGGACTCTAGAGCCTCACACAATCTCATGCCTAAAGTTGTGATGGAGAGCTTACACCTGGAAATCACTAAACCCTACAAGGACTTGTACTCGTTTGATTCAAGTAGGGTTAAGTGTTTGGACTTAATCAAAGATCTTTGTGTTAATTTAGCACAGATTCCCGCTAAAATTATTGTCATGGACATAGTAGTGGCGAACATTCCCCCTAAGTATGGCATGATTTTGTCCAGATATTGGGGAGCCAAACTTCAGGGAAACCTTCAACTAGATATGTCCTATGCTACTTTCCTTGTTTTCAACCAGACAAGAAAACTTTACCGAGAGTCACACATGAAGTATACAGTGAGTAACTTGGATAGGAAAAACAACACCCCTGTCTATTCTATTCATTTAAAATTGGATTCATTCATCTTATATAATGAAAATGAAATTAATGGACAAGTGAGTGAAAATAACAAAGATATAGTGCCACCAGAACAGCCAAGCATACCCTCAACTGAAGAACATCTCACCCCAAACTCTAGTAGCTCCGAACCACAACAAAGTGGTGAAATAGAAAAACTGTGGAACATGACCTTTGACGGACCTTGTGGAAAGGCTAGATCAGGGGCTGGTGTCTAGATACATAACACTACTGAGGGCCATTCTTACAAACTAGACTTTTAGTGTACTAATAACATTGTAGAGTATGAGGCTCTCCTCCTTGGCCTACACCTACTCAAAGACTTAGGAGCTAAGAAAATATCTGCTGAAGGAGATTCTGAACTAATAATTAAACAAATTAGAGGTGCATATTTAGCTAAGAATCCAAGATTAAGAGAGTATAGAAAAGCAACTTTGGATCCCCTCAAAACCTTTGAGAAATATGAGCTAGTTTACATTCCTAGAGCTCAAAATGGTCTTGCAAATGAGCTTGCTTTTGCTGCTAGCAACTGTCAAATACCACTTGCAAGTGAACAATACACTGTCAAATTCAAACGCTGACCTATAGTGCTTGATAACATTGACTATTGGCAAGTGTTTGAGGGTGATGAACAAATTGATGATTGTTTGCAATCTAGGAATGAATTTGCATTGACAGTATCAAGTTTAGGGCATAAGGAAGATGTTTCTACAAAAGAAAAGACCTTAGAACAGAGCTGCTACCTTTTGTTGATATAAACCTGCTTACACATCCTAATGAGTCATAAATGTTTGAGGTTCCAACCCGAAGGGACCTTGAGGTTTTGGAGTGCAATGATGATACCTTACCAAAAGGACTGACACCATTAGAAGAAATCTTTGACTTTAATGATGTAGCTAAGAAACCAAAAATGGAATCCACAGAAAATGATGTAGAGGAATGTAACATTGGGTGCTTGCAGGAAGCCAAAATGATCAAACTCTCCATAACTCTTCCTCCTCACATAAAACAAAGGTATATTGAACTTTTCGAAGAATTTAGAGATGTTTTGGCATGGGAATATGAGGATTTAAAATCATACAACACAGTCATTATTTAACAAAAAATTCCTCTTAAAGAGAATAAAAAACCCTTCAAACAAAAATTGAGAAGAATCAACCCTATAGTATTAACTTTAGTTGAGAAGGAAATCAGAAAGATGTATGATGTTGGGATCATAGTTTCCCTTAGATACTCAAAGTGGGTTTCAAACCTTGTATAAGTTAGGAAGAAGACTGGGGAGATTAGGCTTTGCATTGAATTTAGAAATATAAACAGAGCCTCCTTAAAGGATAACTACCCCTTGCCTAAGATGCATCACATTATTCAAAGGGTGGTTGGCTCTAAGAGGATCAACCTACTTGATGGATTTCCCAGCTACAACCAAGTATTAGTGTTCCCAAGTGATCAACACAAAACTGCTTTCAATACCCCTTGGGGTACATTCATGTATGTTAAAATGCCATTCAGATTAATGAATGCAGGAGCCACTTTACAAAGGGCCATGGATATAAATTTTTCTGAAGACATAGGCTACTTCATAGTAATTTACCTTGATGACATCACTGTTTACTCTAAGACTGATGAAGAAAACTTAATCCACTTAAGGAAAGTTTTTGAAAAATGTAGAAAACATGGCCTTTCCTTAAATCCTAAGAAAGCATTGTTTGGTCTACATGAAGGAAAAATCCTAGGTCACATCATCTCAGAAGAAGGAATAAAAATAGACCCCTAAAGGATTTAGGGCATATTACAAATCAACCATCCTAGAAACATTAAACAACTACAGTCTTTCATTGGGAAGATAAAATTTCTAAGGAGATTCCTCCCTAATCTTGCCGAATTTTTGAGGAATATTACAAAAATGCTTAAAAAATTGATCGGGGTTAAATGGACCTTAGAAACCAAAAAATCCTTTGATAAAGTCAAATTAGCCCTCACTCAAATAGTGGTTCTGATCAATCTCGATTTTACCAAATATTTCTACATTTTCTCATTTTCCTCTAAACATAACATTGTTACAGTATTACTGTAAAAGAACATGATGGGACAAGAATAGACCATAGCATTCTTTAGCAAGGCACTTAGAGATGCACCTTTAAAATACAACATCATGGAGAAACAAGCCTTTGCCTTGATCAAAGAATTGAAATACTTTCGAGTATATATCCTACATTCTCATGTCGTTGCTTTTGTCCCACACTTGGTTGTTAATGGCCATTTTAAATCATGACCTTGATTGTAAAAGAGGAAAGTGGATTGCCATTATATTAGAATATGACATAGAAATTAGGCCCACAAGACTAGTTAAAGGACAAGGACTTGCAAAACTTATGACTGAGTAAAATTTCAAGGTTTTAGATATGAACATGGTTGTTGTTTTAGAAGAACAAGAAGAATGCCCTGCTGCCCATGTTGAAGAAGAATTTCTAAATTCATCTTGGTATGTTGATATTCTCTATGTGCTTTTCTATCTTAATGCTCCCCCTACATTATCTAAGACACAAGCTAGATTCTTAAAACAAAAAGCTTTGAATTTTTGCATTTTAGATGGGATATTATATTGGAAGAATCATGTTGGTATACTACTTAAATGCTTTCTTGAGGATGACACAGGTAAGATCATGCATGAACTGCATGAAGGAGAGTGTGAAGGCCATATTTACTGGAAAAACACATCCAACAAAATCCTTAGAGCTGGCTACTATTGACCCACCCTTTTCCTTGATACCCACAAACTAGTCATGACTTGCCATAAATGCCAAATCTTTGATGGCAAGAGAAACTCTTACCTTTACCTTTACATCCATTTACTTTTGAAGCTCCTTTTAAACAGTGGGGTTTAGAATTCATTGGAGAAATTCACTCCACCTCATCTGCACAAAATAAGTGGATCCTCACCTCCACTGATTACTTTACCAAGTATATAGAAGCCATCCCCTCTAGAAATGCCACTGATTCAGTAATTATCAAATTTTTCGAGACAAACATCCTGTCTAGATTTGGTTGCCCCAAAAATTTCATCATAGATAATGCTACTGTCTTTTCATCCAAAAATATGATTGATTTTTCTCATAAATACGACATCACACTATGGCATTCATAGCTTATTACCCTCAGGGTAATGGGTTAGCTGAATCCTCTAACAAAATCTTAGTCAATGTCATCAAGAGGCTCCTAGAACAGAATAAAAAATCATGGCATGGCAAGCTTATACATGCACTATGGACTAATAGACTAACCACCAAGAAATCAATCAATATGTCTCCCTATAAACTAGTGTATGGCATGGATGCCATTTTTCCAACATATTTAGGAGTTCTGGTGTTAAGACTTCTCCAAGAGGTACAATCAGAAGAAAATTACATGCAAAGAAGGTTGAACCAAACGATTCATTTAGAACAAAAAAGGGAAGAAGTGTATAACAAAACTCAGGCAATGCAGGAAAGCATAAAGAAAATATTGGACAGAAGGACCATAGCTAATAATTTCCACATTGGAGACATTGTACTAAAGTGGGATTCTAGGAGGGAGACAAAGGTAAACATGGTAAATTTGAGAATTTTTGGAAAGGCCCTTAACTTATTCATTCAGTTAGAGGTCATAATGCTTTCTTTTTACAAGGGCTTAAAGGAGAAGAAATTTTTGCAGGTCCTATAAATGGGAGGATGCTCAAGCACTATTTCTATCGAGAGTCCTAAGTCTTAGTTGGAATTTTTCATTCATTATACATACCACTATTTAGATAAAAAGATATTGAGAGAAATAAAAAAAAAATACAAAAAATAAAAATGGAAAAGAGGGTAGTTTTGAAAAGAGGTAAAGCCCCATACCCAAAAAATAGAACTATTGAAAGTGTGTAAGTCTAAATACCACTACTAGTGCATAAAGGAGTCTTGTTTTAGTCATCTAGCCTAATCATGGCTGAAGCATGTTTTAAATTTAGTGTTGATAAGTTAGTGAAATATAGTGGGTCAAATTATTCAAGCTTGACTTGTCAAAAGATAGATTAGGGAAGAAAGATACTGGTTCCACATGCTTAAAACAGAACCAAAGAGGAAAATAGGGATGTGTAACAAAAAACATATTCTAGCCCTGATTTTTCTAGTCTTATTTTGTACAAAAATAATATTTGTGTGCAGCTTTTTTTTATGCCACAAACCCATGGTAAATTAGATTGACTAATACTAATTTAGCCATGTTTTCAATTTCATGTTTTTATCCCAGTGAATAAATCCTGTCAAACAGTTTAACCTTGATAGTTGAATAGTATAGGTAGAGAATAAAAGGAGTTCATCATCCTACTTTGAGTTTCGGGAAGAAATAAGGTAGAAGTAGATAATTTATTTTTCTTTCAAAAAAAAAAAGGATGTCAAGGTTTCTAGTCCAAATGTACCTAAAGAAGAAAAAATGATAGGAAAGTAGGTTGGGTAGGTAGAGATGCATTTGAGCTAATCATGTCTTTCAGATTATTGAGATCATAGCCTCAGGCAAGCATCAAAAAGAGAAATAGGCAAATATCCGCCCAACAGATGAGGCACTGGTCTCCATAAAACTAGAAATATGAAGTTTTGGACACCTCCTAAAAAGGAGCTTCCCTCCCCAAGTGGAGCCACTATTAGTCATCAATAATTTTTTCCTTCATAGATGACTAAATGCTTTCCCTAGATTTATAAAGACAAATTTCATGAACATTGTGAGATCTAGAAATCTCACTGCCTTCATCATCCTCAAAGATATTTTTTCACTATTTCATCTTTCCATCATGTCTAGCATTGCTTACCAGCCCCAGAAAACCCATTAGTGGATTATATAATTCTTTCTATCTATATGCTTTCACCTTTGGCCCAAATCCTCCGTTTTAGTTTTGCCTAAACAAAACCCTTCACTACTACCTAAGCCTACCAATCAAACAACTTTCTTTTGTCTCCAAAAATACTCTCAAACACTGATAGTCTCAAACTATGTCTGTAGGAAAGTTAAGATAAATCAAGTTCATTGGATTTTGGATCTTCAATATATTAGTTTATCATAAACTTTATCTTACACCTGATGACCCCAAATTCTAGGTCCCAGTCCAAAAACCAAGTCCAAGAAAGCCTCCACTAGGTCACCTAGGGTTTCACAAAGTCATAGGGTGGATTTGGTGCCCTACAAACTCTGTGTTTTCCTGTATGAAGAAACTGCATTCAAAGAAGAAAAGGATAGATGATCTTGTCCAAACTAATCAAAAAGGTTATTCAAGGAAGGTTTTTGGCCTAAAGCATGAATCTTGCATAGGTACAGGTGCCCTTTGCTCACATTTTTGTAAGAGGATCAAATGGCCATCAGCCTAGCATGAGGTAAGGTAATGAGAAAATCATCACAAGAAGACCATTTATAACAAGAAGAAAGAAACATGCATGTGTTTGATGAAAATCAGGGTTTGTGACTATTTTGACCAAGAAGGAATCAATGTTATTGTTACAAGGTCAAAGGACACCTCAACTCCTTCAAGGGAACATTGAAGACTTTTAGGAATAATGAATGAGTTTGAGAAGTTTCAGAGAACTTAGAAGACAACACTATTTACTTTTTCGCAAGAAGCCCTATAACCTAGGAGTTTGGGAGATGGACAAAAATTGTCACATGATAACAAAGAGCCTCCTTCATAATAGCAGATGGCTTCAAAGGGTTTCAAAATATCCTCTAGGGTTTGGGAAAGAGACATTGACTCTACATCAACAAAGGTACAAAAGGCAAAGAGTATGGGCACAAAAAGTAAGAGGTTTCAGAAGGTACAATAAGAGAGCTAAAGGAATCAAAGGAAGCAGACATAAAAACCAATATTCCACTACACCAAAGGAAGAATGATGATGAAGGGTATTAGAAAAAGGGAAAAAAATATTAGTGCAAGGTTTTGACTTCTCAAAGGAACAGTCAGAGACTTTTTCAAGTGGCCCAAGGAGGCAAGCATGAGGCAGAAAATTTCCAAAAGAGGCAACTATGACAAGCCTAGGTTCATGGTTGATAGAATGAGCTGTCTAACTCCAAAGAAGACGATGATCTAAGGCAGAAGTTGTGTAGGCACCTACAAGAACAGAAGTGGTCAGCAAAAACACAAAAAATGGTTTAAATAGCTTACCTCCCTCACTAGACATACATCATTTGCAAACTGATCAAAGGAGCAAGAAAGTATCTAACCTAAGAGTAGTAAAGCCTCCAAAATGGTTTCTTTATCAAGGTATATTCTCCAAGAGATAAGTTAACTATAAATGACACTTCTACAAGACTTTGAAAATAGCTACCTACAGGAATATTGATAAATACAAATAGACCAAATTTTTTTCACAATAATGGCCCACATAAAGACTAAAGGGACTATTTATGCTTGAAGCTAGGGTTGTCATACTAAGAGATTGTTCATTGTTTTAAAAAGAAAACTTGATAGAGTGAAAATCAAAGGAAAATATGGAAACTAATCATAAATATGTTATTTGCAAGTGTTAAACATCATAAAGAGGTTTCATTTTCCAAAGTGGTTTGAGGGCACCTTCTTGAACTTCATGGAAGTTTAGTGAGCACAAGGAGATCATCAGGATACTCCAACAAAGGAAAAAGCCATTTTTTGTGTCAAACTGCCACCTATAGGACCAAAAAGGCCAAAAAGCACAGTAAAAAGGCATAGAGAAATAAACCTTATAAAGTGGGTTTTTACTCATAAATTCATTTTTCAAAAAGCTATAAAGCCTCCTTGACCTCTTTCCCATCTCATTCATCATTGCAAAGAACAAGAAAACCGTCGAGAAATTTTTTTGAGGGTTTTGTGTTTGGTAAAAAAATTTAGGCACTGTGCCCCGAGGCTAGTGCTACGCACCTGGCCATCGGCGCCATGCATAGATGAGGTAGTGATAGTGTTATTTTAAACTGCGATGTGCACCAGGAGGGTGGCATTACACACTTGAGTGGATGCTATGCATAGGCTCAGAACGACATGACTGCCCACACATTCACCCAGAACTATGCTCCGATAGGCCTGAAAGGCCCATTTCCAACCTAACTCGACCTTGCGCTACGCACCGACCTACCAGCCCGACCCGACCTGAACATGTAGTCGAGTGGCGCTACACACCTGGGAAGATGCTATTCACCAATAGAACTTGGCCCAATTTTCTCAAAAAGGGCCAAACAATTCAAGTTTTTGCCTCCAAATCTCCTACAATCAGTCAAGCAAGGTTTGTGGCTCTTTTCCTTACCTTCCAAGCAGTGTTTTTCATAAAAATGGAGGACATTTAAAGCCTAAAGTGACCAAACCCTAATCTGCATGAAACTCAAAATTATTGACCTTCTAGGGCAGGTTTTGCATTAGAGGAGTTGACATTAGCCTAAAGATACTCAGTGCAAACAACCCTCCTCCTAAAACTCTTAATTTGTCCTCTAAATACTTCATTTGGCCCTCATTTTAAAAATTTTCCCTCACATCACTCATTTGCCATCCCTAAACCTAAAGACCCTCACCCAGTTGAAAATACTTTTGTGCTAAACCAATCACCATGTCTGAAGAAGAAATTCATACCACCAGTGATGAAGGCCAAAGGCCTACCAAGCCAAAACACAAGGGAGGAAGGGTTAATATGTTTGAGCCCTTAGACACCATTCAAATTACTTCCTCTCCCATGATCCTTGCTTTTTTTTAGGATGTTGGGTGTTATCAGTTTTGTGAGAAGGTTAAACAAGTCCAAAGCCACTCAGACTTGACTAGGTTATTCATCCTCAACTTACAAAATCACCAATTCAACCTAGAAGGAGTGAATTTCGAACTCTCATCTGAATCCATTTCTAAAGCCATAGGAATACCAAATATTGGTGAGAGATGGTTTAAACAAAAGAAATTAGACTTGAGTTATTATGAGCCCTACCTCAAACCTAGCTGTCAACAAGGCTGCAAGGTTGTCTTCCCCTTCTCCCACCTGCTAGAGAGGTATTCCCTACTGATAATGTAGATTATCAAGTACTTCACCTGTGAGGGGAGGTACTCCAGGGTTTATTCTTATCACCTAAGGCTTCTGAAGCACTTCACCAGGGTTAAATTGTTGAACCTACCATACTATCTATATCGGAGCATTGAAAAAATGGCTTCAGTGGTCAAGAAGAGGATTTATGCCCACCAAATGCAGAGCCTTTTTCAACACTACTTGGTCAAGATGATCGTTTTACACCAACTAGAGGAGCAAGGAATCCCTTGGGAAGTTTTTATTTCATATGATGTATTTTCCAATCCCCAAGCCTTCATTCAAAAAAATTTTCCTTCCACTTCACATCCACCTACCTCCGCTCCTCCTTCATCTCCACATATGCCTTCTCCACAAATAAAATCACCTCCTATCTCTTCTCCTAATGCATCAAGTGAAGGAGATGACAGTAGCCCTAACGAGGAGAAAACATATGAAAATGGAGAGGAAAAGGACAATGAGGTAGAAACATAGTATAATAAGGAAAAGGAAGAGGACAATAGTGCTAAAAAAATAGATGATGACAACAACAATAATGAGAAATAAGATGATGAGGAAAGTGAAGAAGATAGTGGGGCAGAAACAGAGCCTAATAATGAAGAAGATGATGATGATGACATGGAGGAGGAGGATGAACATGGCAGCCATGAAGGGAAAAATAGTGATGAATTTGAGCAAAACAGTGATAGTGATGACACCCATAAAACAATCTCAAATGCATAAAAGAGTGTTGATGATGAAAAATATGAAGACCAAGAATATTATGAAGGAAACAATAAAGAGGAAAGTCAGCAAGAGAGTGCATAAGAAAACCAAGAGGAAGATGGGTTTGAGCATGACAGTAAGCCCAATAATAGTGAAAAAAGTGTTGAAATGAATGAAGGAAATGAAAATGAAGAGATATAGGGAGAGGATGAAGAAATTGAAGACCAAGAACAATAACTGATGAGGCTAAAATAGAGTTTGAAGATGAAGGCATTGACCAAGGAAATAGCACAAATGAGACAGTCAGTGATAAGCATGGGAATAGTCATGATAGTTATGACAACTGTCATGACTGTCATGACACTAATCAACCTTCGAATGACCAAGGAACTCAAAGTGACAATGCTGAAAGTGATAGAGAAGAATACCGTAATGAAGGACATACCCAAAATGAGGTGAGTGAGGAGGGTAGTGGTCAATTTGAGAGCCAAGATGACAGTGAAGAAAATAGTGAGGAAATCAATGATGATGATGAGGCTAAAGGTAAAGAAATCAGTGACCCAATGGAGCATGAAGTCACTCATGGAAGCCATGACAAAGATGAAAATGCTTGTGACTTCATCAGGGATCAAGGCACCCTCATCACTCCTCTCACATGCACCTACCACGGAGGCAAAAGAGATGTGTTTGCTGCCTCAAAAAGGCAAAGGGCCATCTCTCCTCCAGTTATCAAGCACAAAGACAAAGGCAAGGAAAATATGGAAAAAGGTGAGCAATAGGTAAAGGTAAGGAGAAGCAAAAGGATCAAGAGGACTTCTCAAGGGCCTCAATTCATTGATCTAGATAGTGACAATGAGGACAATGAGATGAACAATAGATTTCTTCTCTTGGAGAAATATGCACAGCTTCAGGAGTGGGAAAGAGACTTTGAGATGGCACAACGTGTCATCCACTATTACAAAGAGGAGCATAAGAATTTTGAGGAGGTAAAGAGAGGCCTTGCCCTACAAAATAAAATGAGCAAGCATTATGCAAGGAAAAACATGCTTGCTTGTGCCAAACTAAGAAAGGCCCTCATGGAGTTAGAAGACCTAAAAGGAGAAAAATTATAGGCAAACATTGGAATTTTGGCTGAGGCTTCTCAACAGGTGTCCAAGACCTCTTGAAGGACCTCTCCACAAATTTTGAGGCAAATTGGATAACTTTTTATTTTTTCCAAATTTTGACCCCTCTATGTGCAACACCTTAGGCTCTACACACAACATTGGTGCATGCTAAGCTCTCAAAGTTTGAATTTTTGTATTTCTCACATCACTAGTAGTCTTCTCACCAATTTTTAGATCATTTGGATCATTTTTACCCCCTCAAAAGGTCAACAAACATAAAACATTTGACCTTTCTGCCTCATTTTCAGATCAGGCGCTACACATAGAGAAGTGTTGGGAGATTTGTTTTTTTAATAGGTAAATATCATATCATCAGCACAAATCAAGAATTTCTAGAAATTAGACTTATCATGCTTTCCACCGAGCCATCATGGAGCCAAATCCAGTGTCAGGAAGGGGTCCAAAACTCAACTGCACGAGACCATATTTTCTGCTAAAGTGGTGCTATGCACAGAGGCTGCCTAGTGTGTTTTGGACCAAAAGTCAACAAAACACACTCATTTATTGCAAATATATATTTTTGAGTTTTTTGAGGAAAATTAAGCTAGAATTAGGTGCAAATAGTTATTTTAGCATTTATTTCTTGGGATATTATCTGCCTTGGGCCTTTCATAGTCTCTTGGCCATAAATGATATTTATGACTATATTTGACATTTTCCTACCACATTTAGGGTTTTATTCCTCATTTTCTCCATAAATGTTTCATGAGGCCCCTATGTATTTTGTTGGAATTTTATGAGCTTGAAGAGCAATATACATGGTTTCATGAGCTTGGAAAAGAAATTGGTTTTGTGAAGTGGATGAATGGCTTGTTTGGCTTGATGATGGAGAAGCTTGTTTGCAGGATTCCATAGCTTGGTGAATCGTGATGTCTTCCTAATTTGTCTATTGTTTCCTTTTTTATCATTATGTTTCATGTTTCTTGGCTGCTATTAAAGAGAAAAGTATAGGTTGAGACATGTTCTTTGAGGCACCTCAGTCCTCTTGTTTGTTATAGATTTGATGTTTTCTCTTTTGGCCATGTTAAGGAACTCTTGATTGCTCCTTAGGTCCACCAATTTTTATTTTTTTTTCATGTATGGTTAGTATGATAGCTTACAAGTATGATTCTTGGTATGCCCTGCTTATTTGAAGTTTTAAAAACCCTATATTGAAGCCTTTCTGTGAAATATTGATTGTTAAAGTTAAGTCAAAGAGGTCTCATTCAATCTTGCCCTTTGTCCATGCTTAAAAAATTGTTTCAGAGTTCCCAATAACTTGATATATGTTTTTTAGGATTTCCCTCTCCATAAATTGAGTTATTTGTATTATTATGTGTTTTCCCAAAATATGAAGGTGAATTTATAAAGTTAGAAGCTCTTATTCTTTCTATGTTTCACTGGAATGTTTCTCTTGGATGATTATTAGTTTAGAGTATTGTTTATTGAGCTTAATGGTTTTCCCTACCTCATGAATTCTAACTTTTAAACTATATATGTTTAAGACCTCTTAGTCTTTCCCAAATATTAATGTTCATTACCCCTCATACATCACCTTAAGGATCCATTAACCTTGCTAAATCGGCCCTACAACACACTATGTTTCATCATTTAGACACTCTTGACTTTCACTTGACTCCATAGCCCAATGGCATTGACATACTCTCACTCCACCTATTTCATTTGACCATCTTATCCAACCAAAACAATCAACAAATCCTACACCTAAATAACTAGCCTAAAATTAAAAACCTAGAGAAAAAAGAACATATCCTTTGCACCCAATAGAGAGATCCATCTTTGAGTCCAGGAAGGCTAGGTCCTCGGACTCCAAATATTGGTTCCATGTTACCCTATCATTTTGTCTACCAATCTGCCAAATCATGGGACCCTATCATTTTGGCTATCACGGTGGGACCTTCTAAGTATACAGTTTCGTGAATATCTCTTAAGACTCTTAAGACCCTCAGTTTGACTTAGAAATTCTAGTGAATCTTCCACGTCATCGCCACAATAACATTCTGGTGATCACGGTGGGACCTTATAAGTATATAGTTGCTTAGAAAACTCCTATAGACTCATTTAAACATTCTATTGAGCTTAAAAAATTGACTAATAGTATCTGGTGGCTCATCTGATACCTCATCACCACACTAACACAATGGTAACCATGATGGACCTTCTGAGTTAGTGACAAACTAAGTAACCCTTAAGACTTTAGATTCCCTCATCAAATCATTAAGAAACACACACTATCAGCCAAAGAGTAGACTCTATTAATTTTATCATCCTAGAAAAATGATGACTCAATTATAGGACACTCTCACAAGCTTTAAGAGACTCGGAAAACCAAAAAACTCATTTATATTGGTTTATTGTCAGTTATTGGTGGTGGACCATGAAAATACATCCTTAAAACAACGAAAAATATCCATCTAGTGACTCCACTAGCCTCTAGTAGGCCTATTACTTCATTAGCAATCATTTGACTTCCAAGATTTGTTTCACACCAACCCTAAGAACCTTATGAACCCATCCATATATTGTAATAAGTACGAGGCATTAAGAGAGGTCAGCCTTAACAAAATAGTCCTAACACTTGCAACCTCTCTGAATTTTGAAATTTGAAATCTAGCTTCACATAGGATCAGCATCAAATCTCATCCGGACCCAAACCCTCCCAACATAGTTGATGACCCAGAGAAGATTTTGTGGCAAACTTCTAGATCTGGAAACTTAACCACTATTAGGACCATCCATATGACAAGCTCTGTACCTGAACACCTTACAACTTTGCAAGATCATCAGCTTGTCTTGCACCATACCAAGAACCTCTTCAGAAAAAGGTCTCAAACTGATATTGACCAAACTGACCTTGAACCCTTAGATTTGCACTAGAGACTGAGTAGAGAAGCATCTCCTTCCACACCACCTGACTTTCAGCTTCTCCATCACTTCAAATCTTTCCATACCAAATCTACTCAAAATCAGTTTGTTGGTCCAAGTACTTCCACCACACCCATCTATACCACCACTGTGCAAACCACTCCACTTCATCATACACCCCCAATCACAAATCCACCTCTTGTAGATCCTCCATTAGCTCCCATCATGGAAGCTTGGTATGCACCTTTGGCCTTACCCCAACCTCTAATACCTTTTCCAAATGACTATCAGTCTAAGATCCCTCGTTTCACAGGGGTTGAATCCATCACTTCCCAACAGCATGTAGATAGAATCAATGATGCTTTTGATTACATAGAGATAGAGGAAGAAACCATTAAGATGATAATATTTGCACAAAGCCTAGGGGGAGAGGCAAAAAAATGGTTAAAAGCATTAAATCCTAATTCAATACATGACCTCCCTTCCCTCTACCAAAATTTTATAAAAAAATGGGAAATCAAGAGAAATCCCCTCCAAATCTTGTTCGAATACAACAACATTAAAAGGAATGTAGGAGAAAGTGTGCAAGACTATTGCACTAGATTCAACAGTGTGTATAATGCTCTCCCACCTCACATGAAACCCCCACAAGGCCTAGCACTAGTGAAATTCCCTGAAGGTTTTGATCTGGACATGACTTGCCAAATAAGAGAAAGAGACCCTGAAAACTTAGAAGAAATGCAAAAAGTGGCTATTAGTGTAAAAGTAAACTTGATTGAAAAAAGAGCCACGCTGAAATCAGAAAGGAGAGTAACCTACAAGGATGAAATCATGCCCTCAACCTCCTCTTTTGATACCAAAATAGATAACCTAATGAAGACTATGGAGATAATGATAGAAAAGATAAATCTAAATGAAACGGCACCTCCTAGGGACAATCAAAACAATTCCAAAAATAGAAACAGAACTCAAAACTTCAAAAGAGATACTCCCCAAATCAAACAAAGGGAAAATGGCCAAAAAATCCGACCTCCCTTTCAACAAAATTGTGTAGATGAAGAAGGATAAATTATAGAACCTGAAGAGGACAATGTAAACCTAATAAGCTCTGATAATGAAAACGAATATTTTCTCACAGAAGAAGAAAAAGGTCTTTTTTCTTTTGATGAAACTCAAACAGATGGTGAAAACTCTTAATATTACCAATCAAGACTGAAAAATGCCATTACGGAAGTCCATAGGCAGTATGACCTCAGGAATAAAAGAAACCAAGAAGCCTCTAAGAAACACCCAATTGATACTACTGCTAAGAAAACTCCAGAAAATAGTCCTAAGGGAACATCAGACAATATAAATAGCGTAACTAAGAAAACTGACCCAAACAAAGAAAAATTCAGCTAGCAAAGTAGTAACACAAGCTGCCCAAGTACCTCTACTAGTGGCCGTAAAGAAAAATTGTTATCTAAAACCCCTGATCAAAATCAGAAAATCAAACTTATCGAGAAGGCTATGGTAGAAAAAACTGATGCAATTATGTCTAAAACCCAAGTCCCTTTCACCTTTGAAGGGGAGATTGCTAAAATTAAGATAAGTGTGCCTTTGATTGAACTAGTAACCCAAGGAGTGTATAAATCCCAATTGTTGAAGGTTTTAAACTTAAGAAATGATACTGACATGCTAAATTTAACTGATGATGGTCCTGAATTGTTATTTGGACCTAAGGTTGAAGGAAAGTATCAACAAGGAGCTGTCCCTCCTTTCTATATTAGTTTAAACATACACGACAAAATATTACACAATACTATGATGGACTCTGGAGCCTCACACAACCTCATGCCTAAAGTTTTTATGGAGAGCTTAGGATTGGAAATCACTAAACCCTACAAGGATTTGTACTCATTTGATTCAAGTAGGGTTAAGTGTTTGGGCATAATCAAAGATCTTTGTGTTAATTTAGCATAGATTCTCACTAAAATTCTTGTCATGGACATAGTAGTGGCAGAAATCCCCCCTAAGTATGGCATTCTTTTGTCCAAATATTGGGGAGCCAAACTTCAGGGAAACCTTCAACTAGATATGTCCTATGCTACTATCCCTATTTTCAACCAGACAAGAAAACTTTATCGAGAGTCACACATGAACTATATAGTGAGTAACTTGGATAGCCCAAATGACACCCCTGTCTATTCTATTCATTCAAACTTGGATTCATTCATCTTATATAATGAAAATGATATTAATGAAGAGGTGAGTGAAAATAACAAAGATATAGTGCCACCATAACAACCAAGCATACCCTTAACTGAAGAACATATCATCCCAAACTCTAGCAGCCCTGAACCACAACAAAGTGGTGAAGTAGAAAAACTATGGAACATGACCTTTGATGGATCATATGGAAAGGCTGGAACAGGGGCTTGTGTCTGGATACATAACACTAATGAGGGCTATTCTTACAAACTAGAATTTTAGTGTACTAATAACATTGTAGAGTATGAGGCTCTCCTCCTTGGCCGACACCTACTCAAAGACTTAGGAGCTAAGAAAATCTTTGCTCAAGGAGATTCTAAACTAATCATTAAACGATCAGAGGTGAGTATTCAACTAAGAATCCAAGATTAAGAGAATATAGAAATGCAGCTTTGGATCTCCTCAAAACCTTTGAGAAATATGAACTCGTTTACATTCCTAGAGCTCAAAATGGTCTTTCTAATGAGCTTTCTTTTGCTACTAGCAACTGTCAAATACCACTTGCAAGTGAACAATATAATGTCAAAGTCAAACACTGGCCTATAGTGCCTGATAACATTGACTATTGGCAAGTTTTTGAGGGTGATGAACAAATTGATGATTCTTTGCAATCTAGGAATGAATTTACATTAACAAAACCAAGTTTATGGCATAAGGAAGATGTTTCCACAAAAGAAAAGACCTTAGAAATAGAGCTACTGCCTTTTGTTGATATAAACCTACTTACACATCCTAATGAGGCAGAAATGTTTGAGGTTCCAAACCAAAGGGACCTTGAGGTTTTGGAGTTCAATGATGATACCTTACCAAGAGGACTGACACCATTAGAATAAATTTTTTATTTTAATGATGTAGCTAAGAAACCAAAAATGGAATCCATAGGAAATGATGTAGAGGAATGTAACATTGGGTGCTTGAAGGAACCTAAAATAATAAAACTCTCTAGAACTGCTCCTCCTCACATAAAACAAAGGTATATTGAATTTTTCCAAGAATTTAGAGATGTTTTTGCATGGGGATATGAGGATTTAAAATCATATGACACAAGCATTATTCAACATAAAATTCCTCTTAAAGACAATCATAAACCTTTCAAACAAAAATTGAGAAGAATCAACCCTATTGTATTACCTTTAGTTGAGAAGGAAATCAGAAAGATGTATGATGCTAGGATCATAGTTTCCCTTAGATACTCAAAGTGGGTTTCAAACCTTGTATCAGTTAGGAAGAAGACCGGGGATATTAGGTTTTGCATTGAATTTAGAAATATAAACAAAGCCTCCTTAAAAGATAACTACCCTTTGCCTAAGATGGATCACATTCTTCTAAGAGGATCTTCATACTTTATGGATTTTCCGACTACAACCAAGTATTAGTGTTCCCGAGTGATCAGCACAAAACTGCTTTCACTACCCCTTGGGGTACATTCATGTATGTTAAAATCTCATTCAGATTAATGAATGTGGAGGCCACTTTATAAAGGGCCATGGATATAGAATTTTCCAAAGACATAGGTTACTTCATAGTCATTTACCTTGATGACATCACTGTTTACTCTAAGACTGATGAAGAAAAATTAATCCACTTAAGGAAATTTTTTGAAAAATGTAGAAAATATGGCCTTTCCTTAAATCCTAAGAAAACATTGTTCAGTATACACGAAGGAAAACTCCTAGGTCACATCATCTCAAAAGAAGGAATAAAAATATACCCCAAAAGGATTGAGGGCATATTACAAATCATCCATCCTATAAATTTTAAAGAGCTACAATCTTTCATTGGGAAGATAAACTTTCTAAGGAGATTCCTCCCTAATCTTGCCGAAATTTTGAGAAATATTAAAAACATGCTTAAAAAAGAGATAGGGGTGAAATGGACCTTAGAAGCCAAAAAATCCTTTGATCAGGTCAAATTAGCCTGCACTCAAACACTGGTTCTGATCAGTCCCAATTTTACCAAAGACTTCTACATTTTCTCACTTACCTCTGAACATACCATTGTTGTAGTATTACTGCAAAAGAAAATGATGGGACAAGAACAACCCATAGCATTCTACAGCAAGGTCCTTAGAGATGCGCCTTTAAAATACAACATCATGGAGAAACAAGCCTTTGCCTTTATCAAAGCATTGAAATACTTTAGAGTATATATCCTACTTTTCTCATGTCATTACTTTTGTCCCACACTTGGTTGTCAAGGAAATTTTAAATTAGGACCTTGATGGTAAAAGAGGAAAGTGGATTACCATTATATTAGAATATGACATAGAAATTAGGCCTACAAGGCTGGTTAAAGGACAAGGACTTGCAAAACTTATGGCTGAGTAAAATTTCAAGGTTTTAGATATGAACATGGTTGATGTTTTAGAAGAACAAGAAGAATGCCCTGCTCCCCATGTTGAAGAAGAATTTCTGAATTCATATTGGTATGTTGATATTCTCTACGTGCTTTTCTATCTTAATGCTCCCCCTACATTATCTAAGACAAAAGCTAGATTCTTAAAACAAAAATCATTGAATTTTTTCATTTTATATGGGATATTATATTGGAAGAGTCCTGTTGGTTTATTACTTAAATTCTTGCTTGAGGATGATACAGGTAAGATCATGCATGAACTGCATGAAGGAGAGTGTGGAGGCCATCTTTACTAGAAAAACATAGCCAAAAAAATCCTAAGAGCTAGCTACTATTGGCCCACCCTTTTTCTTGATACCCACAAACTAGTCATGACTTGCCATAAATGCCTAATCTTTGATGGTAAGACAAAACTCTTATCTTTAACTTTGCATCTCATTATTGTTGAAGCTCCTTTTCAAAAGTGGGGTTTAGAATTCATTGAAGAAATTCACCCCACCTCATCTGCACAACATAAGTGGATCCTCACCACCACTGATTACTTTACCAAGTGGATAGAAGCCATCCCCTCTAGAAATTCCATTGATTCATTCATTATAAAATTGCTCAAGAAAAACATCCTATCTAGATTTGGTTGCCCCAGAAAGATCATCACAGATAATGTTGTTGCCTTTTCATCCAAAAATATGATTGACTTTTTTCATAAATACCACATCACACTAGGACATTCCATAACTTATTACCCACAGGGTAATGGTTTAGTTGAATCCTTTAACAAAATCTTAGTCAATATCATCAAGAAGCTCCTAGAACAAAATCAAAAGGCATGGCATGACAACCCTATCCCTGCTCTATGGGTTGATAGATTAAACACCAAGAAATGAATCAGTATGTCTCCCTATCAACTAGTGTATGGCATGGATGCCATTTCTCCAACATATTTAGGAGTTGTGGTGGTAATACTTCTCCAAGAAGTACAATTAGAAGAAAATGACATGCAAAGAAGGCTGAACCAAACCATTCATTTACAATAGACAAGGCAAGAACTGTATAACAAAACTCAGGGAATGCAGGAAAGCATAAATAAAATCTTTTACAAAAGGACCAACGCTAATAATTTCCACATTGGAGACACTGTACTAAAGTGGGATTCTAGGATGGAAGACAAAGGTAAGCATGGTAAATTTGAGAAATTGTGGAAAGGCCCTTACCTTATTTAGTCAGTTAGAGGTCATAATGCTTTCTTTACACAAGGGTTTAAAGGAGAAGAACTTTTTGGAGGTCCTGTAAATGGCAGGATTCTCAAGCACTATTTCTGTCAAGTGTCCTAAGTCTTGGTTGGAATTTCTCATTCATTATACATACCACTGTTTTGATGAAAAGATATTGAGAGAAATCACAAAAAAATACAAAACAGAAAAATGGAAAAAGAGGGCAGTTTTGAAAAGAGGTAAAGCCCCATACCCAAAAAATAGAACTACTAAAAGTGTGTAAGTCTAAATACCACTACTAGTGCATAAAGGAGTCTTGTTTCAGTCATCTAGCCTAATCATGGCTGAAGCATGTTTTAAATTTATTGTTGATAAGTTAGTGAAATATAGTAGGTCAAATTAATCAAGCTTGACTTATCAAAAGATATATTAGGGAAGAAAGATATTGGTTCCACATTCTTAAAACATAATCGAAGAGGAAAATAGGGATGAGTAACAAACAATGTATCCTAGCCCTGATTTTTCTAGTCTTATTTTGTAAAAAAATAACATTTGTGTGCAGCTTGCTTTTATGCCACAAACCCATGGTAAATCAGATTGTCTAATCCTAATTTAGCCATGTTTTCAATTTCATGTTTGTTTCCTAGTGAATAAATCTTGTCAAACAATTTAACCTTGACAGTTGAATAGTATAGGTAGAGAATAAAAGGAGTTCATCAGCCTAATCTGAGCTCCAGGAAGAAATAAGGTAGAGCTAGATATTTTATTTTTCTTTAAAATAAAAATAAAAAAAGGATGTCAAGGTTGCTAGTCCAAATGTACCTAAAGAAGAAAAAATGATAGGAAAGTAGGTTGGGTAGGTAGACATGGATTTGAGCTAATCATGTGTTTCATATTATTGAGATCATAGCTTTAGGCAAACATCAACAAAAGAAAGAGGTAAAAATATCCCCAATGGATGAGACATTGGTCTCCATAAAACCAGAAATCTAAAGTTCTGGACACCTCTTGAAAAGGAGCTACCCTCCCCAAGTGGAGCCACTGTCATTCATCAGTAATTTTTTCCTTCATATATGATTAAATGCTTTCCCTAGATTTCTAGAAACAATTTTCATGAACAATGTGAGTTCTAGAAATCTCACTACCTTCATCATCCTTAAAGATAGTTTTTCACTATTTCAACTTTCCATCATGCCTGACATTGCTTACTAGCCCTAGAAAATCCATTAGTGACTTATGTCATTCTTTCTGTCTATATGATTTCACCTTTGGCCCAAATCCTCTATTTTTTTTGCCTAAAAAATCCCCTCACTGCTACCTAAGCAAACCAATCAAACAACTTTGTTATGTCTCCCAAAATACTCTCAAACACTGATTGTCTCAAACTATCTCTATAGGCTATTTAAGATAAATCAAGTTCATTGGATTTTGGATATTCAATAAATTAGTTTATCATAAACTCTACCTTACACTTTATGACCCCAAATTCTAGGTCCCAGTCCAAAAACCAAGTCCAAGAAAGCCTCCACTAGGTCACCTAGGGTTTCACAAAGTCATATGGTGGAATTGGTGCCATACAAACTCTGTTTTTTCCTGTATGAAGAAACTACATTCAAAGAAGAAAAGGACAAGTGATCTTGTCCAAACTAATAAAAAAGGTTATTCAAGGAAGGTTTTTGGACTAAAGCATGAATCTTGCAAAGGGACAAATGCCCTTTGCTCACATTTCTACAAGAGGATCAAATGGCCGTCAGCCTAGCATAAGGTAATGTAATGAGAAAATCATCACAAAAAGACCATTCATAGCAAGAAGAAAGCAGCAAGCATGTGTTTGATGAAAATTAGGGTTTGTGACTATTTTTACCAAGTAGGAATTAGTATTAGGGTTACAAGGGAAAAGGGCACCTCAACTCCTTCAAGGGCACATTGAAGACTTTTAGGAATAATGAATGAGTTTGAGAAGTTTCATATAACTTAGAAGACAACACTATTTACTTTTTCCTAAGCAGCCCTAAAACCTAGGAGTTTGGGAGATGGAAAAAAATGGTCACATCATAATAAAGAGCCTCCTTCATAACAGAAAATGACTTCAAAGGGTTTCAAACTATCCTCTACGATTTGGCAAAGAGACATTGACTCCACATCAACAAATTTACAAAAGGCAAAGAGCATGGGCACAAAAAGTGTGAGGTTTTAAAAGGTAAAATCAGAGAGCTAAATGGATCAAAGGAGGCAGACATAAAAACCAATACTCCACTACACCAAAGGAAGAATGATGATGAAGGGTATCATCAAAAGGGACAAAAATATTAGTGCAAGGTTTTGATTTCTCAAAGGAATAGTCAGAGGCTTTTTCGAATGGCCCAAGGAGACAAGCACGAGGGAGAAAATTTCCAAAAGAGGCAACTATGACAAGCCTAGGTTCATCATTGATAGAATGAGTTGTCCAACTCCAAAGGAGATAGTGATTTAGGGCAGAAGTTCTGTAGGCACCTGCAAGAATAGAAGTGGCCAGTAAAAACATAAAAAATGGTTTAAATATCTTACCTCCCTCACTAGACATACATCATTTGAAAATTGATCAAAGGAACAAGAAAGTAGCTAACCTAAGAGAAGTAAAGCCTCCAAAATGGTTTCTTTATCAAGGTATATTCTGAAAGAGATAGGTTAACTATAAATAACACTTCTACTGGACTGTCAAAATAGCTACCTACAGGAAGATCGATAAAGACAAACATACCAAATTCTTTTCACAATAATGGCCCACATAAAGACTAAAGGGACTATTGATGCTTGATGCTAGGGTTTTCATACTAAGAGATTGTTCATTGCTTTAAAGAGAAAACCTAACAGAATGACAATCAAAGGAAAATATGGAAACTAATCACAAATATGCTATTTGCAAGTGTTAAACATCGTAAAGAGGTTTCATTTTCCAAAGTGGTTTGAGGGCACGTGCTTGAACTTGATGGAAGTTTGGTGAGCAGAAGGAGAACATCAAGATACTCCAGCAAAGGAAAACGCCATTTTTTATGTCAAACTACCACCTACAGGACCAAAAAGGTGAAAAAGCATAGTAAAAAGGCAAAGAGAAATAAACCTTATAAAGTGGGTTTTTACTCATAAATTCATTTTTCAAAAAGTTATAAAGCCTCCTTGACCTCTTTCCCATCCCATTCATCATTGCAGAGAATAAGAAAACCATTGAGAGAAATTTTTGAGGGTTTTGTATGAGTTTGGTAAAAAAGTTTAGGCGCTGCACACAGAGGCTGATGCTATGCACCTGTCCATCGACGCTATGCACAGAGGAGGTAGCAGAAAATTTATTTGACACTGCACTGTACAATGGGAGGATGGCACTATGCACTTTAGCAAGCACTATGCACAGGCCCAGAACGACCTGACTACCCACACATTCACCCAGCGTTGTGCTCTGACAAGCTCGATAGGCGCATTTCTGGCCTGACTCGACCTAGCATTGCACATAGACCTACCAACTCGATCTGACCTAAACGTGCAGTCGCGTGGCACTACGCACCTAGGTAGGCGCTACGCACAGATATAACTTGGCCCAATTTGCTCAAAAAGGGCCCAAAAATTCAAGTTTTTGCCTCCAAATCTCCTGCAATCAGTCAAGAAAAGCTGGTTGCTCTTTTCCTTATCATCCAAGCAGTATTTTTCCTAAACATGGAGGACATTTAAAGCCTAATGTGACCAAATGATAATCTACATGAAACTCAAAATTATTGACCTTCTAGGGCAAGGTTTGCATTAGAGGATTTGACATTAGCCTAAAGATACTAGATGCAAACAAACCTCCTCCTAAAACTCTAAATTTGTCCTAGACATACTTCATTTTGCCCTCATTTGCAAAATTTTCCCTCACATCATTCATTTGCCATCCCTAAATCGAAATACCCTCACCAAGCTAAAAATCGTTCTATGCTAAACCGGTCACCATGTATGACGAAGAAATTCATACCAGTAGTGAGGAAGGCCAAAGGACTACCAAGCCAAAACACAAGGGAGGAAGGGTTAATAGTTTTAAGCCCTTAGACACCATTTAAATTACTTCCTCTCCTATTATCGTTGCATATTTTCAGGATATTGGGTGTTATTAGTTTTGTGAGAAGGTTAAACAAGTCCAAAGCCACTCAGACTTGACTAGGTTATTCATCCTCAGCTTACAAAATCACCAAGTCAACCTAGCAGGAGTGAATTTTGAACTCTCATCTGAATCCATTGCTAAAGCGACAGGAATACCAAATATTGGTGAGATATGGTTTAAACAGAAGAAAATGGACTTGAGTTATTATGAGCCATAGCTCAAACCTAGTTGTCAACAAGGCTGCAAGGCTATCTTCCCCTTCTCCCACCTACTAGAGAGGTATGCCCTACTGATGAGGTAGATTATCAAGTAATTTAGCTGTGAGGGGAGGTACTCTAGGGTTTATTATTATCACATAAGGCTTCCGATGCACTTCACCAAGGTTAAATTGTTGAACCTACCATACTATCTATACTGAAGCAGCGACAAAATGGATTCAATGGTCAAGAAGAGGATTTATGCCCACCAAATGAAAAGCCTTCTTCACCACTCCTTGGTCAAGATGATTGTTTTACACTAGCTGGAGGAGCAAGGAATCCATTGGGAAGTTTTTATCTCACATGATGTATTTTCCAATCCCCAAGCCTTCATTCAGCAAAATTTTCCTTCCACTTCACATCCACCTACCTTTTCTCCTCCTTCATCTCCACATATGACTTCTCCACAAAGAAACTCACCTTCTATCTCTTTTCCTAATGCATCAAGTGATGGAGCTGACATAGCCCTAATGAGGATTAAAAAGATGACAATGGAGAGGAGAAGTATAGTGAGGTAGAAATAGAGTTTAATGAGGAAAAGGAAGAGGAAAAATGTGCTAAAGAAACAGATGATGACAATAGAAATAATGAGAAAGAAGATGATGAGGAAAGTGAAGAAGACAGTGGGGCAGAAACAGAGCCTAATAATGAATAGGAAGAAGATGATGACATGGAGGAGGAGGATGAACATGGCAGCCATGAAGGGAAAAACAGTGATGAATTTGAGAAAAACAGTGATAGTGATGACACCCATAAAAAAATCTCAAATGCAGAAAAGAGTGTTGATGATGAAAAATATGAAGACCAAGGATATTATGAAGAAAAGAATGAAGAGGACAGACAATAAGAGAGTGCACAAGACAACCAATAGGAAGATTGGTTTGAGCATGACAGTGCACCCAATAACAGTGAAAAAAGTGATGAAATGAATGAAGGCAATGAAAATGAAGAGATATAGGGAGAGGATGAAGAAATTGAAGACCAAGAACATACAAATAATGAGGCTAAAATAGAGTTTGAAGATGAAGGCATTGACCAAGGCATTAGCACAAATGAGATAGTTAGTGATAAGAAAGGGAATAGTCATGACAGTCATGATAGCTGTCATGACTGTCATGACACTAATCAGCCTCTAAATGACCGAAGACTCAAAGTGACATTGCTGAAAGTGACAGAGAAGAAGACCTTAGTGAAGGACAAAGCCAAAATGAGGCAAGTGAGGAGGGTAGTGGTCAGTTTGAGAGCCAAGATGACAGTGAAGAAGATAGTGAGGTAAGCAATGATGATGATGAAGCTAAAGGTCAAGAAATAAATGACCCAATGGAGCATGAATTCACTCATTGAAGCCACAAAAAGGATGGAAAGGCTTGTGACTTCATGAAGGATCAAGGCACCCTCATCACTCCTCTCACATGCACCTGCCACAGAGGCAAAAGAGATGTGTTTTTTGCATCAAAAAGGCAAAGGGCCATCTCTCCTCCAGCGATCAAGAAAAAAGACAAAGGCAAGGAAAATATGGACAAAGGTGAGAAATAGGTAAAGGTAAGGGGAAGAAAAAGGATCAAGAGGACTTCTCAAGGGCCTCAATTCATTGATCAAGATAGTGACAATGAGGACAAGGAGATGAACACTAGATTGGTTCTCTTGGAGAAAGATGCACAAATTTAGGAGTGGGAAAGAGACTTTGAGATGGCACAACTTGTCATCCACTATTACAAAGAGGATCATAATCATTTCAAGGAGGTAAAGAGAGGCCTTTCCCTACAAAAGAAAATGACCAAGCATTATGCAAGGAAAAACATGCTTGCTTGTACCAAAATGAGGAAGGCCCTCATGGAGCTAGAAGACCTAAAAGGATCCAAAGTGTAGGAAATACTTGGAATTTTGGCTGAGTCTTCTTAACAGGTGTCCAAGACCTCTTGAGGGACCTCTCCACAAATTTTGAGGCAAATTGGACAACGTTTTTTTTTTCCAAATTTTGACCCCTCTATGTGCAGCACCCTAGGCACTACACACAACATTTTTGCATCCTCAGCTCTCAAAGTTTGAATTTTTTTATTTCTCACATCATATGTAGTCTTCGCATCAATTTTTAGATCATTTGGAGCATTTTACCCCCTTAAAAGGTCAAACAACATAAAAAATTTGACCTTTCTGCCTCATTTTCAGACCAGGCGATGCGCACAGCAAAGTGTTGGGAGATTGGATTTTTTAATAGGTAAATGACATCTAATAAACACAACGCAAGTATTTCTAGAAATTAGACTCATTAGGATTTCCAACAATCCATCACAGAGCCAAATCCGGTGTCGGGAAGGGGTCCAAAACTCAGCTGCAAGAGACCCTATTTTCTGCTGAAGTGGCACTACGCACAGAGGCTGCCTAGTGTGTTTTGGACCAAAAGTAAAAAAAACACACTCATTTATTGCAAATAGATATTTTTGAGTTTTTGGAGGCAAATTAAGCTAGAATTAGGTGAAAATAGTTATTTTAGCATTTATTTCTTGGGATATTATGTGCCTTGGGCCTTGCATGGTCTCTTGGCCATAAATGATATTTATGACTATATTTGACATTTTCCTACCACATTTAGGGTTTTAGTCCTCATTTACTCCATAAATAGAGCATGATTCCCCTATGTATTTTGTTGGCATTTGATGAGATTGAAGAGAAATATACATGATTTCATGATCTTGGAGAATAAATTGGTTTTGTGAAGTGGATGAATGCCTTGTTTGGCTTGATGACGGAGACGCTTGTTTGTAGGATTCCATAGCTTGTTGAATGGTGATGTATTCCTAATTTGTCTATTGTTTCATTTTTTATCATTATTTTTCATTTTTCTTGGATGCTATTAAACATAAAAGTATATGTTGAGACATGTTCTTTGAGGCACCTCAATCCTTATGTTTCTTATAGCTTTGATGTTTTCTCTTTTGGCCATCTTAAGGAACCCTTGATTGCTCCTTATGTCCACCAAAAATTGTTTTTTTTTCATGTATGGTTAGTATGCTAGATTAAAAGTATGATTCATGGTATTCCCTACTTATTTGAAGTTTTCAAAACCCTATCTTGAAGCCTTTTTGTGAAATATTGATTGTTAGGTTAAGTCAAAGAGTTCTCATTCGATCTTGCCCTTTATTCATTCTTACAAACTTGTTTCAAAGTTACCAATAACTTGATATATGTTTTTTATGAGTTCCCTCTCCATAAATTTAGTTATTTGTATTGTCTTATGTGTTTTCCAAAAATATGAAGGTGAATTTCTAAAGTTAGAAGCTCTTATGCTTTCTATGTTTCACTAGAATGTTTCTCTTGGATGTTTATTGGTTTAGATTATTGTTTATTGAGCTTAATGGTTTTCCATACCTCATGAATTGTAACTTTTAAACTATATATGTTTAAGACCTCTTAGTCTTTCCCAAATCTTAATGTTCATTACACCTCATACAACACCTTAAGGATCCATTAACCTTACTAAATCAACCCTGCAACACACTCTGTTTCATCATTTCGAATCTCTTGACTTTCACTTGACTCCATAGCCCAATGGCTTTGACATACTCTCACTCCACCTATTTCATTTGACCATCTTAACCAACCAAAACAATAAAAAAACCCTACACCTAAATAACTTGCCTAAAATCAAAACCCTAGAGCAAAAAGAACATATCCTTTGCACCCAATAGAGAGATCCCTCTCTGAGTCCAGGAAGGCTAGGTCCTCAGACTCCAAAGCTTGGTTCCATGTTACCCTGTCATTTGGTCTACCAATCTTCCAAATCATAGGACCCTAACATGATGTGTGAGTTTGTTTGCCCAGTTGCCAAGACTTACATATGGTATTCGGTGGCTTCTTTATTGCAAGAAAATCTATGACAACTTTCTTTTTTCTCAGTTTGATGATGTGATAAAAATTTAGATGTCCCAATATTCTATGCCATAGCCAAGATTTTTCAAGTTTTTTGATGTGGCATGCTTCATTCTCCTCTTCCACTATATAAACATTACTCTTTGTTCGAACAAATTTGACCAAGGTCTTTCCTGTGGTGATTGACCTTACATCACAATCTTGGGCTCTGAAAAGGACCTTATAGCCTTTATCACAAATTTGACTAACACTTAGCAAGTTGGATTTCAAACCATCTAGAAATAGTACATCCTACGCCTCTCCTCTTCCATTATTCAGGTTGATTGTGCCTTTTCCCTTGATTTTCCTTGCTCTATAATTACCGAATGTTACATTCCCAGATTTCTTTTCATCAAAAGTTACAAACTTGGTTCGGTCTCGAGTCATATGTTTCGAGCATCCACTGTCAACATACCATTGACTGTTCTGATATTGAGTGATTAGAACCAGATCACATTTATTTAGCTTCCTTTTCCATTGCATACAATTTTTTGTTCTATAAAATTTCTTAGGAGATGCATCATAGTCTTTGAGGGGAAATTCATAAGAATTGTGCCCATTTTTATGGCAGAAAAAAAATTTGATTGTATTTTAGAATGGATTATGTACGTGAGTGAATCCACCATTGTTCTTAATTCCATTTGAGTTTTCATACTCCAGTCTCCTGATATGCGCTCTACACTCCATGGCTTTATGACCAAACCTTTTACAACAAAAGAAATACCTATGGAAGTAGTATCTATATCTAGCAGAGAAGGTTGTTTGGGGATATAGTCATCTGTTCATATGAAAATTCTATCTTTGGAAGCCATTTGATCTGTGCTAGAATGTTCTTGGCTTTTTACTCCTTTGTTTCCAGGGCTTTGCTTGTGGTTGGCTTTTGCTGCAGTTCATGAGGATTTTAAGGGTTTTTCACATTTTTGTTTCTCATATTGATGGGATTTAATAGTTTCTTTTAGGGCAACTTTCACAAATGTAATAGCTTTCTTACCCTTTGCCTTTGACTTGCTCGATTCTCCTTCATATCCTATCCTTGTATTTACAAGATGAGATATTTGTGCATTTAATATCATGTCCAATTTTTCAACACCTTTTAGCTTTTGAATGTTCATTGTTAAATTAGTTTGAGCCTTTTCCAATTTCTTTCTCAGACTTGCCACCTCTTCTTCCAATCTTTCACATTCCTGACTTTTCTCTCTTATCGGCTGCAACATAATGTCTTCTACTTTCCTTACTTATTCTAGTTCAATTTTCAACTTAATAAAATCTTCAGAGTTTGGTTCTTCCTTTACATGTTTCAGAAGGATTTCCTTATGTTTTCTAGTCTTTAGCTTGAGTTTATCTATCTCCTTTAGAGGACTCACCAACTCCCCCTCAAGATCTACCTCACCTTCTTCTTCAAATTCTAGGAAATATTTTTCAAGCTCTTCCTTTCCCATCAAAATGAATTCCGATGTTCCTTTTTCATTGGGGGATTTATCTGAGCTCTCAGATGCACTGTTATCTTGAACATAGAATGTTATTCTATTAAATTTGTTCCCTTTCTGCCTATTTCTGAAATTGATTTTCTCTTTCCCTTTTGATTGATTCTCTATTTTCTTATGAGGACATTTTGAATCATATTGCCCCACTCTTCCACAATTAAAGCACTTAAATGAAAGTTTACTTTTATACTTACTTGTGCCTCTATCCAATATTTTGACAAATTTGGCTTCTTCTTAATCAAAGCATGAACTTGTACCTTCCTTCTCTTCTATGCACTTGTCTGCTTTAAAGGAAGCCTCCCTCATGTTTGAATTCCCTTTAGGAAGTCTCATCTCATATTTTGTTAGGTTGCCAAGTAATTGGTTCCTGGTCAGGTTTTCCTTGTTTCTTGTTTCTTCTATGGCAGAAACCTTAGGATTAAGCCTGGGTGGGAGAGATCTCAATAATTTTTGTACTACAACATTTTCCTTAATTTATTCTCCTATGCCTATCATGATATTCACAACTTTTGCAACTCTTAAGAAGAATGTAGCTATATCTTCATCTTCATTCATTTTAAATTTTTCAAACCGAGTTCTATGTGCTTGTAGTTTGGCCATCTTCACCTTTGTATCTCCCTCATGAATATTTTCTAATGTATCCCAAATTTCTTTGGAAATATTACTGTGCGTTACTTTAATAAATTCTGACTCACTTAGACTGCTCAAGAGTGCATTCATTTCTTCTTCATTAGCTATGAAATTTTGTTTCGCATCTTCCTCAGTGTTCGTATCCTTTGGTGCATATTTTTATTCCACATCAACCTAGACTCCTACTCCAAGAGACATTAAGTATGTCCTCATTCTTATTTTCTAGAAAGCACAATTTGTGCCAGTAAACAAAGGGGTTTTATTCATAGAGCTTCCTTCTAGGCTAGCCATTTTGGGGACTAAGGACCTCCTTTTAGTGGTTAAACTGATTCAGAAGGAACTGGCTCTGATACCAATTGATGAACCCTTTATTAAACTAAGAGGGAGGGGGAGAGGAATAAGTTTAGTCCATTCATGGACATTAAAATTATTTTCATTAAACTCATTAACAAGTCATTTCATAACCATATTAATAAATAATTATTAGAAGACTAAATATGTGAGCAGCAAGTAATAACCAGATTAACACATATCATCAACACATAATAATCATGCACATGGTAACCAGATATAAGTGGAAATACATAAGGGAGAAAACCACATCTTATTATTGTTGTGATGTAATGGAAAGCTCCTACTCCCTCTCACAATTGATTTTCTATAGGCTCCAATATACAAGAGGCTCCTACCCCAATTTTTGCAAGCTACAAATTGCAAGGAAGCTCCAACTCCCATATATTTTATGCAGGCTACAACCCACAGGAGGCTTCTACCTCACCTAGCTCCAACTGGAAGTTTATGAAGCTACAAATTTAAAGGAGACTACAGTTCCCTCACTCAACATGAAATTAAAATGATGATTTACCTGGATATCAGCTTTTTTTTCCTCCACCTTCACATTTTTGCCCTCTCTGTGTAGGTTTTAACCCTGAACAGAAATTATCTACACACGAATCTTATAACAGAAAATAAACAATAGCGAGAGAATAAAACATAAAATAGATAAACACAGATATTTTCCCCTAGATCCCAATTCGGGATGACCAACTTGATTTTCATTATATTCCTTTTAGTGTTACAACACACATATATATATACATGCCAAAGCATACATAAACCCCAATCCATTAACCCTGGATTAGAACATAACTGTAGTTCCCTTGACTGGATCTACAAAATACCAGGGACCGAAAACCATCGTACCTCAAAACCATGTGCAAACTCATGCACAAAACATGGGTGGGTCCACCTATGAGTGGGTTCGCACACCAAAACAATTTTCGCTGAGGCGCTACCCCGAACCCTAACAGTGGGGGCTGCCTCCACCCTTGTGACCCCCCTGCTACGCTCAACACAATGTATAGCACATGGGGCTAGTCATGGAAAGAATATAACACATTCCCAACATTCTCCCACTTGTTGTTTTCTTTCTATAGGGGGCCACAGGAGAGCTTAGTCATTGGGCCAATTCTTCAACACCCATTGTTTCTCTACACCAAGAGAACTTCTGAGTGCTCACAGACTTCATTAATGCATCTACAACATTCTTCAAAGTGTCCACCTTTACCAGAAACACCCTTTTAGCCTCAACCATATCTCTAACAAAGTGATATTGAACATCAATGTGCTTTTTCTTTGAATGGTAAGCAGGGTTCTTAGCCAAGAAAATTGCACTTTGGCTATCATAGTCTATCCTTATAGCTTTCTATACCAACCCCATATTTGAACACAATCTCTGCAACCAAATTGCTTCCTTGCTTGCATGAGTGGCTGCTATGTATTCTGCCTTTGTAGTTGAAAGAGCCACTACAGACTGTCTTTTACTCATCCAACTCACTGCACCTCCAAATAGGCTAAACACATACCCACTTGTAGATCTTCTTTGGTCCATATCTCCAGCCCAGTCTGCATCAAAAAAACCATGAATGTCCAACATTCTTTCCAATCCTGGTCTTCCCTTGTAGCACAAGGCATAATCACTAGTGCCACGTAAATATCTGAAAACCCGCTTCACTGTTGTCCAATGCTCCTTCCTTGTCTTTGACATAAAACTGCTCAATACTCCCACTTCATGTGCAATGTATGGTCTAGTATAGACCATTGCATACATCAGGCTACCCATTTCACTTGCATATGGAACATGGGACATATCCTCCTCTTCTTCTTGTGTCTTGGGACATTGTTTGGCAGATAGCTTTACACCTATAGGAATAGGAACATTCATCGGTTTACTATCCTGCATATTGAACCTCTGCAATATAGTCTCAACATACTTCCTTTGGTTTAACCAGAGCTTCCTCTTTCCCTGATCTCTCTTAATTTCCATGTCCAAAATATAGTTTGCAGCACCAAGATCCTTCATGTCGAATTTGGAGAACAGTTGGGTCTTCAAATCTTGGATAATTTTTTTGTCATTTCCAATAAAAAACATATCATCCACATACAAGACCAAATAAATAACACGGTCACCAATTAATTTAAAATAAACACAGTGATCCTCCTTGCTTCTGGTGAATCCAAGTCCTCGTATATAGGTATCAAATTTCTGATACCACATCCTTGGTGACTGTTTTAACCCATATAGAGACTTATTCAACCTGCATACCAGTTCTTTCTTACCCTTCACCATAAAGCCTTCAGGTTGCTTCATGTAGATCTCCTCTTCTAGATCCCCGTGAAGAAATTTTGTCTTCACATCCATCTATTCTATCACAAAATAAAATGCAACAACAACAAATAAAAGTAATCTAATAGAAGTAACTTTGGCAACAGGAGAAAAAATATCACCAAAATCAATTCCCGGCACCTGGGAATAACCTTTTGCTACCAACTGAGCTTTGTATTTCTCCACCTTTCCTTCTACATTCATCTTCTTCTTAAACACCCATTTGCTCCCAATGGGATTCCTTCCAGCTGGCAACTCCACCAAATCCCGTGCCTCATTTTTGTGCAAGGATACCATTTCATCAACCATGGCCTCCTTCTAGAGTTTTCCGTCCTCTGAATCTACTGCCTCCCTGACTATTCTGGGATCATCATCAGTTATATTTAAGGCAAAACCTGAACAGAAAGCAGATGGACTATACCTTTCTGGTTGCCTTCTTTCCCAAACTAATCTTCTCACAGTTGGAGTTTGCGGCTCTTCCTCTTCTAAGTCTTATTATGTTCTAGAGTCTGATTCATCCTCCTTTAGCTCAAACTCTATCTTCTTAGGTTCCTTTGCTATGATTTCGTGTTTAACAACATCTTTCACCTCTCTAAACACCACATCTCGGTTGTACAAAACCTTCCTTGTTTTTGGGTTCCAAAGCTTGTAACCTTTTAAACCATCCTTGTACCCAATAAAGATGCACCTTTCAGATTTATTATCCAACTTGGTCCTTTTCTCCTTTGGAACATGTACATATGCATCACATCCAAATACCATTAGATGTGAAAGAGAGGGTTTCTTACTAGTCCATACCTCATGTGGAGTCTTATCCTCCAACGCTGATGAAGGTGATCTGTTAACTAAGTAACATGCAGTCTCCACTGCCTCTGCCCAGAATTCTTGTCCTAACCCGGTACCACTGAGCATGCTTCTTACCTTTTCCATCAGTGTTCTGTTCATTCTTTCTGCAACTCCATTTTGTTGCGGTGTGTATGGAGTAGTCTTCTGTCGTGCTATACCACACTTCTTACAGAACTCTTCAAATTCCTTCTTGCAGAACTCCCCACCATTATCTATCCTCAACGCCTTTATCTTCTTCTCTGTCTGGTTTTCCACCAGAGCCTTAAATTCTTTAAATTTGTCAAAGACTTCAGATTTCTTCCTTAAGAAATATATCCATGTATTCCTTGAGAAGTCATCTATGAATGAAACATAGTACACAGACTTTCCCAGTGATGGAACTGACACAGGTCCAAACACATCACCGTGCACAAGTTCTAATATCTTGTTCGCCCTCTTAGCACCAGAAGGAAAACTCACCCGATTATACTTCCCATATACAAAATGTTCGCAGAAATCAAAATCTAGAGAGAAATTAGACATACCTTCTACCATACCATTTCTATGCAGTATCCGAAGGCCCTTCTCTCCAATATGTCCAAGCCTTTGATGCCATAGCATGCTCTTTTCTCCAGAGACAGCTAGGCTTTCCGCTCCACTTTCAGGAACCATAGAACTGTTACACCCATCAATAACAATGCTACCTTGTAGCTTGTACAGAGTTCCAGTCCGAACTCCCCGCATTAATACCAGTGCTCCCCGAACCATCTTGTAGGCATCTTTCTTGAACACTGTTTTTACACCTGCATCATCCATCTTGCTTACAGAAATCAGATTTCTGGCCAATGCAGGAATATGCAGAACACCAGGAAGTGTTCTAATCCTTCCACCTTGCAGCTTCATCTTGACCTTTCCACGTCCGATGATTCTGGCCCTCCTATCATCCCCTAGGAAGACATCACCACCATCATATTTCTCATACTCGCAGAACTACTCCCTATGGGGAGTGAAGTGAAAGGATGCACCTGAGTCAATCAACCATGACTCATGATCTACATGTGTATTTGAAGAAGAAGCCAAATACACATCCCCACCTTCATCCGAGGTGGTTTTTGCCTCTGCAGAAGGAGCATCATCAGATCCCTTTCCTTTCTCAGGAGCTTTAGATCTGCACTCCTTTTTTTAGTGCCCTTCCTTTCCGCATTTCCAGCATACCTTTACAAACTTTCCAGGAGATTTAGATCTCCCTCTAGATTTGGATCTCCCACTCGAAACCTTATTCTTGTTTCTGTTTTGGGACCTTCCTCGTACAGATAAGGCATCTCCATTCCGGCCCTCCATATTTCTCCGTCTCATTTCCTCCGACAGCAAGGCTGAGACAATGTCATCAAAATTCAAGGTAGTTGTATTGCTACCTATTGCAATAACCAAACTATCCCATGAGTCTGGTAGAGAACACAACAAACTGATGCACTTATCTTCATCTGAGATTTTAATATCAACAGATGACAGCTGACTTACCACAGTATTGAAGGCGTTCAGATGCTCTGTCACCGAGTCTCCATCCTTCATCCTTGGGTTATACATCTTTTTCCGCAGGAACAAATTATTCACCAGAGACTTAGATTGGTACAAAGTCCCAAGTTTTTCCCACAAATTATTCACCATAGCTTCCCTAGATACATTCAACAATACTGAATCTAATACACACAATCGTATTGTGCTCTTAGCCTTCCGATCCAGTTTCTTCTAGTCTTCATATGACATTGTCGTTGGTTTAGTTCCTAGATCTACCACGATCCAATGATCTTTATCCACCAGCAGATCCTCCATCTTGAGCTTCCATTGAACAGGGTCTACCTCAGGCCCGAGCAAAAAACCCTCAGCAGCAAAGGCATCCCCTTGAAGCCGAAATAGATCTGATACCAAATGTAGGTTTTAACCCTGAACAGAAATTATCTACACACAAATCTTATAACAAAAAATAAAAAATAGCGAGAACATAAAACATAAAATAGATAAACACAGATATTTTCCCCTAGATCCCAAATTGGGACAACCGGCTTGATTTTTCATTATATTCCTTTTAGTGTTACAACACATATATATATACATGCCGAAGCATACATAAACCCCAATCCATGAACCCTGGATTAGAACATAACCATAGTTCCCTTGACCAGATCTACAAAATACCAGGGGCTGAAAACCATCATACCCCAAAACCATGTGCAAACTCATGCACAAAAAATGGGTGGGTCTGCCTATGAGTGGGTCTGCACACCAAAACAATTTTCACTTGGGTGCTACCCCAGACCCCAACAGTGGGGGCTGCCTCCCCCCTTGTGAACCCCCTGTTGTGCCTGGCACAACGTATAACACGTGGGGCTAGTCATGGAAAGAATATAACACATACCCAACACTCTGCCATCAAATCTGCTTCATATCATCTCCATATGTGCATATCATCTCTATCAACTCTCCCACATTCTCTATCTCTCTCCCATTCTGCAACTCTCTTTCATTTTTCATCTTTCTTCCATTCTTTTCCTCAATCACCTATTCTGCAGCTTTTTGACATCTCTATGCACATTGATATTACATGTTTTATATAGATAACTACATCACTATTTGCATTCTATAGGGAATATGAAGTGAACATGCCTGACCCTATGCCTTCAACCCATTTGATTCCTCATTATTTAGTTTATTTTATTATATCAAAAATAATCATTACAACACTCATGGATTTTTTCCTATGCCTATGGAGACTTGCCTTTGCATCACATATAATAAAAAATAATAAATAAAATTACATTTACAATTACAACAAATTTATTTCACTTAACCCTTTCAACTCTTGGCTCACTGTGCATTTGTCCTTTCTGTTGCTGGCACTGTCCTTTTTTTTTCTATTGCTATATCATAACAGTTCTGCACAAACTCCTTTTTCTCGACTCGACCTAGCTAGTATTTTTCCAATAGTACCACCATATCGCCTTTTTCTCGACTCTGCCTCTTGTGCTCATGCCCACAACATTTAGCCTTCACCTTTTTCTCAACACTTGACTCTACGTGGAGTTTTTCTGAGCCCAACACGACCCATGGTGTCTATCTCCTCATACTGCAAAGTTCAACTTACTCTTCCCTTTGCTCCGTGTCAGGTCACTTACCAGAGTCTACTGCATGTGTTCATACATTTGTTCTATTTATCAAAGCATAACCAATTTTTATCTCTGCATGTAGTGTCAGGTTGTTTCACCCAAGACTTCTTTTGCATTCCGAGTTTTCTTCATAAAATAGGTGTATCCACATAGAACCTTGGATCTGAAATATATTAATATTTACCTTTGAACGATATCTCACCTGGTCACATCTATCGCATTTTAGCATTCCATATGCTTTACGTTATAATCCTCCTTTTCCTCCTTCGATGCGATTTAACATAGGAAATGCTTTACATCTGTATTTGAAATCCTTTGGCATTCACCTTTGAAACTACATCGCATCCAAGCTCTTGTTGCTCTTCACATTTCGACGTTTCAACATGGTTCCATTCCTCTTGAGATTTGTGATTGCGTTATCTGATTGGGTCCCACACTGGACTTTAAATTCTTTAGTATTTAGCTTTGTAACTCGATCGAGTCCTCTCCTCATATCGCATCTCACACTTTGGCATTTTAACATGATTCTTGAGAGCTTATCCTCCTGAGCTTGCAATGTGCGATATGTGATTGGGTCCCATGTTGAACTTTAAATCCTTTAGTCTTTCGCTTTGTAACTCCATCGCATCCACTCTTGATATCACATCTTGCACTTCCACATTTTAATATGATTCTTGAGCACTTATCCTCTTGATATTACAATGTGAGATATGCGGGCTAGGTCCACCTCATCGCCACATCACCTTGCCATGTCATCATAATTTAACTAAGATCTATTGGGTTGGGGCCACGTCATCTTCTACATCATCTTTCCATGTCATCTCTCGAACTTCACATTTTGAAATTTTTTCACATTATCACAACTTTGCAAGTTTAACCATATTGCAATAATACTGATTTTGCAATTTCACAAATCGTTGCGAATAACTTATCTCATGTCGCAAAACCTTTCCCATCATACTTCTTCTCTTCAATGATTTACCTCTTGGCACTTCGTAAATTTACATATCTATCATTAATTGTTATACCATATCACATGCACTATGTGATATGCACAAGGACCTCCACCCGACACATGTCCACTTCAAAACTTTCACAATTTAATCTACGATGAGATCTAAGTCTTTGATCTTCAAGATGATATTTTGCAATTTAATCAGAACCATCCATTATCTCCTTTGGAAAATTTATTAGGGGTTTTATGCCTTAATAATTTTTCTTGTTTGTTCAACTATCGGCTTTGCAACTTCATATCCTCCACGCTACTCCTTCCTAGGTCTTTTCTTCTCTTATTCGCTTGGATCTATGATTATAGACTGCTACCACTTTACATACTCTTTAAATGCTGAATACATAATTTTTTTTTGTATTAGATCTCTGAATCTAGAATATGGATTTGTTTCTTATTCAACCTACACACACATCCACTTACTCCAGATTGGAATCACACCAAACTAAACTACATTGTTCTATGTCTTTGCTGCTCCTCTTTTCTCCTTTGCCTTAGATATTGATTCTAGTGCTTCTCCTTTGCCATGAATGAAAATATTTACAACAACAAATCCAAGTGTATAGAAGCAACTTATCAGTCCACCAGAATCTCTAGTAAACACCCTCAAGCAAGAAATTTATGAACTAGACATACTGAACATGCACCTTAAACAAGAGAATGAAACCTTTAAAGAACATAATCACTTGGAGAAGGTCATCAATGATAACACCATACTACATTTGGGTTTGTGGTGTAAGAATAATAAGAAGCTGATGGAAAAGAAAAAATATCTGAACAAGAGAGTCATCAGCCTCAAGTACAAATTCCTTATGAGAAAACCTAGAATGGCAGTCACTGGAAAGAAAGGGAAGAAGAAGATAAAGTTGGATGGATTAGCAGAGGTATCAGAACAAATGAAATCGGAGGTGGAAGCTCACATTTTTGGAAATTGCATGAGGAAATGCAATGGTTTCTTAGTGGGGTTATGTTGAACCTCAAAACCGTTCTTACTTTGACACCCTTTTTCATCATATCTTCCTTCATTTTTCACAAATTCATGACTCCAATTAATGATAATTGACATATTCCATACCAAAGAAAGAATAATGATCTCTACTTTATATTATGATGTTTCTTGTTATTTGAATAATTTTGTGTAACTAGCTACAAAATGTGTGTAGTTCTGCAACTAATTGTTATTTCCGCAGCTACTGTTATGGTTTGATAGGTTTCAAGAAGAAATTAAGGGAATGGGTGACATGGGTATCTCAAGAATGATCCACACATGGATCATATCCCATCCACTTGTTTGAATTCAAAAAGAAAACGTGCCTATGTTTGTGGTCAAAGGTCGGTTAAGAAGCAAGATAAGTGAGCCAGCTACTCTCTATTTTCTCTGATGTAGAAAATCCAGAGACAACTACTAAGAATTTGTTTTTGTTTATGCTTATAAAATCCAGTTATAATAGTTATCTATAAGAAGAAATGCCTCTGACAGTTGAATCCAAAAATTGTTAAATACTAGACGTTTTGTAACTAGAGATAGTCCTAATTTTTTATAATATAGTGTATGCTTTTGAAACTCTGTTTTGATAATAAGAAGAACAGTTTGAGCCTTTGATGTGCATGTAGTTCATTAGATTTTCTAATCATTCTATTGTAGAGGGCCCCTGCACAGAAAGGAGGTTTTTTTAGTTTGAAATTCGTTATTTCATTCACTGTTAATTATCATTTTGTTCTTGTCAATTTCATAGTTAAAATTCGTATTGTTTTCATAGTTAATTTTATGGCAATTCATAGTTTAAATTGTTTACTTCTTTGTAGATTAACTTTATGAATGCTTTCTTAGATTAAATTTCCAATTAGCTGTGTAATATTGTGATTGCTAAAGGCATCACGAGAAGGTGGTTTTTCCATTTTCCTATTAGATCAGATCTAAGTATTTGATCACACAACAATCATAGTTTGATGCTTTGTATTTTCTTTCAATTTCAATTAAACGATGTTATTTCAATTCTTAGAGATAGGATTTATGATTTTATTCCATGGAATATAATTAGATTAAGATATGTTTTGTTTTTCATAGGACTAGAAGCCTTCAATGAATAATATAGGAATTGATTTCATCTTGTCATTTGAATGAAATTAGATCTATAATGATGCTTTGTTTTAATTAGCTGAATATTTTTCATAGACATTTTTTCGGCTAACACCACTCAAAATCTGATTTATTTTTATGCAATTTAGATTGGTTGATAAACACTTCATTTTCTTAATTATTTTAGATTTCATATTACATTAAAAATAGCTTGTAATTTAATTTATTTCTTTAGAATAAAAACAACATTTCCTTTTCTTCCTTCTTTAATTAGTTTTTGTTCATTAATATGCACTTAGGTTTAACTATTTATTAGCATTAAGAGATTTCATTTCTTAGATATAATATAACAAAAATCCCCGAAAACAACATAAACATACACAATGAAGTAAGAGGACAAGGTTACCTAAGAACATATAGTGCACCTCACTTCATCAAATTATTAACCTCGGTCGATAATTCATGATAGCAATTTGAGACATCAAATTGACTAAACAACTACGAAATTCATCCTTTGCTTCCACATGACTCTATAACTGATTTGTACAATTTTCTAATTATACAACTAATAGGTATAATCCATTTAACATCAGTCTCAACTGGGTATTCCTTAGAACTGACATGTAACAATTATTTTTAGTGAATTATTAGTTAACTAATTGATCACTACTTGTGAATTAAATAATATTTAATTCACGGGACCTCTCACTAGCTCATCACTCAGTTATAACTAGTTAAACTTATTTTGACTCAATTAATTGAATTAACTAATTACATCTCACAAATAATTATAAATTGACCCCCTTAAATCATGGGAGAACTATACATGCCTCCTCTCTAACCCTCAACTCAAATATCCTAAGCTAACTTAGTCATTCTGACTTATTTAATGAATAATACCTCTCATGAGATGAAATTAGAATTTCTCTTCCAATTTAATTAAGCGAGAATTAAATTAGAAGCCCCATTTGGGTGCCATGTCAACACTCCCTCTCAACAATACTCAGGGATTATATGCCACCTCGATCATGTCTCTGTGGAATTCGAATTTTCTCTTTAACATCTCCTTCATCTCTAATGACATAATCCACCTATGAACACAATCTTTGAGATGGTGAAATCAAGTATCAATATGCTTGGACCTATCATGGAATACTATATTAATCGAGAGTTTTATGCAACTTTGGTTATCTCAATGTTTCAACATCAGATCCATCTGTTGACAAAACATACCAGCAAGTATCTTCCTCATCCAGATGGCCTTGCATGCTACCTAACTGGCTGCCATGTACTCTGTGCTTGTTGAACTAAGTGAAAATTATCTCTATTTCCTTTTGTGCCAAGAAACTGTTCATGATTCTATGTGAAGATTCCACCAAATTTTCTCTTCCTATCAGATCAACTCCGTTCCCAATCTTCAACGGTCAAGCCTTGAAGCTTCACTCCCTCTGTCCCTCTATACCATAATCCATACCCTATAGTGCCTTTGATATATCTCAACACATGCTTGTCTACCTTCCAAAAGATCTTGGAAGGCTTAATCATAGCTTGGCTCAGCTAGTTAACTGCATAGCATATGTCAGGTTGTGTGTTAACCAAATACATGAGTGAACCCACAAGATTCCTGTAAACAGTAGCATCCAGTACTTCTCCTGAAGTAGCATATTCCTTCCTCCAGTTTCCTACTAGAGGAGTCTCCATGGGTTTGCTTCCCTCCATGTGGAACTTCCTCAAAATATCCTTGGCATAATTTCCCTAAGATAAAAATATCTCCCCATCTCTTTTCCATATTTCTAATCCAAGGAAATAGTGCAAGAGCCCCATGTCCTTCATCTCAAATTATCTTGCAAGATCCTCTTTGCAATACTTTATGAGCTTTTCATCGCATGTCAGTATCATATCATTGAAATAAAGTGCAATAATAAAAATCTTACCATCAACCACAATATGATATAGGTTCACATCCGCTTCACTCTTGGTGAAGCATAACTCGGTGAAATAGTTATCAATCCTGGTGTACCAAGCATGAGGTGCTTTCTTCAACCCATACAATTCCCTCTTGAGTTTGCACACATGTGAATCTTTTTCCAAGGTCTCAAAACCTTTCGGTTTTTCACCATACACTTCTTCCTCAATAACTCCATTAATAAAGGTTGTCTTTAAATCCATCTGATATATCTACCATCCCGAGGTTTGTCCTTTGGAGCCAAGAGCTCCTCAACTGCATACAACTCGAGCTCCCTCTCAAGGGACAATCGCATGGCTTTGTCTTCATTGAATTTCACATATCTTCTAACTGATTTCATCATGTGTGCTAGAAAGTATATCCGATAGTTGTGTGATTTATCAATGTACCCCAGAAATATCCCCAACTATGTTGTTGGATCTAGATTCTTCCTGGCATATTTGGTCACATGGAAATAAACATATGAACCAAAAATTTTAAAATAAGACACATACGATCTCTTACCTGAAAAAGCCTCCTTTGGTGTACTCTTCCCAAGCATCTGATGAGGACTTTTTTTCTGCACAGATACTATTGTATTGCATGCTTCCAGCCACATATGCAACACTAGGCCTTGATCATGAATCATAAGTCATGTTTCTCCCACAATAGTTCTCTTCTTCCTTTCTACAACCCCATTCCGCTGTGGGTTATGAGGTGCAATCAGTTCTCTTTGAATTCCTTCTAAGGTGCATAAGTTCTTGAATTTTCTAGAGATGAATTCTCCGCCATTATTTCTCCTCAAAGCCTTCTCTATCTTCCCTATATATTTCTAAACAAGTAAATTGAACTCACAAAAATTTGAGAATGTATTATATTTCTTTTGCATGAAAAAAATCAAACACTTTCTTGAAAATTCATAAAAAAAAATCACATAATATCTATGCTTTGTTGTGGAATATGCCAAGAACGGTCCACACACATCTGAGTGAACTCTCTCAAGGATTTCCTTGGCTCATATTTCCTTATCATGAAAGGTGGCTTTGGTATACTTTCCCATTGTACACCCTTTGCATGTATCTCTCTATGCAAGTGCACCCTTTGGAAGTCTTGTAGAAATTTGTTGCATGATCTTTAAAGAATTGTGGTGTAGATGGCCAAACCTCCCTTGCCATAAATCACCGATGTCTTGGATCTCCACCTTCTCTTCTTTAGTGCTCAATGTTATGCAATATTCTACATCTAGTTTTTATAGATTATTTACTTGAACCCCAATATTTGTCACATGTCTCATGGATTTATGACAAAGGATCGCCTTTCCTTCACTGAAGGTCACGTCATATCTATGATCTTCTAACCTAGAAAAAGAAACCAAATTATTCTTTAAAATAGTAACATACATGACATATTTTAATGTGAGTGGATTACCTAACTCCCTCTGAAAGATAATTGTACCTGCAGCAGTAGCACTACACCTCCCATTGTCATGCATTTTACATCTGGAGATCATTTTCCTCCAAGCTACTGAATAATAATTTTTTTTCATTCAGTCATATGGAATGAAGATCGACTATCCAAGTACCATACAATACCCCCCATCAATGGCACCATTCATGGGATGAGATTAAGGTCCAACTCGAACTATGAATCAAGTGCTTCACCTGTTGCTCCTCCTGAGGCCTTCTTGTTGGTTTTATTTTGTGGAAAATTTGTGGCATAGTGTCCATGCTCATGAGAGGTTAAACATTTTACCTTTGCCAAGTATCGCTTCTTTACTACCTTGAAATACTCATACTTGGAAAGGGATGCCTTCCCTTTTCCTTTATTCACCTTTCCAGCCAAGGCATAGTTCTCCTCATCATCTGCCTTTGATGAGGATCCATCTTTAGTGCTCCACCAAATTTATTCTTGTGCCAAATCAGACCATAGTCACTCCCAATCTGATAGCTTCTCCCTCCCATTCACAAAGTTCCAGTAGATATGCCAGCTCTTGGGAAGGCTTAGAAGAGTTAGGATTGCCAAATAATTTAATGAACCATTTATCCCAACACTTCCAAGCTCATATCAACATTGAGTGAACTTTGTCAAGTATTTTTGGATCGTGTCACCCTTCTACATTTTAATCTTCATGAGCTTGTCTTTCAGTGCCAGCTTCCTATGGTCACTGCTATTCTGATATAGATATTTCAAGGCCTTCCACATAGTATATGGTGTGACCTTCCCATGGAGACTCGATACAATATGATCTCGAACTCCCTCTAACAAGATCCTTCTTGCCTTTGCTACATTCTTCTTCCATGGATCAAGAAGTTGAGCACCTGCTACTGCGAGTTGAGGGATATTAGTATCTATGAAAGCCTTCAGTCCATTTTCCTCGAGTATTTCCTCCATCCTATCCTTCCATGCTACATTATTTGAATTTACCTTGAGTTCATATTCGAGTCTCAAGCCATTGAAAGACATCTTGATCTCATGTTGGATCTTGAAGAATAAATATGAAAACTTGAACCTGATAAAAAAAAATTGTGTTCTTCTCTTCTTATTGTGATTCCTGGTGCTCTGATACCATGTATAAAAACTAAAAAAGGGATTCAAACTAATCTTGTAATACACTAAAACAAATTATTGAATCCTTCTACAATTTTCAAAAGAAAAACATGATCACACAATCACATAACAAGTAAGAGAAACATACAATCAATCACTCAAAAAAATATGTATTTGGGGAAAGAAAACTACATAAAACCCCACTATATGTATATTTTATAAAGTCGAGACCATGAAACAATACAATGCTTTTCTCTCATCAAGAAACTCTTGCACTATTCTATTTGGCTCACTTTGATCTAGGCAAAATCAGTCAATTACTTAAGCAATTCTCATCCTCTCCTTAACCTGCCTTGCTCACACATCCTTGGAGGATTTTTCACCCTGTTAAAGAGGAAATTACCTTGAATTTATTGGGCAATGTATTCTTCTACTCCACATGAATCTATAAATGATTTGTACAATTTTATAATTATACAAATGATAGTTATCATCCCTTTAACCTCAATCTCAATTAGGCCTTCCTTATAATTGACATGAAAAAACTATTTATATTGAATTATCAGTTAATTGGTTGATCACTACTTGTGAATTAAATAAGATTTAATTAACTGGACCTATTAGTAGCTCATCACTCAGTTAGAACTAGTTAAACTGATTTTAACTCAATTAATTGATTTAAATAATTACAACACACAAATAATTGTAATTGGACCCCCTTAAATAATGGGATAACTCTACATGCCTCCTCTTTGACCCTAAACTCAAATTTTCTGAGCTAAATCAGTCATTCTAACTTAGTTAACTAATGCAAGTTGTCATGAGATGAAATTACAATTTCTCTTCCAATTTAATTAAGGGAAAATTGAATTAGAAGCCCCCTTGGGGTATCATTTCAACATCTTGGAGGGCTTGGAAATGGAGTGATTGGGGCTCTAGTTCCTTGAATTCATGATTTCCCTTAGGGGTTGGTTACCTAGAAAAGTGGGGTAACTTATGGAGGTTCTATTGGTTATGGGGATGCTAATTTTGGTTGTGTTTTGTCAGTTCCACTTCCTTAATGTGGCCTAGGAGGTTGAATCAAATCATAGTAGCCTCTTGTCACATGTGTACTCCAGTAGGATGGTTAACTTGGGTAAACATAGGAGGACAGTGTTACAAAATGGTATCAGATCATGGTTCACCCCTTGGATTGGATGGGTAGTGTGTTGGTCATGCATTCATGTCAGTTGCATATGTGTTCTTATGTTTGTGGACTATGCATTTGTGGTGTTGGTCAAGATCGCAGTAGTGTCACCATGTGAAATTTGATGGTTTCATTGATTGGATGTAGTCGTCATGGGTGTATGTCAGTTATGAATTAGTTATGCATGTCAATGTTTATACGTAATGTGTATGCATGTGTGTCACACATATGCTGTTATGCATGCATTATGTCTAGTTGGTGTAATGATTGTAGTATTATGCATATAAACTGGATAATGGTTAAGATAATGATTAAATTTTGATAGGATAATGTTTATATATGTATTTTGTTAATCTGTTTGGTCTTCCAGACGAGACATTCTGCCTGAATTTTACTAAGGTACATTGGTTTGTTTATGATTTTGTTTAGCTAACATTGTATGCCTTGTAGGAAGAAATCAAGATGACTAGCAAGATGGTAGAATAAAAATATTCTCCCTATGAATCAAATGAGCATCATGGTGTTGGGAACTCTTCTGACTTATTAGGCACATTAAGGAGTTTGAAGGAAGAAATAAAGAGTTGCAATGTAGATAATGATAGTATCCTGTGTGCATAGGAAAAAAAAGCAGAATTTAATGCAGTAATTATTCAGAGTTTGTCAGATTTGCAGAGACAAGGACCAATCTAGATCAATTATGGATAGGAGGATGGGACTAATGGGGCATATGTTAGTAGGTATCATGGCGAGCACAAGTCAGATAGAGATGAAACCATCAAATATGGTAGATTTATTGATACATTAGATAGGAGAGGTGACAATCACAGGTAGTATTCTAGTTTTGGTTCTTACAGGCACTATGATCATCATCATTGTCACCTTTACAGGAGGAGTGATAGGGCGTACTTTCCAGAAAATTTTAAGAAAGAAAAGCCACTTACTTTTGACAAAGTGTTGAAGAATCCTAAGGATGCAGAGGCTTGGTTACTTGGCATGAACAGGTTCTTTGAACTGCATTAGTACACAAAGAATATGAAGGCTATAATAGCTATCTTTAGCCTCAAAGGGAAAGAGCATATCTGGTGGGAAGATGTAAAACTAGTAAGAGACATAAGAGACATCAGGAAAAAGGAGTTGGGTTGGCATGAATTTAAGAGACTCTTCAGAAATAAGTACTTGTCAGAAATGTACTATGACAAAAAAGCCAAGGAATTTTATGAGCTTAAAATGGGATCAATGAAAGATGCAGAGTATACAACCAAGTTCTTTGAGCTATTGAAGTATGTTCCATATATTAAAGATGAAAAGGCTAAAGTTTAGAGATTTTTTAGTGGATTTCCATTAGCAATTAGAGATCGGATTGAGTATGGTGAGCCTCGATCACTTGAGGAAGTTATTTGGAAACTGAAGCACTGTTATGAGCAATCAAAGAATAAGAATGAAAATCAGCAAGGGTGGAAAGCCTAAATGTAAAGATAAAGGTAAATGTAAATGGAAGCCGAAAATAATAGGGCCTCTAAATGCAGAAGAGAAAGATATTGTTTCACCACATAAAACATTCAATGCATCTAGACAGGGTCATGTGCCACAATAGAAAAATATAGGTGATGGTACAAGATGGTTGGAGCGTTGGACATGTTGTAAGTATCATATTAAAATGGATTTTGCACATAATCAAGGTGGTACCTCAGATCTATAGTGAAAATGCGGCACAAATTGTTGGGGATGTTGGGTAGAGCATTCCTCATATCTAGGCAACGCTGGATAATAGGTAGGTATATCATCAAGAATTTATCATTGAGATGGGCGATAAGGTTTATGATCAGGTTGTTTCTACTATGATTGAACCTATATTGAATTATAATTATGTTAACCCTGACTTGGTGGATAAGTGTGGTTTGAATAAATAAGTGCATGCAGAGTCTTGTTTAGTGTAGTTGGATATAGGTACCAACAAGCAAGTTCATCATTGGGTAAGAGATTGTGCATTTGAGTTGAATGGTATGTCTACATCAACACATTTGAATGTATTTTAGTTTGGTTTGTATAACATAATTTTGGGCATGGACTGGTTGTATATTCATAGGATGAAAGGGGATTGTTATGAAAAATCCATTGAGTTCTTGGATGATAATGAAGAGCATAAGATCTTACAGGGTAATAAGAAATAAAAATTAGCTAGGATGGTGACAACTATGCAGAAAAAGTGCAGTCACAAAAAATGGTGTGTGTTATTTGCAGTACACATTTCTAGTGATAAAGGTAAGGAGGATGGGGATGCATATATATTGAGTAGGTACACAATATTATAACAGTTTCAAGATGTATTTTAGCAGAGATATCAGAATTTCCACCTCATAGAGAAGTGGAATTTTCTATTGAGTTGGTACTAGGGGAAACACCAGCATCAAAGGCACCATACATGATGAGAACTCTAGAGTTATTCGAGTTGAATTTTTGGTTGAAGGAAATTATTGACAAGGGATACATTAGTCCAAGTGCATCACTGTGGGGTGCACCAATCTTATTCGTGTTGTAATATTCCCAATTGGGAAAATAAGAAATATTTGACAAAAAAATGGTAATGTAGAATTAAATAATGTCATAAAAGATGTTAAATAACAAATCCTTCAGCTTATATAACAAAATAAACTTTATACAACGTTTTAGGGGCAAAAAGGTGGGGAAAAGTGATGATTTTGGCCCTAAAATGTGTATATTCAGATATCTGCGTGAAAATAAGGGTGGAAAGCGGTTGGATATGATGTATTAGGTCAAGAGGGCCCTATTCTCCGAATTTAAGCTTAAAAAAATGATTCTAGCTTAGTTAAACAACTCCTCCTTCCCAAACTAGGCTTTAAAACCATGATTTCCCAAGACTTGGAGTATGCAGAATTTTATGAAGCATAGAGAGCGTATTTTCTGAGAGGGTTTCCACAAAAAATGAAGTAATAGGTCTTATATACAATTTATATCAATCACATAGCAAATAAATTGAAGTTTAAACACTTATACAGTAGAAACAAGACTCCCAGCAACATTTCCGACAAAATGCATGAAATAAGCAATACTGTAGAAAATAATGTAGATGCTATAAATTTGTATTAATATTGACTGAATAAACCATATAATGGCTAAATAATACAGAAATAGGACCAAAGGCCTCTCTAAAAAAACTCCTGGAGACAAATAAGCAACTCTTCTTCAAGAAATAATACAAAGTCAAGGATGCAACACTGTTGTTGCTGCCTTTACATGGAGGACACAGTTTCTTAAGGTGAATGTGTTGTAGCTGGATGTAGATGAATGGCATCAAGCCCAAATATATAAATTAAGCTCAAATCCTTCTCTCTTTATCCCAGAAATGAATGCTCTTTGATGATATGCCCTCCTCCTTTTATTTTTGGTGAGTCTCCTCACCTTGGGTCCCACCTCTTAGGGTTTCCATCTTCATTTGAATCTCTTCCCTCCAAAACTGTGTTGTCTTCTTAGGCAAGCTACTCCTCCTTAAGCTGCACTGGTTGACTTAGTCAAATTGACCTTGTCCTCATACAATTGGCCCTTTTCACAATAGGTGGTGTAAAATAAGCTGCTCAAAGGTTCCATTTTTACATTAGGAAGGGTTCTATTCATGTTAAGAGGCCTCCTCTTCCTTTTTATTCACCTACTATACAATATGAGCAAAAATTAATGTTCCAATTTATTCATGAAAATTTTGGAACATTACAGTCCTCCCCTCCCAAATGTTGCTTGTCCTCAAGTAACTGTAAGGATAGAACTGATTGAATCTCCTTACCTCCTCCGGTAGCATCAGCATATGATAGAAACCTCCAAAGAATATGATGCCATCTCAACCATGAAACTCCATAGTGCCTCTCCCAAGCATATAGACTAGCATTTGGTGAAACACCCCAAATGACTAAGATCATGAGAAGGAAAGTTTTCAAGGAGGCAACCATGTGTGTCTTGAGATCTTCTCAAGGCATGGAGTGCAAGATGCATGGGAAATCTTATTCCCCAAAGTGAAACCTCCACCCCCAAGTTATCATCCATATAAAATGAGTCACCCTCCAGCATGGTAACTCATGAAGAATCCCCTCCACCTTTGGCTCCTGAAGTGTAGGTGGGCTGAATGACTGATCATGGTAGGCAAGAAGGCCTATCCCACGTTGTTCCCCTCCCCACTCAATACAAGTGATGAGGATATACTGATCTTGGGCTGCAACATGAGTGCCCTCTAATGGCAAGAAAGAAGTTAGAACTCCAAAGGTCTCTCTCCCAGCGCTATGAATCAAGATGACCCAATCCATCACACACATAATGAATAAGAAATCACTGCCATATGACACCCTATCCATCTCATTGTCCTCCTCATTAAGTAACAAATATTCTGCTATAGAGGCCATGTTTCCTTCCATGCTCCTTTTAGAACATGCACTGCAGAAAATATGGGAGTCCTCTCCCAACAAGGACACATCCTCCTTATGTCTCTCTCCTCTAATCATGCTTCTTATAAAGATAATGATAATATCAGCAAGGAAACACATGATCAGCAACAAACTAAAAGAAGTATTGAAGGTTTGATGTTGGGTAGTAAGGTACCAACAGTCCTCCAATTGGTCTCAGCACAGCTCCCCAAACTGCTGCTTGAAGAAGTGATCTAGCAAGCTGTCTTTGAGTACATGTAAAGTAATGCATGCTCTTATTTCTGATAATGTATAGGAGGTGGCTGAATATATAAGCTGAACATGCATGGAAATAAACACTTGCCCAAGGCCATATGAGAGATGGTTGCCTCCATCACATAGTCTAGCCCAATAATACTCATGGAGCTTAATGAATAGGCTGCCCTCTTGTGGTGCCAAGCACTGCATAGAAATGGAGAGAAGACGCAAATATTGTGTTAGGTAATCAACACATGCAAAAACAAAATTCTCACTTTCATATTGTCCCTCAAGTGCCTCAAAAGTGGAGAGGTCAAATGGACACTCCATCAGCAAATCCATGCCATGAAGTAACAGCATTGTTGACTCATGCAAGCAAGCCCCGACCAAAATATAGCTCCATCCTTTGACGTGTAGTTTGTCAAAGGTATCTTCCATAATTCTGCCATATATGAGGGGTTTCCTCCAAGACGAAAACACCTCTTGCACCATGACAGTGCCATACTTCACCCTTGCAACACTATGCTAAGTGGAAGAGCAAATTTTCCCTTGCTCTCTCCCAATCCTCCGAAGCAACAAATATCCTTGCTGCCTCATCATACCTCCATCATACACATTATGTAGTGAAAATATAATGATCATGCCATCATAATGTATCCACACTCCTTGCTGCCCCATGATGAAAGCACCCTGCCAAGTTCCTTCCTCCCTGATACCCTTGGAAATAGGATATGTCTCATGACTTCTAAACTCTCCCCTAAGTAGCCAGCGTAGCTTTGCTTCTTGCTGCCCTATGTCATAGATCTGCAAGTGGCTCACAATCCTCTTGCTCTCCATCCATCTTCCCTCATCCAAGTTTGGCTGCCCTTGATTATCCTCTCCCTTGGCATCTTCCCAATGAATACCACCAATCTTCCCAAGCAAGTATTCCTTCTTACACCTCATGGAGGGTTGAGATGTAACCCATTGGAGGTTTCTCAAGAGAGACCTCTCACAAACTAACCCCTTGAATCCAACAAAACCCAAGAGTGCTAGAAACCAAACATCATTAGGGGATGGCATCTCATGCATGATGCTCCCAAAATCCTTGCACCATAACCCCTCATGCTGCATGCAACTCAATAAGGGTGCAAAGGAATGAGTGTTAATCCCTTCTTGGATCAAAACCATATTGCACAGTGATGTATAAGATTGCCTCTCCTCATCAGCAAAGCATTTCGATCCTGGGCCATGTGAAGAAAAATTTCCAAAGCCTTTCATGAAATCTTCTGAAGTGTTATAGCATGGAAATTTTTGCATACCTTTGGAAGCCCTTGAGACATCTTGTAGGGCTACAAGAGTCTCTTTCTGCAATGTGTTGGCTGGTCCAACTGTTGATATGGTTGGCTGCCCCTCTATGAACATGAAAATGCTGGTAGAAGCCTTATCAAGTGGGGAAGAGAGCTCCTCCTCCTCTGGTCGTCTACCCACTTCTTGTGGCCCTCCATTCTCTGCACTCCCTCCTTGATAACTGGAAGTGAACCCATCTTCTCCTTTCTTGGTGTCCTCACAATGAAGACTACCATTTTCCCAAAGCAGATTTTTCTTTTCTTTGCATTTCATGATATGTTGAAATGCATCTTCTTGGAGATCCCTTAGGGGAGATCTCATGTCCATAACCATCTTGATCCAATAAGGATATGAATGTAAAGAGGGCAAACCCTCCTTACTACTATCTCTTGACAGCATTGCAACCCTCCTCCAGGGTGTTTTGGCTATCTCTTGCAGCAACTCCCAGATGAGCATTTGGTTTTTCATGTATTTGTTTGGAGCAGGGTTCACTCCATCCTCCAAGAACTCATACTTCAACCTCAAGGGTTGTGTGTAACTTATCAGAGATGCATGAGGTTGATGGTTCAAATCTCCCTGGACCCCTCCAAGCTTGCACAATGCAGTGCAATCCTGCTACCCTACCTCAGTAGTACTATTTTATCCTGGGCCATATGCAAACAAATCTCCAAACCTTCAATAACATTTTCTGAAATGTTGAGATATGGAAACTGATGCATACCTTTGTGAGCCTTTAGGACATCTTCTATGTCTGCAAGAGGTCCCCTCCCCAATATGTTGGTTGATCCAACTACTGGTGTAGATGGATGCTCTCTCAAGGTCATGGCAGCACTCTTACTTGCCTCTTCCCCTGGTGATGTGGGTCTTCCTTCTTCTCTCAGTTGAATAAACTGAGGAGAATCTAGGGTTTCTCTGAAAGCCCTAGGTTGGCACTTGTATTCTACCAAATACCCACTCAAATTTTCATGCTCTAAGTGGTCTCATTTTTCTCCACTTCCTCTAAAATAATAGGAAGTGCATGCATCTGCCTTTGCTTCTTGAAACCCTCTAGAGGTCTCACGGTAATTTTCTCCTCCTTGAAACCCTCTTGGAGTTTTACTGCATTTATCTTCTCTTATATTATTGGATCTGAATATGGATGAGATTAAAATCATACTCTCCATCATTCTGACCTTGCTTGAAGCCACCACTGAAGAAACCCTTTGATGGAAATATGTACAAGGTTATTTCAAAGATGGACTTAGTGGGCATTTACCAGATATGTCACCTCTAAGGAGAGGATGAGATATAGAGGCTATCTATATCCTCCTTAGTCTCTATCTATATCTATTTAAATATTCCTCCTTCAGGGAGTCAACACTTTGGCATGAAGCCACAGGCTGAGCCAAAGATCTTGCTCTGATACCACTTTAATATTCCTAATTGGAGAAATAAGAAATATTTGAAAAAAAAATGGTAATTCAGCATCAAATAATTTCATAACAGATGTTAATAACAAATCATTCAGCTGATACAACAACAGCAAATTTATACAACGTTTTAGGGGCAAAAAGGTGGGGAAAAGTGATGATTTTGGCCCTAAAATGTGTATATTTAGATATTTGCGTGAAAATAAGGATGGGAAGTGGTTTGATATGATATATTAGGTCAAAAAATACCTATTATCTGAATTTCAGCTTAAAAAAATGATTCTAGCTTAGTTAAACAGCTCCTCCTTCGCAAACTAGGCTTTAAAACCCTGATTTCCCAAGACTTGGAGTATGAAGAATTTTTTGAAGCATAGAGAGCGTATTTTCTGAGAGGGTTTCTGAAAAAAATGAAGTAATAGGTCTGATATACAATTTATATCAATCACACAGCAAAGAAATGGAAGTTTAAACACTTATACAGTAGAAACAAGACTCCCAGCAACATTTCCGGCAAAATGCATGAAATAAGCAATACTGCAGAAAATAACGCAAATGCTGAAAATATGTATTAAAACTGACTTAATAAACCATATAATGGCTGAATAATACATAAATAGGGCCAAATTCCTATCTAACAAAACTCTCGGAGACAAATAAGTAGCTCTTCTTCAAGAAATAACACAAAGTCAAGGATGCAACACTGTTGTTGTTGCCTTTGCGTGGAGGACGCAGTTTCTAAATATGAATCTATTGTAGCTGGATGTATATGAATGGACTCAAGCCCAAATACAGAAATTAAGCTCAAATCCTTCTCTCTTGATCGCTTAAGCAAGCTGATCCAAAGAGAGGATGGAATTCCCGCACGAGAATTCTTTGCACTAAGCAGTGCAGCAACTCTAGCTAAACAGCTGAAGTATGCAATTGGTCTCTAGACCCATAAATTCAAAATACATGAAAGAATGCTCTTTGATGCTATTCCCTCCTTTTATTTTTGGTGAGTCTCCTAACCTTGGGTCCCACCTCTTAGGGTTTCCATCTTCATTTGAATCTCTTCCCTCCAAAACTACACTATCTTCTTAGGCAAGCTACTCCTTCTTAGGCTGCGCTGGTTGACTTGGTCAAATTGACCTTTTCCTCATACAATTGGCCCTTTTCACACTAGGAGGTGTAAAATAAGCTGCTCAAAGGCTCCCTTTTTACATTTGGAAGGGTTCTATTCATGTTAAGAGGCCTCCTCTTCCTTTTTATTCACCTACTATATAATATGAGCAAAAAATAATGTTCCAATTTATTCATGAAAATTTTGGAACATTACACGTGTAGAATAAGGATGGTACTCTCAGGTTGTGCATTAATTACATACAATTGAACAAGATGGCCATCAAGAACAAGTATTCATTGTCGAGGATTGATGACTTATTTGATTAGTTTAAAGGAGCAACAATGTTATCGAAGATTGATTTGAGATATGAATATCATCAGGTATGCATCAAGGAAGAGGAAGTTTACAAGAAATATTTTGAACTAGGTATGGTTATTATGAGTTTGTGGTAGTTCCATTTGTTTTTATTAATGCTCCAGCTACTTTTATGTGCTTGACGAATAATGTGTTGCATCCTAATCTATACTAGTTTTTTATTGTATTCATTGATGACATCCTGATATATTATAAGAATGAGGAAGATCATGTTGAGAATTTATCAGGAGTATTGAGATTATTGAGAGAGAATCAGTTGTATGCTAATTTCAATAAATGAAATTTATTTCAGACAAAGATACATTACTTGGGGCATATGGTCTCCAAGGAACGCATAACAATGATTCCAAAGAAGATAAGGGTTGTCATGGAGTGGGAAGCTCCTATAATTGTGGATGAGGTAATATCATTCATGGGGCTATTAGGCTACTCTAGGAGGTTCATCAGGAACTTCTATCACATTGCATATCCTATTATGTCACCTAAGAGGAAAGGTAATAAATTTTAATGGAAAGAGGAATGTGCAACAAGTTTTGAATAGTTGAAGTAGTTGCTAACAAATTGTCTAGTTTTTAATATTCCAGACCCAGGAAAATGGTTTGTAGTCTATACAGATGCTCGTAAGAGAAGACTTGGTGGAGTCCTTATGCAGGAGGGACAGATAGTATTCTATGAGTCACAGAAAATGAATGAGCATGAGCAGAAATTTCCAATACATTATCTTGAGTTAGAAACAATCATTCATGAGTTGAAGATGTGGAGGCACTATCTTCTTGGCCAGATTTTTGTATTGATGAATGAACAAAATGGGTTGAGATACTTGTTTAACCAACCAAATCTGAATTCAAGGAAAGCTCAATGGTTGGCCATGATTAGTGAGTTAAATTTTTAAATCAGACACATCAAGGGAAAAGAGAACAGGGTTGCAGATACTCTTGTCAGGCGAATATAGGTAAATCATATTTCATCTATGAGTTCCTATAGGATAGACTTACATGATAGGATTTTACAAGCAGGTTATCCGATGAAAGGTATAGAGGGCTCATGCACAGGTTACAACAGAGTAAAGGTACAGGTATAGGTATAGGTAGTGGTACTGGTACAGGTACAAATAATGGTACAGGTATAGGTACATGTGCTTAGGATGTAGACTACCATCTCTCAACAAATGACTTGACCAAATTTAGGGACATGATATATGTGCTAGATAGTAGTGCTCTCAAGAAAATTATATTAAGGGAGTTTCATAAGAAACCATATTCAGGTCACCTAGGATACGAGAAGACATTGAAAATAATGAAGAAATTTTATTAATGATCGAATCTAAAGAAATATGTGGGTTTGTGGCTAGGTGTTTGGACTATAAATAGGTAACGTCAGAGTGTAAACATACAGGTGGATTTCTACAACCAATTTTGATTCCATAGTGTAAATGGGATATCATTTCCATGGATTTCATTACAGTTTTTCCGATCACATCTAGAAATCATGATTCCATCATGGTTTTGGTGGATAGGTTGACTAAGGTAGAACACTTCGTTCTAGTGAAGACTATTCAACTAGTGATTTGGCACAAGCATTCATCAAAGATGTGGTCAGATTGCATGGTGTTCTGATGAAGATTGTGTCAGATGGGGATGCAAATTTCAATTCTAAGTTTTGGAAGGATTTGTCTGTAGGTTTTGGTACAGAGTTGGTCTTCAGTACAACTTATCATCCGTAGATAGATGGATAGACTAAGAGGGTCAAAAATATATTAGAGAAAATGTTGAAGATGTATGTGATGCATCAACAGAGGAGATGGGAGGAGCACCTTCCGTTGGTCAAGTTTGTTACAACAATGGTTACTAGGAGTCATTGAGGATGAGTCTGTTTGAGGCACTTTATGGGTGTAGTTGTAATACTTCCATTAGTTGGAGTGATCTGGTGAAAAAGGTGTTAATTGGAGTAGACATGTTAGCAAAAATGGAATAGGAAATGCAGGTAATCAAGAATAATTTAAAGGCAACACAGTACAGGCAGAAAATTTATGCAGATCAGAATAGGTTGTTTAAGGAGTTTCATGTTTGGGAATAAGTGTACTTGCACATCAAGCCCAATAAGATTTCCTTTTGGATTTGATCGTGTGCCAAGCTTGCGACTTAATTTTGTGGACCTTTCAGTATTCTTGAAATGATTGGGACAATATGCCATTGAATTGAACTTCATCTAGTAGTGAAATTCCATGATGTTTTCCATGTGTCATTTCTTAATAATTATGTTAAATATGTTGATCATGTGATTGACTGGTCTATATTGCAGGTGGAGCCATATGGGGAATTCAAGCCAGAACCGCAGTGTATATTGTAGAGAAAGGTTCTCATGCTCAATGTTGTCAAAATAAATCCCCTCTACGGAAAGAGTTGACCTCTCTAGCCCTAGAGTGGGTCTAGAAACATGATATATTTTCTAATGCAAAGCTCTCTTAACTAAGGTTTATGATGCAATGAGGAAAGAGACATAAATAACATTTTCCAAATTCTACACTTGAATTTTTTGATGGTGACCTTGATCCACGATCGTTGTAAGTCCGCTTCCTGCTACTAATGTCACGCGAATACCTGTGGATGATGAAGAGATAATAGAAAACGTGATACAATACATAATAAACATAAACACTAGCTATCTAGCATTCAAGGAGTACCAGAATATTTGCATAAACATTTAGATAAATATAGAAAGAAAAAATTAGATATTATATTGATAAATTACAAAATGAGAGCTTACAATTGAGGCTTTGATGTTGGAGGAATCCTTAGGTGAAAATTTGATTCCTTCATTGAAGCTCAAAAAGAATTCCTTACTCTAAGCACTTAGGCTTTATCATGATGCTAACATGAAAAGGGATGAGAGTTAAAACAAGTTTGAAAATGATCAACCAAGCTCTCAACTTGGGGGAATGGGGGATGTGAATTTATAGGAAGGGACAAGAGGTTAGGATCCCATGAAATGAGGAGGAATGCCCACTTTCTAAGGGATTATCCCCATGGATGAGATCAAGGCTCTAAAATTAGAGAGCTCGATCTTATCACCATTGTTCAACAACCAACTTGCTGCCCTTGAGCTTCTAGAGGTCGAAGCTTCTCATCCATTTGAGGAAGCACTTCCAGAAAGGGGATCAACATGATTTTCCAAGATATTAGGGCACTGGCAGTGCTAGGCCAAAACCATTAAAAATACATCAGCACAGTCATGGCACTAGGAAGGGAATTGACCCAGGAAACTAGGAATTTGACCAAGTTTCTCTAGTAATCTACCAAGGCAGCATTATTTGGACCTTTAAGGGGATATGTTAATATATTTTTTGATGGTGGAAAAACTATAGAGGATCTATCACAGGGAATTTTAGGAACAAGGATGGGAAAATGAGCATAGTGAAAAATTACTGTGTAACAAATTCTCCCTAAAGCATGAAGGGAGAATAGGGAGTGATGGCTGAAATGCTTTATGAACCCAGGAAAATAACGTAGACCACCTTTGAAAGACCTTCCAAATAAATTTTTTTACAATATATGACATCTATGGTCTAAATATGCCTAACCACATAATGTTGTACTAGACATAAAATGACACATGAACCCATGATATGGTCGCAACCATCCATCTAAAAGACATCATAGAAATGGATCCGTGGTATGGAAGCAACCATCCGTATAGATAGGATCATGTATAAAATCATGAATACTCAATAAATCCTCACAGCCTGGAGAAAAAAATCATATGTGACCCATGCTCTTCACCACAATATTAACCAACCTAACGTACAAATATAGTCATGCGAATAAATGTGTTGGTGTCAAACATGATAGAAACCACTTGATTATTGTTCAATGATGAGAACTGTAATAGGAATGAGAGAGCCCACCAATAATGATGATGGACATCAAGGTACAAAAACAAAATCTGAAACTGTGAATGAATTTTTTGAATTCAAAAACTTTTAGAATCATTCGATTGAAGGCCAATGATGTGAACCTATCGTCAAACACAAAGATATTTCGATTAAGGCATGCAAGCTCCAAGGTACTGAAGAAGTTTTTAAATCACCTTCCTAGATAATGAGATAAAGTCGACAAGAAGTGATTTGCCGAAGGAGGGTCATGATGATTCCCACATCATCGCCATGAAACAATAGATATCTTAAGATGATAGGAGTGATTCGGGACTGTAATAGAGGAGGTTAGATAAGCAGAGGATGTTTGACAAAAAGGACTTCACTTGAAAATATTGGTGACACGACTCCAGAGTGTGGAAAAATTTGACTCAAATAAGATTAGAGGTCATGTTGAAAATTTTTTATAATCAAATGAGAGGAAAACACATTTCCCAAACCCATGGATTCAAAGTGATGAATGTAGGATTTCCCAAAACAAACACAAATCACGGATGAGTTTCATATTCAGGAGCAACAAGCTCCCCAAAATACACATAGGATGCTCACTTTAAATTTTCCCCCATTATTGCTAAAGAGTGCCTCTTTATTTTTATAGCCAACGTGAAGAGGATAGAATATGTTGACTGTGTAAGTTCATTCTTCAAATGAATCCATCCTACTAAGTTTAACAAGCCCTAGGAAGGAAAAACTCAGTCTCGTCATGGTGACAAGTCTTTCGTCGTTTAATATTTAACGAGTCTAACGAAAGGGGAACTCAGTAACTTTCCATGTTTAAGGAGTTTGAAAAGAAATAGAAGGGAAACTCCATCATGTCCCTTTTCATAAATCATCTCTTGAACCCGAAAAGGTAGAAAATAATATTTAAGATAACTTCTTGATCATGTTTGATCAAGGTATTCCTTTTTTTTAAATAGTAGATCTCAGCCCGAAAAGGGGTAAATGTATACTGAGAACACGTTAATGCATTCACTTTAGCAAGTTAGAAATGACAAGTACTCGAAAATATTTTCATTTTTTGAGAGTCATAAAATAGTTGAAATATGACTCCTCCTCGAGGAACGAGCGGTATAAAAGGTAGCAATTAGTTCCAGTGTTGATGGAATTGCTCAACATGTAAAGGTCAAGAGGCTAGTTAACAAGACCACTCATCGCAGTGGTTCCCCAGGAAAGGGTAAAAAAATAAAGTGAGAGCATACGATCAACCAATAGGATGGTGACAATGGAATGAGAAAACCATGTCATATAGTAGAAAAGGAAGAAAAAAGGGAGATCACAAGAGGTATAATGAGGATGGTTTCATTTTTACACAAGCTTGAAAAATCGTAAACTATGCTTGAAATTAGTTTCACTTTTTCACAATCTTTAAACATGAGGAAAAAAACTATGCTTGGGAATGGTTTCATTTTGACAAAATCTTGAAATGGAGACAAACTATGCTTGGATTAATTTTGCATGCCCCCAACATGGTGACTCAATTTGAGGTACATGCCCCCCAGAGCTTTAGTTTATTCACCTAAGTAGGTGGATGGAATGGAGTTTCATTAATGAGAGAAAGTGAAAGACTCGACTCAGAATTTATGAGATATAATCAAAGAATTGAATTGAAAGGGTATTTGTTTCATTTTTTAACTAGGTTGATGCAATAAAAAAAATATCCTCATGACACCTTGTTTCATTTTTTAACGAGCTTGACACTAGAAAATAACTCTACTCTGAAGAGATTGTTTCATTTTTTAAGGAGCTAGACACAAGAAAAGGAACTCTGCTCTGAAGTACCTGATTATGACCCATAAGAGGTCATGGCTTCTAAGAGGTTCTCATCATATGGGAGAAAAACACTTTGGAAATCAGGATCCAATTCCCTTAGTGCATGGTGCACTATATCACTAAATGGATCATCAATAGACACGGGCATGGAACATGTTGTGACATAATTAACCCACTATAGGGAAGATACTAGTAAAATGTAAGGACCATTAAAGGAGGATGTTTAATTAGGAATCAAGTTAGGACCAATAAATGATAGTTGATCAATGGTCACAATTCTTCCTTCATGTGGGAAACAGATCACACGAAAGAGAGAAGAGACAAGAGCTCCCATGAAATAAGTATAGGCTTGCCCAAGGAGTGAGTTAAAATCGAAAGAAGCTTGGACAACCATCACGTATATGTAGACTGTATTTCCTCCCAGAGTAATAGGAAACTTCAAAAGGATCCCTAACGGTTGAATGTTTCCTCTATTAAATTCCAACAAATTATGGGTAATGGGAACAAGTTGCGGAGAATTGAAATCTTTCCAGGTAGTTGAGGACATAATACTAATAGATGCACCATCATATATTATGGTGCTAGGATGACCACATTATAAGCCTATATCATGATCTCAAAGGGCACGTAAGAAGGAATGCAATATTATTTCAATCAACTCTAATTAAAGGAAGCAACTAGACTACTTGGAGGGGGTGCCATAGGAACAGAAGAACTACCCCCTTGTGTTACAAGAACAGAAGGATCACTGTCTTATACCATGGGAATGAAACTATTTCCATCCAATTCATGGGAATATGAAGAAAAAAAAATAACCTGAGTGGTATGAGGTCCACTCTCTACAGGAAAATAACGATCCACTAAAGGTGAAATCAGGTCAACCGTTTTATCAACCAATGGTTGGTCAAGAATGGACTCATGAGATTCACTTTCGGAGAGAGTGGTATTGACTAGAGATGAATTCTGATCAATCACTTGATCACCTAGCAGAGGATCAGTGAAATCCTTCCAATATCTAGTGGGAAGAGAGGGTTGGGAAGTTGTAAGGTTATCCAAAACTTTCGAGGCTACATCCATATAAGGAAAAAGGTGAATGGTATGATTCCCTTCACATAACATACAATTAAATTTGACTTAACGCTTTTTCCTAGGGACCTTACTACAACTAGTTGAGGGTTTTTCACCATCACGATCTCCAAAGGTCAATGACAAGAGCCAATTTGAGTCAATGGACCACACTTCTAATATATTGTGAATTATATAAAATCTCTTAGAAGCTGGTCACAATTACATAGCTTGCAAGGGAATTTGAATTTGTGAGAAAGAGTGGAAGGTTTTTCAACATCATTTGCATTGATAGAAATGGTCGCTTGGTTGCCCCCCTTGATTATTTTTATTCTTATTATTCATCATATTCTTCTTCTTCTTAGCTTCCTGGTTACTAGAATTCAGAATTTCACCAGGCGAATAGGAAGAATAAGGTGAATAAATAGGCGAAGAAGGCGAGGGTTCAAATTTAGGATCAACATGAGGCTGACATTGTTTAGGCAGAGGATAAATTGGTTGAGAATAATGTTGGAAATTTGGAACCATGGGGGCTGAAAATAACCAAATCAGAAAACCAACAGTTAATCCTTGGAGGGAAAATGTTGCCATATGTGGAGCACCAACATTTCTAAAAAAAGAAAAGGACTAGGATTCCCATATGAAGGGATGCCCTGATTAGTAAAATCAGGAACTATTGCCATTGGTATCAACCTGAGATCTGCTAAGGAGTAGTGCATGGGTAAGATGTTATTCCATGTGCAATAAATTTTATAAATTAAACACACAAAAATAAAAAAGGGGCAAGCTAGGAAAAAAGGTTTACTAAGTATCCGTGAATCGCAGAATACCTCCTTGCAAGCCAAGAAGTACGGGAAGGAAATCTCCCCAAATGCTGTGTTCAGTGTATAACGTTTACAAGGTGGCTAACTCAGTTACCTATGGCAGGCTTGCAACCTAATGGTGTTTCCCAAAATATACACGACCAGCGAAAATTTTAAGGATTGAAATTTATTTTAAAGTTTAGAAACCTTGGCGAATCTCACTAGTACATAACATGCAATTTGTAAAATGTTTATACTTTTTTTGTAAAGGTATTCTATTTTCCAATAATTTTATATAGTCATTATATAAAAAAATTTCAATTTTTAAGATAAATAAATTTTATACGATAAAATTTAGGCGAATAATTTTTAGAAAAAAATTGAAATTAACAAATCTTTTTTTGGAAAAAGTGTGGAAAATTAGCGCACTTATGAATATTAGCCCCTAAAATTTTCCCTGTACACGATGGTACTTGGGAGTCCAATCCATAGTAGTGTTGTCTAATGTGTAACCATTCGATGAGAGCATCCCAAATATACTTATCATACATCAATATACTTCCATACGTGGGACAAAATATCACCCCTGGGTTGTAACACAAACTGTTAGCAACAAATCCTACATTTAATGACGTCGAAACACGTCTCTAGCCTAGACCACTAAATATTCTCATTAATTCCAATGCTCCTTAAGGTAAATTGGCTTCATTTTAAGTTGATCTTGATTATACTTTCAGTTTCAAGGCTCAAAATGAATGTCACCTGAATCCTTATGGTGCAGACTAAATGCAAAAAAGAAAGCTTTCCATTTCGATGAATCCTACAATAGTTAGGGAAGAGAGGCAAGAAAAAATGCAATCAATGCAACAACAATAATGCCCCCCAAAGTAGTTCAAAGTTACGATATGTAATTCTTTTCAATTGAATTCACTTTTCCCAACAAATGAAACTTATTGAAAAATGAGAATTCTTTTCTTTTCACTAAGATGCATGAAAATATATATATATATATATATATTTTGTTTTTTACTTGGAAATGTAATCAAAATAAAAGGAAATGAATGAAAGAAGAAATGTGAATTCTTTCACTTTTCTTTAAATAGAACCAAACAAAAATTGCTTTAAAGTATGCATGAATGAAATGCTTTTCACTCTTCTTAAAATGATAAAGATAATCAAAATCAAAATCAAAACAAAAATCACTTCCAATTTCTTTTGAATTTAGGAAAAAAACACACTCTTATAGACTTGTATACCAAACAATTTTTAAACTTGTGCTTGACACCAAACCGGAGGGAAAACCAGAGATGTAGAGATGACCAAAGCATACAATAATTCACTTTGGAACAAGGCAAGAAAAATGTGAGAGAGGGTGTTTGAAATGGCGAAGAATTCCCATACTTACAAAAAAATCAAAGAGACTAAAAAGACTCACTCAGAGAAGATAGGTAAGTCAAGCACACATCAAGGAGATCACTGAGATATCAAAGACTCCTCCAAGGGCTATGACACACTGGAAAATCAAAAGGGAAACTCAAATTTTCCTAGGACTAAGATCATCACTTATGTTCTAAGAAGAAGGGTGCTGAAAGAAGAATCAACGTGGTTGTACTATATAAAATAGTGTTGCCAGCACTACTGTGCAATTAGAATGGGCTATGGTCGCTAAGAACAAGGAAAAATAAAAAGAGTCTCACACAAACACCAGACCTGACATAATGAAGTGACTATCAATCCTTACACAAGCTCACAGAGGCCTAATAAGTTTTAAATTTAAAAAATCGGTGAAACTGATCCAAGATCAGTTGGGGAAGCATGTCTAAAAAGGTTAAAGGTCCCAAGTGGAGTCACCAGCTCCGTTGTCAAGATAAATCCCCTCTGCGGACAAAGGTGATCTCTCTAGCACTAGAGTGGGTCTAGCAACATGAGATTCTTTCTAATGCAAATCTCTCTTATCTAATGTTTATATTTCAATGAGGAAAGAGACATAAATATTTTTTTCCAAACGCTACGCTTGAATATGTTGATGGTGACCTTGATCCATGATCATTGTAGGCTTGCTTCCTACTACTGATAGAGTGCGAATGCCTATGGATGATCAAGAGACAACAAAAAATGTGATAAAATACATAATAAATGTAAGCAGTAGCTATCTAGTAGGTCAAGGAGTACCAAAATATTTGCATAAACATTTAGAAAAATATAGAAAGAAAACATGAGATGTTTTTATTGATAAATTACAAAATGAGAACTTACAACCCAAGCCTTTATGTTAGAGACGTCCTTAGTTGAAAATATGAGTCCTTCACCGAAGCTAAAAATGCATTCCTTCTCCCGAGCACTTAGCATTTATCATGATCCTAGCATGCAAAGGGATGAGAGTTCAGACAAGTCTGATAATGATCAACTAAGATCTCAACTTGAGGGAATGAGGGATGTGCATTTATAGGAAGGGGGAAGAGGTTAGCAGCCCATGAAAGGAGGAGGAAGGCCCACTTTCTAAGGGATGATACCCCATGGATGAGATCAAGACTCTAAAAATAGAGATCTCAACCTTATCACCATTGTTCAACAACCAACTTGTTGCCCTTGAGCTTCTAGAGGTCAAAGCTTGTCCTCCATTTGAGGAAGCACTTCCAGAAAGGGGATCAATGTGGTTTTCCAAGAAATTAGGGCACCAACAACACTAGGCCAGAATAGTGAAAATGACATCATCGCAGTCATGGCACCAGGAAGGGCACTGACCCAGGAAACTAGGAATTTAACCAAGTTTCTCCTGTAATATTCAAAGGAAGTCTTCTTTAGATCTTCAAGGGGATATGTTAATGTATTTTTGATGGTGGAAACCTTGCACAGGATCTGTCAAGGGGAATTTCAAGATCAGGGATGGGAAAATGAGCATAGTGAAAAATTACTATGTAACACTATGGAACTGAGCAATCGAGTAGGTTAAAGTGAGGTGGAAGCACTTTGGGCCTGATGAAGCTACATAGGAGATAGACGATTATATGCAAGCAATATATCTTTCTCTATTCGTTGGTTGAGCGAACATCATTGATATATGTTTTGGTATATGTTTTGATGTGATTATTGGTATATGTAGATATTTAGATGATGTAAATACTGCCATGAGTTGTGTTATAAAGCCTCAATAGGCGGTATGTGTGTCATTTCATTATGGTTGTGAGGTTGTTATGTTGTTATCTGGGTTTGCTTCTCAGTAGGTTGGTAAGTGTAAATAATAAAATGAGCTAAGTTATAAAGCTCCATGGGAAGTATGTCTTAATTTCAACAGTATTGTTAGTTATAGGTGTCATTGAATACCTAGGATGGTGTTCTCCCAAGGGGGAGGGTTCTATAAAAACCCTGGTGAAAATTCCATGTAATAAACGTTAATAAAGGAAAAAAATAGCCATGGTTATGGGACATTTATTCCAAGATGAATGTTGGGAAAAAAATCCTAGTGTGGGTGTTCATTTCGGTTATTATGGCTAAGGAAATTGGAAAAGGAAATCAAAAATGATTTGGAAAGGAAAGTGGCATTAATTGGTAATTTATTTATGAAAATAATGGAAATTATGAGAAAAGGAAGGTCACAAGTCACAGGTTGCATGTGAGGAGGAAAATGAATAAAATAGAGGCCTAATTAATAAAAAGGCTTTTGAGGATTAGTTGGTACTTTTTTCCAGTTTATTTTTGGAGCTCTCTCTATATTATCTCTCTCTCTCACTCCTCGACACTTAGATTTTTCTTAGAGAATTTCAGCATTTGATCAAGAAAGGAAAACAAGGAAAGGAGGAAGAAAAGATCAATTAAGGAAGAACAAGATTAGGAAACTACAGTGGTTTTACTTGCAGGTATCAATTTGCATGTGTGATTTATTTTCTATATTTTGTATGCATGGTTATGCATGTGTGTTCTTGGTTATCTTGTTTTCATTGGCGTGGGTTTTCCCAAGGGTGACCGTGTTCTTCAAAATTTCCTTGCCATTTATGGATAACCATGGTTTGATGGGGTTCTCATGTTTTGGTTGAGATGTATTTCCAGATGGATTCAAAACTGAGTGAGGTGGATGTATAAATGAAAGAACACATGGTTGAGTGACCCTTGAACCGGATTATGGATTGCGGTAAATACACTGTCCTAGTGACCCTGAAACAGAATTTGGGTTGTGGTAAAGCCATTTATTGTGTGCCTAGATGGGCCTCAGAATCCTCAACTAGTGAATGGAAGGATATATGGTAAATAATAGAGGTGGTTTCCCTTGATTAGGCCTAAGAATCCTTGTTGGTTAATGGTAGGATATATGGTAAAGACAAGAGGGTGGTGTCTTGATTATGGCATAGTGATCCTTGGATCAGACTGTGGATTGTGGTAAAACCTAGAGACTGGGAGATAGGAAAATTCCTCATGATGTAGGTGGAGAAATATAGTGGCATCCATGCATATTTATGGCCAAGTGATCTGGTGAGGATTGCGGTAAAGCTAGTTTCTATTGATGAGGGTGAGGTGGTTTAGCCTTAGGAAGCCCTGGTTGGTTCTTTTTGTTTGAGTCCCACATTCATGCTTGGAACATGGAATGGGGGTGATTATATGAAGAGTGATTTGGCTCATCCAATATATATTCAAGTGGAATTTAGTAGTCCCATATTGGGTTGGATTTTTCATTCATTAATAAGAGTTTATTTTCCTTTGTATTTTATGTGTAAATGTACTGGATTCTATGTAGCATTTATGGTTGTTGTATCCTCAATATTTTTGTCATTTAAATTTTGGTTATGTTCAATGCGTTTTATGAAAATGAAAATGTATGGTTCTCATCATGTTTTTATTTACAAATGAATGAGAAATGAATAGATGACATAATGTATGATAATGCAGCTAATTTGATAAGGCATCAACTCTTCTTAGCGATTCTTAGATAAGTATAAGAACCCCTATGCTCATATATGTTGTTTAAACTTGTATAATGCATTTTTGGGACATGTTTGACAAAATTCTTGTCATGGCTAGTATGGGTTCAATCAATTTTCTATTTAATAATATACATTGGTATCATTTTATATATGTTTCATTCCAATTCTGTCAATTCCATGAAGTTTTGGGCAGAGACTGGGTCCTAGCCTTTAAATTTAGCTTTAAATCCCATAGTCTTTGGCATAGCACTGGAAGAAAAATGTTGAAGTCTCACTCATGTAGGCTCATGGGAGCAACTGGGGCTCTTGATCACTTGGAGGGCTTGGCAAGGGAACTATTGGGGCTCTGGGTCCCTGAATTATTGATTTCCCTCAGGGGTTGGTCACCTGGAAAGGTTCGGTAGCTCCTAGAGGTTCTATTGGTTATGTGGATGATCAATTTGGTTGTGTTTTATCAGTTCCATTTCCTTAAGGTGACCTAGGATGTTGAATCACATCATAGGAGGATATTGTCACATGTTTACCCCAACGAAACGATTAACTTGTGTAAATTTGGGAGGAGTTACAGAAAAGGAAAAAACAAATCTATGGGTTAGCTTAAGAAAGGTAACTAAGGGAGTTATAAAATAGAGAAGGTGGACTAATCACAAGGAAAGGAAGAGAGTTTAAAACCAATGCAAGTAAATTAAATTAGGTGGAGGGGTGAGTGAAGAAAACCAAATCATGGGAGGGTCAATCATTAAGTAATGGAATTGGAGAAAAATGAGAGATAATATAAAATTAGAGAAAGAGTGAAGGAAGAAAATGTGACCAGGGGAGAGAAATGGAATTCACCTCAAAGTGAAGACCAAAACCCCTAGAATGATTAAGGTTAGGGATAGGACTAAAGCAAAAATACCACAAAGCTAGAATCCAAATCAATGCGTTGAGGAGGATTTATAAAATTGAAATAGAATTCCAAATTTGGATAACAATAAGACTAAACCTGTAGTCACTAACATTTATACAATTTTCTCCAAGAATTGAGTTTCTCTACTTGAGGAGGTTACAACTAATTAATATAACCTATTGTAACTCCTAGATACAACCTTGAGTTTCAAAATACCAGTGCCTAGTGTTGGGGTTCCCATGTTTTGGCAGATTTGGCAATACCAAAAGATGAGACAACATCAAACCACTTTGGGGCCCTAGGATCTAGCCCTCCTGGACCCGGAGAGGGATCTCTCCAAATAGAGCTAGGAATGATATATATTTGAAGCTCAAATGAGATATTAGGCTAGTTATGAAGCATGAGGGATTTTAAATGATTTGGTTGAAGGGTTGATGGGTTGGTCACGAGATCATGGACTGAGAAAGCAGTGGGAGAAAAGGAACAAGGCAGCAGGACCTTTCAGCAAAGGGGATAGGCCTAAACAGTGCCATCCATTGGGCTATGGAGTCATGAGAGGAAAATTACTTGCATCCACTAGCCAAGGCTTCCAAAGGGCAAGTCATCTAATACTAAAGGATATTTAGATTAGAGAGTGGGGTGGAACATTAAGGAAGGAAAGTGAAAGGAGGAGAACAACCCAATTTCTGTCTATAGATCAGGTCAGAGGTCATTTAACTCCAGAACTGCTTGGACATACTCAAAGGCAGCTCTCAAAGGTGGACAAAGGGGTAGCTTATAGATCAGACCAGAGGTCATTTAACTCCAGGTCTGCTTTAGCAACTCTAAGGGGAAAACAGAGACAAGATCAACAAAGGGATTTTAGAAAGGCGAGCTGGTCGCGCAAGGATCCTAGTGGACAGGGCTAACACTTATCCCCAGTGTTCCCAAACCTTCCAGATCAAACCCAACAAGAACGTCTAAGAACTAATTCAACCAATTCATACATCAGCCAGCAGGCAATAACATCCACTACGCTAGTTAAATCAGCTGAAATCAACTCTTAGATAGCACATAGAGCAGAAAACATTGAAGGCAAGGAAAGCAGACAGCATAGGGCACATAACAAGGGTGAATCCTATACCATTATTCTGATGCAAGCCCAGAAGAACAATGAAACAATGCGAAAATGTAATAAACAGAATAAGAAACACATCACCAATAGTAATAGACCAGGATCCTGTGAAATGTGCTTTGATTAATTGATGCAAAACCAGTCATGTACAATAAGCTCAATGGCTAATACAGTCCAGACTTCTCCTCCCAGCCTATTACATACAACTACTCTGCTACTCCCTCCCACGACTGTTCTAACAATCAAATGAATCCCTCTAACAGCAAATGCCCAGCAACTGAACAACAACCCTTTCAATATGTTCACAGGGATTTTTTATAGGAGAAGAGAGAAAACAGAGGTAGATAAGAAAATAAATGAGTCTCATTAAGACAGTAAGGCAGAAGTGTTCACACCCATACCACTTAATGGCTTTCTGCGGCTTTTCTTGTACTCTGTAATCTATCTGGGGAGTCTCTGTCGGGCCGAGATCGACCTCGGATATTTCTTTGGGGTCCTTTCTGGTGCTTGGAGCTTTGCGCTAGCCTTATGAATAGATGAACTGGGTGAAAGATCTGCATGGTCGCTCCATCCCTCCTAACTGTTGCCTGACTGTCTTAAATGGGTTTCAGACGGTGCAATTAATCTTTTCAGGGCTCGAGGAGGCATGGAGAATGCTGTGGGAAGGTGTACCTCTGGAGGAAAATGTCCTGCTGTTAGGTAGCGCAGTTATGGCATTGCTGGTGTGCTCATTAGTTTTCAAACAATGCCTTAATCCTTTGACTGCAGGATTAAAACGTTAATCTTCAATCACAGGCTCGAATCCCTTCAAATTTCTTCTCTGTTGCTTTGCTGGCCGACTAAAATGGCCTTTCTGTGACCTCTGCATAATGAAATAAACTCATCACAGAGCACAGGCAGTGGTGGAGAAATGCAATGAAGGCGGAGGAATGGTGGCGGAATGGTGAAAATAGCGGAGATGCAAACGGAGGGGTGAAAGCTTATGAACAATATGTTTGGTGGTAGAGTGCAGCGCAGACTGTTAGATCATGGTCTGGGAACAAAGATCAACGGTGGAGATTGGGTGACGGAATAACATATGCAACGGGAAAAACATACAAAATACATGAAATATGATGGAGACTAATGTAAGAGTGGGACCCAGCAGAGGCGGAGGGCGATTAGATCTGAACCATCGGATCCAGGGGAGGATCAATGGCCGAGATTGAATCGGAACCATTGCAATCGGGGGTACCAAAGGGTGACACACATAAACTTTTCTGATTGCGATCAGGGAAGACGAGCGATGACCGTTGGATCTGGGAGGAAACGGATGGACGAGATCAAATCGGAGCAATCGCAATCGGGGACGGGAAGATAGGACATGCGATTGCGATCGAAGGTCAGAGCGCGATTGAGTGCTGACCGTTGGATCAGGGATCAGATCAACGGTTCATGTTCAATCGGAGGGAGAGAAGAGGGGCGGTGGAATGACGATGCGATTAGCACTGAGCCGTAGGATCAACAGGGAGATGGACGGCGGAGATTTAATCGGGGGGGGAGGAACAGAAGGACTTGCGATCAGCGATTGGGCGGAGGGTGCGATTGAGTGCTGACCGTTAGATCTAGGGATCAGATCAACGGTTCATGTTTAATCGGAGGGAGGGCGCGATTAGGGATCGGGAATTGGAACTTATGATTAGCGATCGGGAGGGGAAATGCGATTGAGCGCTGGCCGTCAGATCGCGGGAAGGATGAACGGTCGGGATGTAATCGAGGGATCGCGATCAGAGGCAGGAAGATAGGACTTGTGATTGATCGGAGGGCACCACGGAACGTTGTGATTACGATTGAGCCGGGGCTGCGATTAGCGCTCCATCGTCGGATCTCCGCGGAAGATCAACGGTGCGGAATGCACCACGAGACTTAACGTTATAGACAAATCGCATCGGGGTTTTTGATCTTACAAAGGAAATTGTGCACCCGCCCGACCTTCCGATTGCGATTAGCGCTTGGGACTTAAGCACTTGGTCCCAGCGCATGGGCATGTGTGGGAAGTGGTTAAGGGGCTGGCGGAAAAAGGGGCTAGGCCTTATAATAAGGTCGGAAGGTGGGTTTTTAGCCTGTTTTAATGGATTTTGAAGGTTGGGAAGGGGAACGATAGAGAAATAAAGGGGGAAGAATGTCAGCAAAGGTTAGGGGGGAACTTTAAAGGGGATTTTAGGGGGAAATGAAGGGTAAGAAGGGAAATAGAAGGGGAAGACAAGGGGGATGAAATAGAGGTTAATCGGGGGTGAAATAAGAGGGAAAAGGGGGCCTTTGGGCATTTCTTCACATAGCAGAGAGGCTTTAAAAGGGGAATCAGCAGAGGGGATTTGATCAAAGGATAAAAGGCACATGGAGGCTTCAAGGAGACTGTGTTTTCAGAGGAAATGCATTCCTTGAAGACTCAAAAATGATTTAGCCCCCTATTTTCTTGTCAGAAATTTCATAGGGGGGCTAACAGTGGCTCCACATGGGGATGGCTTCTTCTTGAAGGAGTCAAGAATTCAGAAATTGATCTCTTGGTGTAGGCCAGATGCCTGCTGCTTGAACCATCCCTTTCTTTCTTTAGATCAGCTGCCAGAAACTGTGAAGACGACATATCAGTAGTAACATTCTCCCAAACAACTACCTACCCACACTCTAGTCCTAAAATTTTTCTTCTGGGTGCATTTGGACTTGCAGACCCTTTACATCATCAATCTTTACAAACAAGAAAAATAAACCTATTCTACTTCTACCCTTATTACTCCATGAGACCAGATTAGACTGTTGGTCTCATATGTTTCTCTACCTACACTACTACCTGCTAGAATTAGACTGTCTAGCAGGTTTCTTCTCTACATTCTAAGACATAAATTGAAACAACTAACTACATGCTCTTAGACTGAGCTTTATTGAGCTTTCCTACCTACCCTACCCTAACTGGAAATCTCTGATGCTCTAGGTGATGCAATAATGCCAATGCAGCCAGTATAATAGTAGCAAAAAAGGATATGAGCACTGACTGCCTGTCAGAGATAACCACAGGGTGCTTTGCATGTGGTTCTTCAAAAACGTGGTCACCATCAGTAGTGACCATTCCTGATGAATCTGGCCCATGCTAAGGATCAATGCTGGAGCATTCGAGTATATCAGGGCCTCCATGTACTCTGCCATAGGATCAATGAGCATATGATGTGCACTTTCCTCATTTAGGCCTTCCATGATTGGTAGGCTGTCTGCGTCCTGGGCAGCTTCGATTATTGCATTTTCCACTGCATCTTCAAAGGGGATTTGGGGAACCAGATCATCTTCTTCTTCTACTTCGAAAAGCAGCGGAATCTCTTCTCTTTTGGGGGGCGGGAGACTTTCCAAGAATGCTCTCGGGTCTCTGAACTCGTATGATTTCTCTTGTGAGCTCAAAATTTTGAGCTCAGCTTCATACCTCTCCACCAGCACTTCTAAAAAAACTTTCTTCAGCTCAGGTCGATCATTGAATCTTGAGCTGGAACGGAAAACTTTTGGAAGGTCTTCGCTTCTGAGTTGAGCCAGTATATCTGATATTCCACAACGAAACTCTTCAAGGGGGCTCAGCTCAAAGTCTTCCATTTGGTAGGGATGATGTTATATTGCGACTGGTCTCCCAGTGGAGTCTTATGTGAAACCATGGATAACTAGTGGCCTGCTGATCACCAGTGGAGTCTTTTAATTATTCAAGAATTGTGGAGTCGCTAGGTGGATGATTTACAACTTACTGTCCACCACAGTGGTTTACCAAATCAAAGATGACTGATCTATCCCCAGTGGAGTCGCCATTATGTTGGGGACGACAATGGGAAATAGACCAAATGTTAGCAGTTCTTGACTCTCAGATTCGTCCCCAGCGGAGTCGCCATTATGTTGGGGTTCCCATGTTTTGGCCAGGTTGACAGAGACCAAAAGATGAGACAACATAGAACCACTTTCAGACCTTAGGATCTAGCCCTCCTAGGTCTAGAGAGGGATCTCTCTATGATTACCAAGGGATATATGTCTTTGAAGTTCTCAATTGTGATTTTAGGCTAGTTATAGGCTCAAGGTTGTTTGTTTGATTGTTCGAGTTTGGTTGTTGAGAATCAGGAAGGAAGGTTTCACCATAAGACAAGGATAGGTAAAGAAGGAAGCTAGGTAAGGATAGATAACTCAGGGAACATCAAGGCCATTGGGTTGTAGAGTCAAGAAAGGATTTACTTATGTTCAATGTGTAAGCTTCAGCTGGGCTAGTCATCTAGAGCATTTGGATCTCAAAGACTGATTGATGGGATGGAACATTAAGGAATGGGAATGAAGGATGGAGAACCATCTGATTCCGTCTATAGATCAGGTCAGAGGTCATTTAACTCCAGACCTTCTTGGACATACTCAAAGGTAGCTCTCAAAGGTGGACAAAGGGGTAGCTTATAGATCAGACCAGAGGTCATTTAACTCCAGGTCTGCTTTAGCAACTCCAAGGGGAAAACAGAGACAAGATTAACAAAGGGATCTTAGAAAGGCGAGCTGGTCACGCAAGGATCCTAGTGGACAAGGCTAACACTTATCCCCAGTGTTCCCAAACCTTCCAGCTCAAACCCAACAAGAACATCTAAGAACTAATTCAACCAATTCATACATCAGCCAGTAGGCAATAACATCCACTGCGCTGGTTAAATCAGCTGAAATCAACTCTTAGATAGCACATAGAGCAGAAAACATTGAAGGCAAGGAGAGAAGACAGCATAGGGAACCTAACAAGGGTGAATCCTATACCATTATTCTGATGCAAGCCAAGAAGAACAATGAAACAATGCGAAAATGTAATTAACAGAGTAAGAAACACATCACCAATAGTAATAGACCAGGATCCTGTGAAATGTGCTTTGATTAACTGATGCAAAACCAGTCATGTACAATAAGCTCAATGGCTAATACAGTCCAGACTTCTCCTCCCAGCCTATTACATACAACTACTCTGCTACTCCCTCCCACAACTGTTCTAATAGTCAAATGAATCCCTCTAACAACAAATGCCCAGCAACTGAACAACAACCCTTTCAATATGTTCACAGGGATTTTTTATAGGAGAAGAGAGAAAATAGAGGTAGATAAGAAAAAAAATGAGTCTCATTAAGATAGTAAGGTGGAAGTGTTCACGCCCATACCACTTAATGGCTTTCTGCGACTTTTCTTGTACTCTGTAATTTGTCTGGGGAGTCTTTGTCGGGCCGAGATCGACCTCGGATATTTCTTTGGGGTCCTTTCTGGTGCTTGGAGCTTTGCGCTAGCCTTCTGAATAGATGAACTGGGTGAAAGATCTGCACGGTTGCTCCATCCTTCCTAACTGCTGCCTGACTGTCTTAAATAGGTTTCAGACGGTGCAATTAATCTTTTCAGGGCTCGAGGAGGCATGGAGAACAATGTGGGAAGGTGTACCTCTGGAGGAAAATGTCCTGCTGTTAGGTAGCGCAGTTATGGCATTGCTGGTGCGCTCATTAGTTTTCAAGCAGTGCCTTAATCCTTTGACTGTAGGATTAAAACGTTAATCTTCAATCACAGGCTCGAATCCCTTCAAATTTCTTCTCTGTTGCTTCGCTGGCCGACTGAAATGGCCTTTCTGTGACCTCTGCATAATGAAATAAACTCATCACAGAGCATGGGCAGTGGTGGAGAAATGCAGCGAAGGCAGAGGAATGGTGGCGGAATGGTGAAAACAGCGAAGATGCAAACGGAGGGGTGAAAGCTTATGAACAATACGTTTGGTGGTAGAGTGTAGCGCAGACCGTTAGATCATGGTCTGGGAACAAAGATCAATGGTGGAGATTGGGTAACGGAATAACATATGCAACGGGAAAAACATACAAAACACATGAAATATGATGGAGACAAATGTAAGAGTGGGACCCAGCAGAGGCGGAGGGCGATTAGATCTGAACCATCAGATCCAGGGGAGGATCAACGGCCGAGATTGAATCGGAACCATCGCAATCGGGGGTACCAAAGGGTGACACACATAAACTTTTCCGATTGCGATTAGGGAAGACGAGCGATGACCGTTGAATCTGGGAGGAAACGGACGGATGAGATCAAATCGGAGCAATCGCAATCGGGCACGGGAAGATAGGACATGCGATTGCGATCGGAGGTCGGAGCGCGATTGAGCGCTGACCGTTGGATCGGGGATCAGATCAACGGTTCACGTTCAATCGGAGGGAGAGAAGAGGGGTGGAGGAACGACGATGTGATTAGCGCTAAGCCGTAGGATCAGCAGGGAGATGGACGGCAGAGATTTAATCGGGGGGGAAACAGAAGGACTTGCGATCAGCGATTGGGCGGAGGGTGCGATTGAGCGCTGATCGTTAGATCTAGGGATCAGATCAACAGTTCATGTTTAATCGGAGGGAGGGCACGATCGGGGATCGGGAATTAGAACTTGCGATTAGCGATCAGGAGGGGAAATGCGATTGAGCGCTGGCCGTCAGATCGTGGGAAGGATGAACAGTCGGGATGCAATCGGGGGATCGCGATCGGAGGCAGGAAGATAGGACTTGCGATTGATCGGAGGGCACCACGGAACGTTGCGATTGCGATTGAGTCGGGGCTGCGATTAGCGCTCTACCGTCGGATCTCCGCGGAAGATCAACGGTGCAGAACGCACTGCGGGACTTAACGTTATAGACAAATCGCATCAGGGTTTTTGATCTTACAAAGCAAATTGTGCACCCCCCCGAAGTTTTGATTGCGATTAGCGCTCGGGACTTAAGCGCTTGGTCCCAGCGCATGGGCATGTGTGGGAAGTGGTTAAGGGGCTGGCGGAAAAAGGGGCTAGGCCTTAGAATAAGGTCGGAAAGTGGGTTGGAGCCCGTTTTAATGGATTTTGAAGGTTGGGAAGGGGAACGATAGAGAGATAAAGGGGGAAGAAGGCCAACGAAGGTTGGGGAAATAATTTTAAGGGGATTTTGTGGGGAACTGAAGGGTAAGAAGGGAAATAGAAGGGGAAGACAAGGGGGGTAAAATAGAGGCTAATTGGGTGTGAAATGAGAAGGAAAAGGGGGCCTTTCGGCATTTCTTCACATAACAGAGAGGCTTTAAAAGGGGAATCAGCAGAGGGGATTTGATCAAAGGATAAAAGGCACATGGAGGCTTCAAGGAGACTGTGTTTTCAGAGGAAATGCATTCCTTGAAGACTCAAAAATGATTTAGCCCCCTATTTGCTTGTCAAAAATTTCATAGGGGGGCTAACACCTAGGACATTTTAAAAACCATAGGTTGAATTGGAACCACTGTATAAAATGCCTTTGACAAAATATGGAATAAGAGGACAACGGTTTTGGTGGTTCATGGATGGAGAAGACCTTAGAGTTGATTCATGTGAATTCATTATACTATGAGAGGGCTCAAGAGGTTGTGACACTGATGTATTTTAAATGGGCCAAGTATAAAACAATGTACATAAATCTAAAATATGCAAAGGTGTTGAGGGAGAACGGAGAAGGAACCCATGAGAGATGAGCTTAAGAGATTTAAGAATTTGTCCCCTATGAACTCAGAGGAAATGAATATGAATGAGATATGGAAAAAAAAAAGGTTCATGGAGCACGAATTGAGTGTAGAAATATTAATACATGGGCATTAACACCTGAGCATTATACAGACATGAATTCATGAATAAAATTGTAGACCACCGACAACTACATTACATGAACCCTCAAAGCAGCATAGCATGAAAAGATGATTACACATAAAGAGGAGATTACTGATTACAAAAGAGAAAAAATGCATACTACTCATTGCTCCATATGGAATCCAAATATCATCTTTGTATTCATATTAAATTTAAACAACTCTCCCAAATATGTGTCTCAGAGCACATGGAGCACACTCATACAAAACTACAACAAAATTATTTAAAATTCTAGAACCTTTGTTTCATCTTAGAACTCACTACATATAGAGTTCTTCCTCAGGGTTTATGATTGAATATTATGTCATGATCAACCCACACATGTGAAACCAAAATATCCTAACAAACTATCAGATCATGCTTCAAGGAATCACTCCTACAATAGAAAAATCAAAGCAGAATTGGGTAAAATTGGGATTTTACCAGCAAAAAATCACAATATAATAATAAAAATGAGCAAAATAGTTAGCCACAGAGGCCAAATTCTATAATCTTCAAAGGGGTGGTGAGAAGTGGCGAACGGTTTAGACTTCATCATGTAATTCCACTTGCTATTCGGAATCCTCCACTCTCTAACTCTCATGATCTCCACTCGTCGTTGTGAAATGGTCAGATGCACTGTGTACACTGATTTATTTAGTATGGAGCTCTTTGAGGGACTTCATAAATTGTGACCGTGTGCTCGACCAATGAAAGACTCGTGCTGTATTTGAAAACCATGATTCGGATTTCAGAGGGGGTATTGAATGGTAAGCGGTATCGGAGAAGGGGGTGTGAAATGATGAGAGGAAGACATATGGAGGAGTGGGTGGTAATGAAAATCGTCCTTTTTGGACACCCCCCCCCCCAACTACGGTAAAGTTATAATGCTACGCGCAGGGGGGGGAGGGGGTGCAAAATAGATAAGGGTTGTCAGATGCATTGGGGTGGAGAAAAGATGAAGGTAGGATGATGGAAGTGGGAGTTGGTTTAAAGGAAGTCATCTACATTGGAATGGGAAAAATACAAGCCATGGGGGAATTTTGATGACATGCCAAAGTGGTGGGATCCACGCCTGCAAAGTACATATTGCAAAGTTTATGTGCGAGCAGGCGAAGTTTAAACATTAAGACTTGCGATGGGCAAAGTGCGGGGGGGGGGGGGGTGAGGTAGCACGGATAGTGGTGGGATCACACCCGCAGATCACATGTCACAAGATTTAGCTGGGATTAGTGGGTGGTAAATGTTAAAATCTTGGGGGAGAGATGTGTGATGGTGCGAAAGGTGATGTGGAGGGAAGATGGGACTCGACTGCTGCCCGCAGATTGCAACTCTTAACACTAAACAACAGAGGTAAACTTTAAAGGATGTGAAGTGAAAAGTGCAGGGAGAGGGACCTACCCGCATCACACATCACAAAATTTAGCATTTTCGGAATACAATAAACTCTTGAAACTATGATGTGTGATTTGCGCTGAATGGAGGATGATGTGTTAGGAAGCATGGGGCCCACTGCATTAGTGGAGTTAGAAAGTGTTGAATGGTTATACGGTAAGTGTATGAGGCTTCATGTTATAAAATGTATATATTTATTGCAAGTGGCTAGAAGTGGTGGGCGAAGCTAGTATGGTGGTGCCAATCGCATCGCAACTTAAACAAAAAACACTACGATTGCTTAAGAGGTGAGTTTTAAATTGTGCGATATGCGACATGCAACGCGCTAGACGCTGTAAAGTGCGAAAAGGCGAAAGGTAAGGAAAATGTGGAATACAAGGGTTTGCATGCAAATTTGGGTGATGTATCAAGGTTGGATGGCTCCGACCAAGTCGCATCGGCGACAAGAGAATTTTTGGTAAGTCTTAATACGTAAAGGTTAAAAATTGCAGGGAGCAGTGTTGCAAATGAAGAAATGCAACGCTGTAATATTCCCCATAAGATTTTAGCTATTTGGAATATTATATGTTGCTTCTATTCATAGCTTATATTAATAAGTGGGGTAAAGAGACCCTTAAATCTCTCTAGTAGGAATAAACCACCTCTAGTATGGATGTGGATTGGTTTAGCTAGCTAAAATAAAGCAACCTTGAAGTGAAAGGAAGCAATGCATGTAGTCTAGGTCAAGATTGACCAAATCAACAACACTACCATAAGAGAGAGTGGGCTAGTGGGGACAGCGCAGTTTTGGAGGAGGAGTCTTTACATGGAAATAGCATCATAAATGAGTGGGGCCAAGGGTGAGGAAGCTCACCAAGGATATAAGAAAAGGGATGGAAGCCATGAGGGGAATTCAGAATATTTTTTTATGTTTGAGCCTTATGATTTATTGCTTGCTTGAGGTGTTTAGCAGAGTTTATTGTACTGTTTAGTACAATGGAATTTCCAAGCGAGAATCCTACACTCTACCTCAGGGGACTTCTAGTGCCCACTCAAGAGAGCTATTTTGAGCTTCAATTCCACCATCTATAATTGTGCCAAGTAGCCACCTTTAGCCACAGTGCAGTCTCCTTCAGGAACTGCGTTATTTTGTAGTGTGTTGCAGTTGAGGGTTGAGAAACCTTGTTTATGAGCTAGTTTCCTAGTGAAAGGAGTAGCCTTTCACCCAGAAATCTAGGGAGGAGGAGATAAAACCATATATTTTTTATTTTAGACACATTTCGGTAGAGATCTAGTGATACATATTGATTCAGCCAAAGATTTGCAGTCTGCACCTGTTTCATCTTGTGTATATCAAGAAACCCTTGCCGGGTTATCCTGGGATTGTGTTTGAGAGACTAGTTCTCCATTTTTAGCTCTTTTTGAGTATCATATCAGTAGATCCACTTGCTTCCACTTTCCAATAGCAGTAACCCTCACTGGGACTACACTTTCATGTATTTTGGCATTTCTATACAACAAAATCATTTTGGATTCTAGTGTATTTTGGCTTTGGAGGCTTGTTTGTCTAGTTTAAGTGATTTTTTCCTCAACAAATTGTATATTTTTCTGCTATGATACATAATGGATCTATGATTTTCTCATGTGTTTTCATTAATATTTGATGTACATTTTAGTTTCGTGTTCAATATTATTGTATTTCCTAATTTTGAATATTACAGTGGTATCAGAGCATAATCTTGGCTCATCTTGTGGGAAATACATCTATAGCAATGGAGGAAAGAGAGCTCCAAAAACTTCTTCTTCAAACTATGAAGAAAATTTCAAAAGATATCAAGTAGATGATATTAGAGGTAGAAATAATCCCCTAGAGGGATTCATCAAGGAGAAAGTTTCAACACTTCACATTCATGGTGTGAGCAACCAGCAGTACAACCTTCTTCACAACACTCCACTATGCCCACATTCCTATCATTGGGAAGTGAGGTGGGAGGGCCATTAAGGAAATAAACCCTTGGTGACTATTTCTTGGAATATGAATCTCAATATCAGAGGTTCAAGGAACATTTGAACTTTCAGGAGTTCTGTCGGATCAATGATGGGAGGAGATTCCCCAATCACCATAAAAATGGAGGGTACATGCAGAACCAAGATCTATAATGTACTATGGAAAGGTTATTTTTGCCCTCTTATGATGGATAAACCAAGTGCACAATTAAGGCTTGGGTAGAGAAGTTCGATACTTATTTCCAACTAAACATAGTTTCAGAAATGGAGGCTATCAAGATAACAACGTTGCACCTAGAAGGTGAAGAACATGAATGGTGGTTTCATGGCCTATATACACTTGGGCATGCTAGTGTTACTTCTTTTGTAGACTTCACCCAGAGGTTGGTGGAGAGATTTGATCCTAGGAATCCAGAAGCTCATTTTATTGAGCTAACCTGGCTCAAGCAAAAAGGAGATCGAGAGACTTATATCTCTAAATTTCTAAAGCCTTCAGTCATGGTGTTTTGACCTAACTGTGGCTACGAAAGTGTGCATGTTCATTTATGGGTTGGTTTTATGATTGCATGGGTTGGTGAAACCCACTAGACCAACTACGCTCCAAGAAGCTATGGAGAGGGATAGAGACCTACAACATACTTTACCCAAATAAAAATCCCCTTTTCAGCAGAATTTCCTCTCTCAAACAAAGGAGAATCAAGAGAAGAAATATCTTGGTGATTATGCCTGGGGAGATCTAAGGAGAAGGAAACTTTATTTCACTTGTCGAGAGCCATGGGTACTTGGCCAACAATGTGTTGTAGGGAAGGAACATTATATTGAGATATTCTCTGATGTGGAGAAGGAGACTAGTGCTATAGCAGTAGGAGAGGGAAACCACCAGTAGGAGGTGTAGTGGGAGCATTTTCTCTAATGGGAAGGACTCTTGCACCTTTGCGGGGAGTTCCCAAGTATCTAACATTAAGAGTTAGAGGCACTATTCAGGGATAGAGAGTATCAATATCGATAGACAATGGGGCCACCCATAACTTTATTGATACTTAGTTGGTGCTGAGGAGGGGAATTCCCATTGAAGACTTTGAGGGCTTCTCAATTTTGTTTCCATGAGATAGAACCATTCAGTGTGCCAAATATGTTCTGCCATTAACCATAACTATGGGAACCTACACATTGACAGATCACTTCTTTGTGGTTTATATTCCAGACACCAATGTGATATTAGGTGTCTAGTGGTTAGTCACCTTAGGGAAGGTTACCATAGATTGGGAAACCTTAGAGATGGAATGGACATAGAAGGGCAGTGGTAAACATAAAAAAATCAAGGGCATACACGCCTATCCACCCCATATTATCTTAGCACACAAGATGGAGGCTGATTTGCACAGAAGAGACATAAAGTGGGTAGTAGAACTATGTATGTCAGAAGCAGGGAGCAAGGATGCACTAGTACACATGGATGTACAGTCTATCTTGGATTGGTATCCTACAATATTTGGATATATGCCACCAAAGAGACCCCCTGACTGAGGGTTTGAGGACACTATTGACTTGGAGTAGGGGATCCAAGCAGTGATCACCACACACTATAGGAATCCCAAAGCCTATAGGGATGAGATTGAAAAATTCATCTAGGAGCTTTTAGATTTAGGACACATCTGACCTAGCACCAGTCCTTTTGATTCTTCAGTGGTTTTGGTGAAGAAAAAGGATGGCACATTAAGGATTTGAATGGACTATCGGGCCTTCAATAAATAGATAATGAAGAATAGGTATTCAATTCCCAGGATCGATGAATTTATGGATGAGCTAAGAGGGTCCAAGTATTTTTCTAAGATTGATTTGAGATTGGGGTATCATCAAATCAAAGTGAGAGACCAAGATATCCCCAAGACAACATTTAGATGCCACCATGGCCATTTTTGAGTTCTTGGTGATGCCTTTTGTGCAAACCAATGCTCCAGAAACATTCCACTCTTGCATGAACCACATTTTTCATGGTCATTTGAGTAATTTTGTATTTATTTTATTTGATGACATTATTATTTATAGCTGCACATGGGAGGAGCATCTACAACATATTGAGACAGTACTACGCATTCTTAAGGAGCAACAATTATATGCTAAGCTCTCCAAGTGTGAGTTTGGACTCACATAGAGACTCTATTTGGCCCACATCATTGGACTATATGGATTGAGAGTTCATGAAGAAAGGATCTGTGCTATTAGAGATTGGCCCGAGCCAAAGAATGTCACAAAACTTCGAGGCTTTGTAGGCATTGGCACCTACTACTGAAAGTTTGTTAAAGGGTTCTGTCAACTAGAAACACCACTTATAGATCTGACTAAGAAGGGAGCTTTCAGTTGGACAACCATAGTGCAGAGAGATTTTGATAAGATAAAGGAGGTGATGAGTAGTTGCCTGGTATTGGTTCTACCAGATTTTACCCAACCCTTTGTGTTTGAATGTAATGCTTCAGGAGAGGGCCTGGGAGTAGTGTTGATACAAGGGGGACACCCATAACTTTTGAGATTCAGAAGTTGATGCCACATGAGAGGTTGTATCCTATATATGACAAGGAGATGTTGGCTATCATGCATGCCTTAGCCAAGTTTCGACAATATTTTGTGGGTAACAAATTTCAAGTGAAGAATGATCAGAGTAGTCTTTGATTCTTTCTTGAGCAGAAAAAACTATAGGAGAGACAATAGAAATGGGTGAGCAAGATTCAAGCATATTACTTTGACATTGAATATGTCAAGGGAAAGAGTAATGTAGTGGCAGATGCTCTATCTCAGAGGCCAGCAGCGTTATCCTTAATGAGCATGGATATAGATTGGAAGGCTCAGTTACTAGTGGAGTATTCCAAAGACCACTTTGCATGTGAAATATTAGATGGATAGGTGACTGATGAGAGATATAGAGTGATGGATGAGGTCATCTATTACCAAGACTAGGTATTCTTGGCTAGAGATTCTAGACTCAAGAAGAATATTTTGTAGGCATCACATGATTCACCACTTTCTGGGCATAAAGGATTCACCAAGATATACCGAGCTATTCGGCAGAAATTCTCATGGAAGTGTCTCAAGGAGGTTGTGTTGCAACACATCAAGGACTACGTAGTTTTCCAGCAGAACAAATAGGAGCATAACCATCCTGCAGGATTGTTTCATCCACTCCCTATTCCAGATGGAAAGAGGGAGAGTATTTCCATGGAATTCATCACTGGCCCACCTACAGTTCAGGGTAAGGATTGTATCTTTGTAGCTGTTGATCACATAAAAAAGTATTCACATTTACTTGCTATTTTTTCATGATATACTACTTCACAGGTAGCCGAGCTCTTCTTTAGAGATTTCTTTAGAGTCAATGGTCTTCTAAAGACCATGGTCAGTGATCGAGATAGCCATTTCATGGGTGGCTTTTGGCAGGAGATTTTTTGTTTGGTGGGTACTGAGTTGACACCGAGTACTAGCTATTAACCACAAACCAATGTATAGAAATAGATAGTAAACAAGTGGTTTGAAGGCTACTTGAGAAACTATGTTTCGGGGCATCAAAGGGCATGGCTGCACTGGCTCCATTTTGGGGAGTATTGCTAAAACACAACCTTTCACATGTCCATTCGCATGACCCCATTTCATGCTATTTATGGGTATGATTCTCTATCATTTTTTGATGTGATGTTTTGGGCAAGAAAGGATCATATAGAAAAAGGAGTGGATTCAAGAGAGTCAGGACATGCTCCAGGCCCTCAATGATAGCATTTCCACAACACAGAACCAACATAAAGTATATGCAAACCATCATCGTATAAAGAGGCAGTTTGAGGTTGATGACTTGGTCTATTTTCCTATTTATCCATATAAACAATCCAAAGGAGAAGGTGGCTGAGAAGCTTATGCCCTGAATGTATGGACCATACAGTGTGATCCATCATGTTGGGGAAGTAGCATATGAGTTGGAACTTCCCATTGGAATAAGATCCATAAAATTTTTCATGTCTCATGCCTCACGAAGGCCATTGGACAACATGTGGTTTCCACCATGGATCTCCCAGCTACCTATGATTAGGACCATCTGGTTTTACAACTGGAAGCTATCTTGGATACTTGGGAGAGGAAGCTAAGAAACAAGGTGATTAGAGAGTATCTGATCCGATGAAGGAATATACCTGATGAGGAAGCCACTTAGGAAGGAGAGAAGATTTTGTAGCATCCTTATTTACTATTTCTTGAGGACAAGAAACATTTGGGAGGTGAGAACTGTAATATTCCCAATTATATTTTAGCTAGTTGGAATATTATATGTTGCTTCTATTCATAGCTTAGATGAATAAGTGGGGTAAAGAGACCCTTAAATCTCTTTAGTAGGAATAAAACACCTCTAGTATGGATGTGGATCGGTTTAGATAGCTAGAATAAATCAACCTTGATGTAAAAGGAAGCAATGTATGTAGACTGGGTCAAGATTGACCAAATCAACAACGATGCCATAGGAGAGAGTGGAGCTAGTGGGGACAACGTAGTTTTGGAGGAGGAGTCTTTGCATGGAAGTAGCATCATAAATGAGTGGGGCCAAGGGTGAGGAAGCTCACCAATGATATAAGGAAAGGGATGGAAGCATTGAGGGGAATTTATAATATTGTTTATATTTGAGTCTTATGACTTCTTTCATGCTTTAGCTGTTTAGCAGAGTTTGATGTACTGTTTAGTACAAGGGCATTTACAGGTGAGAATCCCACTCTCTACGTCGGGGGACTTTGAGTTCCCACTTATAAGAGCTATTCCAACCTTCATTTCCACCATCCGACATTGGTCCAAGCAGCCATCTTCAGCCACAATGTAGTCTCCTTGAGGAACTATGTTCAGAGTTTGATGTACTGTTTAGTACAAGGGCATTTATAGGCGGGAATCCCACTCTCTACGTCGGGGGACTTTGAGTTCCCACTCAGAAGAGCTATTCCAACCTTCATTTCCACCATCCAGCATTGGGACAAGCAGCCACCTTCAGCCACAGTGTAGTCTCCTTGAGGAACTATGTTATTTTGCAATGTGTTGCAGTGGAGGGTTGAGAAACCATGTTTATGAACTAGTTTCCTAGTGAAAGGAGAAATATTTCACTCGGAAAGCTAGGGAGGAGGAGATAAAACCATATATTTGTTATTTTAGACATATTTCGGTAGAGCTCTAGTGATACAACATGATTCAGCCATATATTTTCAGTCTGCACTCTTTGCATCTTGTGTATATCAAGAAACCCTTGCCGGGTTATCTTGGGATTGTGTTTGAGAGACTAGTCCTCCATTTTCAGCTCTTTTTGAGTATCATATTAGTAAATCCACTTGTTTCCATTTTCCAGTAGTAGTAACCCTCACTGTGACTGCATTTTCATGTATTCTGGCATTTATATATAGCAACATCATTTGGGATTCTAGTGTATTTGGGGTTTGCAGGATTGTTTGCCTAGTTTGAGTGTTTTATTCTTCAACACATTGTATATTTTTCTGTTGTGATACATAATGGATCTATGATTTTCTCATGTGTTTGAATCAATATTTTCTGTACATTATATTTTTGTGTTCAATATTATTGTCTTTCCTAATTTGGAATATTACAAATGCAAGACTTTAGAAAATGGAAAGTGAAGGGTAAGAGAGGGTAAATGATGGTAAAAATGATAAATGAGATGAAGGATGGAGGAAATGAAGTTTTCTCACCATTAAATCTTATCAACTACATTTTCCCCTTTCTATTGAACTGAGATGCAAATTGATTCCTTTGAATCTCTTTGACAGTCAGGACTTCCCTTCCTTTCTCCTTCTCCCCTTTGTCTGTGGTCACAGGCCAACATTGGTTCCATCTAGGGACAACATGTTGTTATCACTATGTTGAGAACCTGTATACCTAAATTCTTGTGCTTTATTGGGCTCATAGAGTCGCAAATGGATACTGTAAGCCTCAATCGAAACTACAACTAAGTCGTTCACGACCACCTATCAAAACGTAAATCACTGCCACACCCTGAAAATCTTGAATGTTGAAATATAAACTATGTTGAAACTGGAAAGATGCTCATAGTAATGAGCTTATTAGAACTCCTACCTACACTAAGTATGATAAAAAATTATCCGATCAAATAATAATTAGACTTCCAATGTAACCAGCCAACAAAATGAGTGTCTAACTGAAATTGGCATCCCATTCCTATAGGTAAAGAAATGGGTTTAAAACATGGCAACTTATTTTCCACTGAATTTCATAGCTCCATTGATGAACTTGGAAAATTCTTCCTTCCCTGATGGATGCAATATAATACCCAAAGGATCATGGTAAACATGCAATATGATTTTTTCTAAAGGATTTCTAAGAAGAAAACAAACCTCTTTACAAATTGCTTCTTTGCTTGTGCGTTGACACTAATTGTCTTTAGGAAGCAAGGATGACTCTTGTTTCCTCCCCTTTTCCATTATAATCAACTGATTTGTGTGCTCTTCATCATTTCCTTTATCATACGGAGGCTTGCAGGGGAGCTACAAAATCTTGATCATATGGGGTGAATGATCTCGATTAATAACAACATATTGTGTTTCCTCAACATCCCATGAAGAACTTAATGATGAAGAAGTTTTGTGAAGGTATGAAAACTTAGAAAGAATATTTGAGTGATCTTCAATCAGCAAACCTGATTGGTATTCTTTTGGCAATATTTCTTGGATTTCACTGGGCACACTTGATTTGTGTTCAATCTATGAATACAACACCACTGGATGAAGGTGCTCTTGTGGATCTAGACAATTAAGCTCTACTGCCCCTATTTCCGGATCACTAGACTATTGTTGATTTTTAGCATTTTCCTCTGGGAAATACTCCAGCTCTTCCCCTTCTTCAGGGAGGGTAAGCTCAACATTTTTTTCTTCATCAGAGACTAGAAACTAGTTTTCTATATTCAGTCAAAAAACCACCATGGGTTGTTCTTCTTGGAGATTGAAGGGTGTGGGCCCCTTTTATGTAATGGATTCTTCCAACTGCTCTTTAGGAGGGTCGGATGGTTTTGAGGGTATAGATGTGGGCTTCTTATCCTTGGGAGGATCAACTCCTTGCTTTGTGGAAGTGGATGCAGTGGCCTCATGGGGGGCTAACTCTTTTAACAACTTCTCCCCTTTACTAGTGGGACTAGGAGGGGTTTGTTCTCTTGATATCGGCTCTTCATTTTTTTCTTTCCCTTGGGTTATTTTTCTGGATGACTTGAGGTCATAATTCTTGTGGATTTTAGCTTGCATGAAATCCATGAACTGTCTGCAGTAACTGTTAATCTCTTGATCCTATGGAGGGACTTCTTCTTCTTCTTGCTCCCCTTTTAAGATGGGTTCACCCTCCTCATCATCAGAGTAGGAGAGGAATTGATCTTCTTGGATGTATGTGAATTCCTTGGCCTGTTGTAATAGCTACAGAGGGGGGCTCCGATATTGAGGACTAAACCCTCGGTTAGGAACCATTTGGTTGGAATGAGGAGGGGGATTCCAGGCTTCCAATTCAAGCTTAACCAACTTATATGAGAGGTTCTTGATTAGCTGATTCATTTCTTCAAGTCTATACTCTTATGATTCCCTCTCTTGATTTGAGGCAGAATCCTCCTCCCCCTTCTTTCTTCTAGCCTAATATTTTGTCTTCCCTTGAATTTACCAGTAGAAGGAAATTTTTCTTCTACCTCCAATGCATCACTCTGGATCTGATCCAGATATGTGGATCTTCTTTCTCCTAAGGTGAACACAAAATTAGGCTCGAAAGCTCCTGTAAAAACCACCTTAGTAGATGCTTGGGGAGGCTTTATTTCAGTGGGGAGGTTATTATAGAGCTTATTGAACCTCTTTATAAATTCTTTTACTTCCTCATTGTGTCTCTTCTTGAGAGCATTGAAATCTATGAGGACATATCCATGGTCCCTCTTTTCTCCCCATTTCTATGTGAAGAAATTGTCCATTTCTTCCGAAGTGCGGATTGTGTTGTTGGTTAGAAAATTGAACCATTTCTGAGCTTATCCCTCTAAGGATTGGAAAAAAATAATTAATACCACATCTAAGTGCTCTACATTTGCATTCTTAGCAAAAGAGCATATGTTTTCAATATGTTTTTGTGTAAAATTATTATCTTCCCTGGTGAACTAAGGCAACTGCTCTAGATAGTCTAGCGACATATCATTTAGAGGTTGAGGGAGGGCCAACGGGGCATACTTGTTCAAAAATAAACTCAACAGAACCATAGGATTTATAGGTGGAGGTAGATGGTGGATCTAAATCTAGTGTCAAGCCTAATGAAAGCCAGGATTACTTATGATTTAAATTTTGATAATAGTGGAGTTGCCAAGGTGAGGGCTATGAAAATCTCAACCCTTCGTGCTCACCTAATTGAAGGGTGAAGATAATGTCGCATCCTAGGGAAATATTGTCTAATTCGTTCCTTGAAAACAACACCAAAAATATTTCATAGCTCTTAGAGACAAGATTGAGTTGTAAAATACCAGTTCCTAGGACATCTTAAAAATCAAAGGTTGAATGTGAACAATTGTATAAAATGCCTTTGAAAAATATATAATAAGAGAATAATAGTTTTGGTGGTTCATGGATGGAGAAGACCATGGAGTCGATTCATGTGAATTCCTTATACTATGAGAGGGCTCAAGAGGTTGTGATACTGATGGCTTTTAAATGGGCCAAGTATAAAACAATGAACATAAATCTTGAAATATGTAGAGGTGTTGAGAGAGAGCGGAGAAGGAACCCATGAGAGGCAAGCTTAAGAGATTTAAGAATATGTCCCCTATGAACTTAGAGGAAACAAATATGAATGAGATATGGAAAAAAACAGATATTTGTGGAGCACGAATTACAAGAGTGCAGCAAGCTTAATACTTGAGCATTAGCACCTGAGCATTATATAGACACGAATTCATGAATAAAATTGCAGACCACCGATAGCTACATTAAACGAACCATCAAAGAAGAATAACATGAAAGACGATTACACATAAATAGGAGATTACTGAAAAAAAAAGAAAAAAAAATACATACTGCTCATTGCTCCATCTGGAAACCAAATATCATCTCTGTATTCATATTAAGTTTAAACAACTCTCCCAATTATGTGTCTCAGAGCATAGGGAGCATAATCATACAAAACTACAACAAAATTCTTCAAAGTTCTAGAACATTTGTTTCATCTTAGAACTCACTATGTATAGAGTTCTCCTTAAGGGTTTATGATCGAATATTCTATCATGATCGACCCACACAGGTGAAACCAAAATATGCTAACAAACTATTAGAGCGTGCTTCAAGAAATCACCCCTGTAACAAAAAAATCAAAATAGAATTGGGTAAAATTGGTATTTTACCAGAAAATAATCATTATCTAACAATAAAAATAATCAAGACAGTTAGCCACAAAGGCCAAATTCCATAATCTTCAAAGGGGTGGTGAGAAGTGGCGGATGGTTTAGAATTCAATATGTAATTCCACTTGATGTTTGACATCCTCCACTCTCTGACTCTCATGATCTCCACTCGCCATTGTAGAATGATTAGTTGCACTGTGTACACTGAATTATTTATTATGGAGCTTTTGGAGGGACTACATAAACTATGACCGCATGCTCCACTAATGAAGGACTCATGCTGTATTTGAAAATTGGGATCCGGATTTTGGAGGGGGTCTCGAGTGGTAAGCGGTATCAGAAAGGGGTGGGGTATGAAATTATGAGAGGAAGGCAAGTGGAGGAGTGGGTGGTAATGAAAACCGCACTTTTTGGACCCCCCCCCTCCCCATGAGAAAGTTCAAAGGCTACGGGGGGGGTTGCAAAACTAGATAAGGGTTGTCAGATGCATTGGGGTGGAGCGGAGCTAAAGGCAGGATGGAGGAAACAGGAGTGGGTTTAACAGAAGTAATTTACATTGTAATGGGTGAAATATAGGCCATGAGGGGCCTTTTATGACATGGAAAAGTGGTGGTACCCACTCCCATAAAGCACATATCGCAAAGTTTATGTGAGAGCAGGCAAAGTTTAAACATTAAGACTTGTGATGGATGAAGCATGGGGGGAGGTGAGGTGGCATGTACCGTGGTGGGGATCGTGCCTGCAAATCACATGTCACAAGATTTAGCGGGGAGCAGTGGGTGGTAAATGTTAAAAGCTGTAGGGAGTGATGTGCGATGGCATGGAAGGTAACATAGAGGGAAGGTGGGACCTGACCACTACCCGCAGATCACAACCCTTAACACTAAACAATGGAGGTAAAATTTAAAGGATGCAAAGTGCAAAGTGTGGGGAGAGGGACTCGCCCTCTTTGCACATCACAAAATTTAGCATTTGGGGTATATAGTAAACTCTTAAAACTACTATGTGCGGCTTGCACTGAATGGAGGATGATGTTTCAGGGAGTTTGGGGCCCACTGCATTAGTGGGGCTATAAAGTGGTGAATGGCTCTATGGTAAGTGTATGAGGCTTCATATTATACGATATATATATTGCAAGTGGCTAGAAGTGGTGGGTAGAGCTGCTATGGCAGGGCCAACCTCATCACAACTTAAACAAAAAACATTGTGGGCACTGAGGTAAGTTGTAAACTGTGTGATATACGACATGCGATGCGCTAAATGTTGCAAAGTGCTAAAAGGCGAAAGGTAAGGAAAATGTGGAATAGAAGGGTTTTCATGCGAATTTGGGTGATGTATCAAGGTTGTATGGGTCTTGCCAAGTCACATCGATGGCAAGAAATTTTTTGGTAAGTCTTAATATGTAAATATTAAAACTTGCGGGGAGGGGTGTTTTCAATCAAGAAATGCAAGGTGAGACTTTATAAAAGGTAAAGTGAATGGTAAGAGAGGGTAAATGAACGTAAAGAGGGTGAATGAGATGAAGGATAGCGGAAATGAAATTTTCGCACCATTAAACCTTATCAGCTACATTTTCCCCTTTCTACTGAAATGAGATTTAGAATGATTCCTTTGAAGCTCTTTGACAGTCAGGACTTGCCTTCCTTTCTTCTTCTCCCCTTTGTGTGTGGTCACAAGCCAACATAACCAATCCCTTTTTCCTCAAATGTTCCATGGAGAAATATTTCCATACCAGAAAAACCATCCCTACTCTCTTTAGTCCATGGTAGGTAGGTTATATTAATGCAACTATCACTAAAACTTATGAAATTTTCCTTGTATAACAACTCCTCATCATTATGATTTTTCCATTCACCATTAGTTTCCACAATGAGTTACAAAGTTCCTCTATAGGTCAAGATCCAAGGCAAGTGTACAACACCTATACTTTTCACAATCCAACAGAGGAGAACTACAATTTTCCTTAACAAATTTTACTTGATTCCATAATGTGGAGTATGGGTAATCGTACAGGCTTCCAGATACAAGGCAAAATTCCTCCTCATTTAATGCCCATAGCACTCATCCCAAGGTAGGGAGAGTTTCCATCCTTGAATACCCTCTATAGAGAGCCTTTTGATGTCCCTAATATGATAGATTGCATTCCTTGGAGGAAAATATTTGTTGAAACTTAAACTAGAGGAATTTATGATTTTTGGAAAGAAGAAGAAATATAATCCCTTCAAGTGAGTTATTATCTCAAGTTATTAAATGGTAAGTGAAAGAGGTATAAAATATAAATTAGTGTGGTATGGAACCATGAATAAGGGATTTGTGAAAAGGGTGTGATATTATATACATCATAGCTAAAGTGTATGTGTCATAGGTTGAAGAAAGATGAGTAGTGTAATATAAATTTGATGGTTGTAGTAGGACCTCTTTGTCAAAGTTAAATCCCATGGGTAAGGATGTAGTAAGGTGGGATGAACAAAAACTAGAGAAAATCATAGATATATGAAGTTGTGGAGCTTACCCACTTAATATATAGACACCAAGAATCAGGGGGAGACAATGTGGTACATTATATTTTCTAGTAAGTATGATATTTTTGGCTATTATAAAACATGTCATATTGTTCCATTTTACCAGGCAAGTATATTTTGCTAAGGATTATCTCACAACTTGCTAAGAATTAGGCTCAAGTGAGGCACAACAAAAAAAATGGCAGAAAAGGATTTATGTGATATTTAATTCATATCATTGATCCTGTAAAACCCCCCTCCCACATTTACCCAAGCTATTAGATATATTAGGGTAAACATGTCACCAGAAACTACTATGATGTGATTCAACTCCCCATGTATATTTAAGGAAGTGGAATTGACGAAACTAAACCAAACTGACATTCCATACATGCTACAGAACCTACATAAGCCAACCAACCCTTCTAGGTGACCAAATGATCCAGGTTTATATATGTTTCCACTTTCCTATTCCACTTGGGACCCCACCATTGTTTCTTTCATATTTTCATTTTCCTTAATTGTAGCATAGTTTACTATATTTGGTAGTTTTTTAGGTCTTGAACTTTTGGAGCCGTTTTGAGGCCCGAAACAACAATTTTTGGGAAAACTAGGACTAACATGGGTATTTAACCAATGTTTTCCACTTAAAAATTGTAGTCCTTGGATCGATATTTATAACGAGGTATTTTGTGCATCAAACAAAGATCGTATGCCAAAGTTACGACCCCGGGAAGTTGATGTACCAATTTACCAAAACGGGGCCCATAGTTTTGGCGCTTCATCTCCTAGGATTAGGTTTTTGGATGTTTAAGGTTTCTCCATTGTTTCTCAATAATAAATAGGCCTTTGAGCCTCATTGTAACACAACTTAGAGGCATGTATCCACCACATCTCTTCTCATAGATAAGCTACCATCACTTGAGCTAGTTTATTTCCATTCTATCTATAAGCTTATTTTAGTTATTTGATACTAATGAAATGAAGTATATTTTCTTCTACATCTCTGTGTTTATTTTTATTTCTGTATTTTAATGGGTTCCTACATAAATCTATATCAATGGTATCAGAGCAGTCTACTGTTTTTCGATATTTCTTTGCATGTCCCCAATGAGATTAGGGTATAAGGAGTTAGTGCTCAGTCTAGTTGAACCTTTGTAATATTAGCCTCACAAACCCCGAAGACCTCCCATTACAGAGGAAATAAAGAAAAGAGAGCTGGACATCCTTCAAAATATTTCTTGAGGAGGCCCTCGATAAATAGAGGAATGTGATGATTAGAGAAATTTTCCCATATACTTCGAAGACTACCCATCGACGATGCATCTTTATCTAGAAGAAACTCTGGATGCACCACTCCTTTCAAGGTACAAGTTAACTTTGAAATTCCCATATTTGAGGGCCAAATAGATGATGACACCATGGATAGATGGTTGAATCAGTTAGAAGGATATTTTCCAGTTGATGAATTTTCCAATCAGGAAAATATTACTTTTTCACTCCTCAAATCCACCCCCCAGGTCAATGACTCGTGGGAAACCTATTATGAGAAAAAGGACGAGGGGGAATCCTCCCTATTCTCGGCCACACCCACTTGGAACTATTTCTAAGACACCATCAATGAACAATACTACCCTGTGGGGAGATATGAAGACATTTTAGGTCCCTATATTACTAGTATAGTCCCTTATTGTTGTTAGTGTAACCCCCTTATTGTTATTATTGTACCCCTGTAACCCCCATATTGTTATTAGTGTGCCCTTAAATTATTATTGTTAGGTCGGCTAGGATTACATTGTGGCCCCATGGACTCCTATATATAGAAATGAGGTTTTGTAATTTGAATCATCTAAGAATTTTTCATTCATGTAATGTATTAGAGGTTGCACCCTCAAAGTGGCTTATTTCTAAGGCATTGATTCTAGGGTTTCGCTGCTCCAAACAAGTCATCGTGGAATTTTCGCTATAAATTTTTTCTATGAATGTTCAGAAGCTGAAATTTTTAGGGTGCAAAGGTGAAATCCTGAGGAACATCTTTGCAAAAGTTTAGAGATTCGTTCACAATATTTTCGGAGATATGATCTGTGGAATGTAGGGACTTTTGTAGGCTCCTGAATTTCACTTAAACACATCATCATAGTATTTTCGCTATAATTTTTTTTTGTACAAAGGTTCAAAAGATGAAATTCTTAGAGCACAAAGCGGAGATCCTGAGGAACATTGTCGCAAAATTTTAGAGCTTGGTTCACAATATTTTTTGAGATATGATCTGTAGAAGTTAGGTCTTTTTTAGGCTCCTGAATTTCATCTCAAAGATCGGATTGGAATTATGTAAAAAGTGGTTGTAAGTACACGGATTGTAGTTTCTTGTCTATAAATTTCATAGCCAAAGGAGAAAAAAGTAACACATGGCAAGTCATGCAATTTTTCTCTACTGAACCAGTCCATAATTAGGTCATTGTGGGACATTGGACATAACTTTTCCTCAAAGAATCCAAACCAAGTTAGAACTATGGCATTTGAAAGAAGCTTCAGAGGACTACTACAGGGCCAAATTTCAAATATTGAGGATCTTTAATTATAGAGATAATTAAATTTCAATATAGAGCTCTGCAAAAGCAAGTAAAAGGTGTGTATTTTTTTTTCTTTTTTTTTTTCTGAATTGCATAAGTCTTGTTTTAAGAATCAAGTTGAATTGATTCCAAGGGTATATTGTAGAATAGATATCAGTATTGGTTTCTAAAATGGCCCCTAAAAGGAATTCAACACCCTGTAATCCTTTAGAAGGCTCTACTATGACTCATGAAGACGAAGAACAGAAACATGACATATCAAAATTACAAGAGCAAGTACAACAAATTTAGCTCTTGCAAAGAGCAACAAAAAATGACATGGAAGTTTTGAAGAAAGGTGTGGAAAGTAATATTGATGGTTTGAAGAAAGGCGTGGAATCTAATATAGATGGCATGGAAGCTGGCATGGAACCTAAGATGGATGACATGAAAGCTAAGATCGATGAAAAAATGGAAAACATGAAGAATGATCTAAAAGGGTTGACAAAGTTGATACAAGAAATGTTTCCTAATGGTGAAAAGACACTAGAGGAAACTCATGATGAGAAAAAAATAAATGTTAATAGTGATTTCATAAACTCTAATGTTGGTGGGAAGAACCACCATATTCCAAAAATGGATATGAGGAAGTTTGATGGAAAGGATCCTATAACATGGATACTACAGATGGAGCAATATTTTGATCTTCATAATGTGAAAAAAACACAAAAGGTACGTATTGAAACTTTACATTTAGAACAAAATACATTTTTATGGTATCGATGCCTTTGCTCCCGTAAAAAAATTGTCACTTGGTAAATTTTTACGGGGGAAATGATAGCACATTATCAGGATACAAAGAGCAACACCTTATTTAGCCAATTGATAAATATCAAACAAAAGGGTTTAGTGGGGGAGCACATTGAGGACTTCCAAAAATTGAATATAAGGGTAACTGATATTCCAGAGGAACATAGGATTGATCTCTTCATAGGTACTTTAAAGGATAACATCCAACATGAAGTTCGTGTTTTGGAACCTAATTCATTGGAGATGGCATTAGGTAGGCAAGAAAAAATGAATGTAAAATTACGACAACAAGGAAGCCTACCACTCACTTCTATAAGGAAGGAAGTGTTGTGATGCCTAGATTTCCACAGCCTACAAGGTTGACACCACAAAAATTGGAAGAAAAAATAGCAAAAGGGCTTTGCTACAGTTGCGATAGCAAATACACTAAAGGTCATAAGTGTGCTGAGAAGAAATTATTTTACATAGATTGTGAAGAGGAAGAAAATGAACAAGAAGAGGATATGCACCAGGAACCAACCCTAGAAGAGGAAGAAATGAGTCCGACCATATCATGTAATGCATTGGCAGGAATTACCACTCCTCAAACTCTCAAGATAGAAGGACATATCAAGAAGAAAAAGGTAATAGTGTTGATTGATTCAGGTAGCACCCATAATTTTATTCATTGTAAAGTAGCCAAGGAATTGAATTGTTTCCTATACCCAGCACCAGAATGTCAAGTGATGGTTGCAAATGGAGGAACTATAAATTTCTCTGGAAAATGCCATAATATCAAGCTAACCATGGGGGAATATGTATTGAATATTCCAATGCTTTCCATTCCTATAGGAGGTGTCGATGTTGTACTAGGAGTACAATGGTTACAATCTTTGGGGACGGTAGCTTTTAATTTTCAAGAAATTTTCTTGAAATTTTTTTCAGAAGGAAAGAAAGTTGAATTACGGGGTATTGCGGGGAAGCCAGGAAGGATAATAAGCTCTAATGTCATGACAAAGCTTCTAAAGAAAGAACAGCGAGGCGTAATTGCACAATTATGCTCACTAGAAGTTCCAACATCAAAATCATCTATTTCTACAAATCTCCAACAAGTCTTGGACAATCATTCCAAGGTGTTTGAAACTCCCAAAGGACTCCCACCTATTCATGATCATGATCATGCTATTCATTTGATTCTAGGAAGTGTTCCTCCAAACATCAGGCCTTATAGATATCCTTATGTCCAAAAGAGCGAAATTGAACGTATGATTGCAGAAATGTTAAAGGCGGGTATAATTAAACCTAGTCAAAGTTCTTTCTCTACTCCTATAGTATTGGTACACAATAAGGATGGATGATGGCACATGTGTCTAGCTTATAGGGAGCTCAATAAGATCACCATTAAAGAATATTTCTCATTCCTACGATTGATTAATTATTGGATGAATTACATGGAGAAATTTATTTTACCAAGTTGGATCTTCCTTCAGGATATCATCAAATTAGAATGAAGACTGAAGATATTTTGAAAACAACATTTCGAACTCATGAGGGTCATTATGAATTTTTGGTCATGCCTTTTGGCCTTACCAATGCACCTTCTACATTTCAAGGGTTGATGAATTCCATTTTCAAACCCTTAGAAAATTTGTGCTAGTATTTTTTGATGATATACTAATATACAATAGGTCTTGGAAGGATCATGATCAACGTGTTGACAGGGTGCTCAAACTATTGCAGGAGAAACAATTATATGCAAAAACATCCAAATGTTTCTTTGGAGTGCAAGAGGTGGAATATCTGGGTCATATTGTATCTCACGAGGGTGTTAAGGTATACCCTAACAAAATTAAAGCCATTAAGGAATGGAAAGTCCCCACAACCATAAAGAAGTTGCGAGGATTTCTTGGGTTAACATGGTATTATCACAAGTTTGTTAAGAATTATGGGAGAATAGTAGCACGTCTAACAACATTATTGAAGAAAGATGCATTTTCATGGACTGTTGAAGCAACTAAGGCCTTTGAACATCTTAAAGAGGCAATGTGCCTAACACCAGTCTTATCTATGCCAAAATTCACAAAAACCTTTATTGTGGAATGTGATGCCTCAAGAAATGGAATTGGTGCTATTTTAATGCAAGAAAGAAGACCCATTTCTTTTGAAAGTTGTCCAATTAAAAGAAAGTATTTACAAAAAACTATTTATGAGAAGGAAATGTTAGCATTACTGCATGCACTAAAGAAATGGAAAACTTACCTAATGGGAAGACACTTCAAGGTAAAAAATGATCATGATAGTCTTAAACACTTTTTGGAACAAAGTTTATCTTCATAAGAGCAGCAAAAATGGGTCACAAAGATGTTGGGTTATGACTTTGAAACAATCTACAAAGAAAGGAAGCTAAATGTTGTTGCAGATGCACTCTCAAGAAAGAATGAAGAGGTGGAAGCATTGCTTTGTGCCATTTCTATTATCCAAACAGATTGGATATCCAAAGCAAGAGATATATGGAAGAAAGATGAAGAAGTGTGGGCACTCATTCAAAATTTGCATCAATATCCTAGTACATCTGATACATTTATTTGGAAAAACGATTCCTTATGGTACAAATATCGCTTATATCTTTGTAAGAATTCCCAAAAAAACAAAAGATTCTTTTGGAATTGCACACTTCTCCTTTAGGAGGACACTCAAGATTTTTAAAAACTTACCATAGGGTGAAGAAATAATTTTTTGGGACATGTCCCTCAAGCAAGCTAACAAGGATAAGAAATTATCACCAAAGTACTATGGTCCTTACAAGGTGTTGCAAAATATTGGTACTATGGCATACAAATTGGAGCTTCCTACTTCTTCAGGAGCACATCCAGTTTTCCATGTTTCATGCTTAAATAAGGTTATAGGTGAAAATATTCCAGTTCAAACAATATTTCCAGAACTTGATGAGGAATGAAAAATCATATTGGAACCTGAAGCAGTCACAGAAACAAGAACTCGATAGCCACGGAATCGATCAATTTTAGAGTATCTCATCAAGTGGAAGAACTTACCGACTGAAGATTCTACATGGGAGGATGAGAATTTTATACCAAAGCACCCAGAGCTACTCAAGCATTGAGGACAACACTTTTTTGAAGGAGAGGGGCATGTTAGGTCCCTATATTACTAGTATAGTTCCTTATTGTTGTTCGTGTAACCCCCTTATTGTTATTATTGTAGCCCTATAATGCCCATATTGTTATTAGTGTGCCCTTAAATTATTATTTTTAGGTCGGCTAGGATTACATTGTGGCCCCATGGACTCCTATATATAGAAAGGAGGTTTTTTAATTTGAATCATCCAAGAATTGTTCATTCATGTAATGTATTGGAGGTTGCCCCCTCGAAGTGGCTTATTTCTAAGGCATTGATATCTCTTTTCTTCTATTTTTGGAGCTGGTTTCCCAATAAGACAAAAATATATAATGGACTACATTGTGGAAACAAAGGGATCAATATGTTCATGAGCTTATGAATTTGTTCCATAACCCATGCACAAAGTTGGGTATCAAATATTCAAAGAAAAATTTGGTGCTTAAATATTGCAGTTTTCTGCATAGATACATCCAGGAGGAAATGGAGTTCCTCAACATCTCCTCGCTTGGTGCAACATAGCAGTATGCTATCAAGATTGAGAATAAATTCAAATAGAAGAATCAAGACTTTACATCCATGAATTAGAAGCAAGGGAAAGGCATCCCAAACTGAAAAACAAAGGGCAAGGCCAAGGCAAGGTATACCAACACAACCCATCAGAGCTTCAAGTGAAGAAAAACACCATGAAGCCAGAGAAGGACACGAGAAACTGGTGTGAGTTCCATAAGAGATCCAATCACAACCAAAGTGAGGGTCGAGAAAAGCAGGTGGTTGAGTTGAAGGCTTCTGAATTAGATGCATGTTCTAATTCTGAATCAAAGGCTGATAAGATGAATGAAAAGGAGAAGCAGGTTATTGATGTGGAGCATAATGTCACCGTTTTCACCAGCAATATCTAGAAGGAAGAAGCCGAAGATCCAAAGGAGGGGAAGTGCCTCTTAGATTCCTAGATGTGGATGAAGGGTTCCTCGCTACAGTTAATTGTTGACAATAGGAGCCAAAATAACCTCATTTCAGTAGAGATCATGAAGTAGTTGTGTTTGCTGAACACAATACACCCACAACCATACAACCTTGGGTGGCTACACCATGGATGGGTTCTCCGTCCCAAACAATAGTTTCACCTTCCCTACAACATGAAGCCCTTCACAGATGATGTATTATGTTATGTTTCTCCTCTTGAAGTTTGTGATGTATTCTTAGGCCAGCCATAATTATGGGAGAGACATACTATGCATGAGTCTTAGCCTTGTGTTGTTATTGTTACTTTGGGTAATAAGTTGTATAGGATACCAAAGGTAGCACCAACTATCACCATCTCTTTGATCATTGTGAAGCAATGTAGTAAGATCATTTCCAAAACTGGGAATTTTTTTTTCCTTATGGTCCGCCCTCAGGGAAAGAAGAAGACTATGGCCACAACCTCTAGACAAGGCTCCTTCGCATGACAACAACATATGGATAAGGAATGGAGGAGTACGAGACATCTTCACCTCACCTACAGAGGTGCCCCTGCACTTTCAGATCAAGCACTCCATCTATCTGACCCAAGGAGTGTTGTTACACAATGGATCAATCTATCAATGCTTAGTTCTAGAGAATGAAAAATAAAGAAGCTGATTTAGGAGTTGTTGTATAAAGGTCACATCAACCAAGGTCATTGCCTTGTGGGAGCCCAATCATGTTGGTACCGAAGAAGGATGAGAATTGGAGACTATTCATTTACTATCATTTGCTAAACAAGAGCATTATATAGAATAGATATTTGATTCCATGGATTGATGACCTTCTGGACCAACTCAAGGGGGTCAAATATTTCATCAAGATTGACTTGAAGTTCACGTATCACTAGGTAGCAATTGAACCCTCTGATGTGTGGAAGACCGCCTTAAAATCCAAATAGGGACTTTTCGAATGGCTAGCCATGCCTTTCAAGTTGACGAATGCTCCTGCAACTTTCATGAGAATGTTGGAATACATCTTACGACCATTCACTAACTCATTCGTGGTGGTGTATTTGGATGTGATCCTAATCTTTATCTAGAGTTGGGAAGATAGCCTCCACCACATTAGATAGGTCCTCCAAACACTGCGGAAACATAAGTTGTGTGAAAATTTGGAGAAATTCACTTTTTGCATGCCCCATGTTCAATATCCGGGGTGCATGTGGACCCAGCCAAGATCTAGGTCATTCAGTATTGGCCAACCCCAACACTTTAATAGAGTTCTATATCTTTTTGGGTCTTGCCAATTTCTACTGTGGGTTCATGTTGGGGTTCTCTAATATCACTTTGCCTTTGAGTCAAGCCACCAAGGGAAGAGCGAAAGAAAAATTATTTTGGACTGAATCTCAATAGAAGGTCTTTGCAGAATTGAAGCACCACTTCTTCTTTGAACTAGTGCTCACATTACCAGACTTGTAGCAACCATTTGAAATTGCGACATAGGCCTCTGACTATGCTATTGGGGCAGTACTTACTCAACAGGGACATCGAGTGGAAGATCATAGTGAGAAAATTTAATACACATTCTAAAAGTATCCCACCTATGACAAATAGATGTATTCCATTGTGAAGGCTCGCCGACAATGGAAGGATTACAGTAATATTCCCAAATGGGAAAAGCAAGAATATAGTCCGAAACCATGGAAATAGTAGTGTAAAACATCATATCAAAGTATGCTACCAATATGGAGCTTATTTATACATCATAACAATAGCAAACATGTTTAATATAATGGGCTAAAAACCATAATACAAGATAGAACAAGCCTCCAATAAATAAAACCCTCAATAAGGGGTGCTGCTACTATATCAAAAATGCCAGAAGACTACTACAACATAGTCATGGATGCACTGCTACAGAAAATGAGTACAAAAAAGATCATGGGTTGATATATGCCTCAAAAGATACAACAAATACATATCAAGGCTCTATACAACCTCCAATGAAGAACCCCACAAGGGTTTTCAGAAATACACCACCATACAAGATGGGAATCAAAGCCCTAGGGCTGAAGATTCACTGCAACATATAAACTGAAAAGATATGGATGATCTGATATAACAATAAAGATATCCCCCTCCAATAGACTATGTTGGAAATACTGAGAGGGGGGGGGGGGTGAATCAATATTCTTTTCAATTAGAACATTAGTTAGTCTTCAATTATTATCAGTGTTTGTACAATGATAGTAGAAAACAAGTGGAACAAAAATGTACACAGTTTTTAAGGTAGAAACCCACTCTGAGACAAAAACCACCTAATGCTTTTCTAATAATTCTTTAATATTCAACTCCAATTGAAAATGAAGCTCCAACTTCTTAGACTCTAGAAAAGCATTCTTCTCCAGCTCCCAATGGATGGATGCCCCAACACCCAATGAGCTACAACTCACCCTAGCACCACCCTACCACCCTATAGAAGAATAAAAGAAGAATGGACTCCTGTACCAGGGAAAATGGCCCACTTTACAATGATATAGAATGATGTAGAAGAAGAAGATATACTAGAACGTAACCCCAACTTTGACACAACCAGCTTATGATGATCATAGACCTCCCAACACTGCCTCTTCAACCCTTGGTAGATAGACACTAGTACAATTTTTACAATAATGTATTTACAATGACTTAGTACAATGATAAGTTTACAATGATTGTATGCAATGCTGCCCACTTGAAGAATTCATATGATGAACTTCTTGCTGCTATTATTCACCTTGATTACTGCTCTTGTCATGCTACCCTCTACTGCACCTTACTTTGCTTTGCTACCATAGAAATTCTGGTCCTTTGCAACCCTTGACAACACATGATCTAGCTTTTTCTTGCCTTATAGGTGCTTGATATTGAATCTGGTGTATCTCTGTTATTTCATATCCTCAATATCTGATTTTCAGTCCTGTAGTATTCCTTTGAGTCATAATTCCAATGCCACAATATGACCCAATTTGGATTCTTCAAGAGAGAGTTATACCCAATCTCTCACAATGACTTAATTATGGACTGTTTCAGCAAAGCGCACCTGTATGGGGTGCCACGTGTCACTATTTCTTCATTTGGATTTGAAATTGATAGAGAGAAAAGTATAAGTTGTTTGATTTCTGCCACTTTTACGAAATTCCAATGTGATACTCAGAGAGAGAGTTATGATGAATTTACCAAGGTCACTTCTTTCATATGAATTTCAGGAGCCTATAAAAACCCTGGCTTCCACAGATCATATCTCCAAAAATATTCCGCTTCTTCCTATAAAAATTTTACAGCAGCTTCCTCGGGATTTTGGCTTCACCTCATAAAAATTTTCACTTCTGAACCTTCTTAGAAAAAAATTTATAGCGCAAATTCCACGATGACTTGTTTCAGATGGAGAAATCCCTGGCATAAGGAGGAAATGAGGATCACAATTTATATAAATGCTTAGGTTGAGAGGGGCTTCAACAAGTGAATTTGGGAGGGATTTTAGGAGCTTAAAAAATATTAATTATGACTTTTCAATGAACCATGCCCCAACCCCATGGGGTTTTAGCCCACTAACTGGGGGTACAACCTTCAAACATGAATATATCTCAAACTATGAAGAATTACATGGCATGCCATATATCAACGAAAACATCTCAAAATTCCCATGCAATATTGGGTTAGCCCCTGGTGCTGCTTGGGTTGACATCAATGACAACCGCTGATTAACAATCCCCCCCTTTGGCATTTATGGCAACACAAGTACTCCCCCTACGATCATGACACCTCTTCCTACAACATTCTCGCCCCCTTTGACATCAATGGTAAAGGGTAACTCCCCCTGAAGCACAACCATCCTGTGTTCCTATACACACTTCCACTCCCCCTGACACACAACCATTCTGTAGACTTGTAATATAATTCCACTCCCCCTTTATATTCTGAAAGAGGAAAATCTAATGAGAGCTTGGGAGAATCCCAAGCTTCTTGTGAAGATATTCCAATGCTGGTGAATATTTAATATGTGATTCTTTTGGTGCTACTTGTCAAACTGCTTGCATAACATCTGGTCGAGAGGTTGTTACATATAGAAGACTACTAATCATATATCTATACAACCTTCGATCCACATCCTTAGATGAGTCGTCTATGCTCAATTTGCAATCTGTTACCATTGGAGTAAGGATGGGTTTGCAATCCTCCATTTTAGATTTCTTGATCATTTCCTTGATGTACTTGGCTTGACATATAAATATTCCTTTCTCTTGCTGAGATATTGAATCCCTAAGAAGTATGTCAGCTCACCAAGTAAAGACATCTCAAAATCACTTTGCACCTTTACAGCCAACTTCCTACTTAGTCGATCATCATTGCTACCAATTATTGTATCATCCTCTTTAGCTATTAGACATGCTTTAGTTGCTTCATCCAGAACATATATGTCATTTGGAGCTCGACTTGATGTAGCCACAATTTAACCATACACGCCTTTCCTTATTTCACATTTCGTGGAGTTGAATAGTATTGTGTTTCCTTGATCACACATTTGTCCAACATTGAGCAGATTGTGATTCATGTTTTCAACCAATAGAACATTCTTGGCTAGAGCATCTTTTCTTCTGAGAGTGACAATAACTGATCCTATAACATTTGAAGATCCATCATTTCCAAAGGACATGGTTCCATCCTTCTTCTCTTTTAGAGATACAAATTTATTTCTATCTCCAGTCATATGCGTTGAGCAACCGCTATCAACATACCACACATCTTTGTTATTTTGAGCCTTGAAAGCGAGAGAACAATTATCATTCTTCTTCTTCTTCCATGTTCATTTGTTCTGTGGCTTCGAACATTCTTCTAGAGGATTCTCAAGTCTGCAGTATTTGGCTATGTGTCCAAAGTTTTGACATTTGTAACAATCAATATTATTTCTTAAATGTTCAAATCTATTGATGTTTCACTGAGCCCTGGGAGGGTCATATTTGACAGCTCTCCTAGAATTGTGTTTTTTCCTAGGGTATGCGTGACCTTCTACAACTTTATGACCAAATTTTCCACATGAATAACAGTAGCCATAAAAAATATGTTGGTACCTGGATGGAAATTTTCGTCGAGGAATTGTCTTCCAAGGCTGTTCTTGTGAATCTTGTCTAGTGAAGTATACATGCATGTCAGATCTCATAGGTTCATTGTATTTTGTTGTATAAGGTCCTGCTTCTTCTTCTTTGTAACCGATGCCAGTTCTGTCATTGTAAGATCATTGATTGTTGATGAGTTATTCCAATGCCCTTAAGCTGTTGGCATAGTTTTGGATCATTTTTCCTTTCTTCACTTCCTCACACAGCGAGACTACTTCGGCTTCTAATTCTTCCCTTTCTTGGTTTCTTTCTTCCAACTTCTTTTCAAGTGACTCTTCAATGCATTTTTGTTCTTCAACTTGAATTTTGAGACCTTGTACTTGTTCTTCAAGAGTATTGGAACGGATATTCTCCACCTTGAGATGTTTTATAAGCTTGATTGCTTCCTCATAAAATTATTCTATGGTCCATCCTTCTTCTTCGTTGTTTGATACCTCTTGTTTATTTTGCTTGGGTTTATTGTGCTTGGCCATAAACAATACTCTCTCATTGGCTTCTTCTTCACTGCCATTGTCTTCATTGGATGATGAGCTATCTTCTTTAGAGAGAAAGTTCCTTTTGGATCCTTGCTTGTTGAATTTATTAAAGCCTTTCTTTCCTTTTGAGTTTCCATTACTTCTGTTTGGACATTTTGCTGCAAAATTCCCAACCTCATTACAGCTAAAACATATCAATGGAAGTTTACCTTTGAATTGTTCCTTACCAATTTTTAGTTTTCTTGTGAAGTAAGAATATTCTTCATCTGAAAGACCTTCTTCATCATCTCCCTTTTCTTCACACTTGTAGGTGCATGTCTTTTCAATTGAAGGTTTTTTATCCTTATTGGTTTTCTTATATGAAACAAATGCAATTTCTAGATTCGAAGTACCCTCTTCTTCATCAAGTCTCATTTCATATGCTATGAGAACTCCATGTAATTTCTCTTTGCTGAGTTTGTCCATATTTTCACTATATTCTTAGACCAATACCTTTGGGTTGAATCTCCCTGGTAACGTTCTAAGAATCTTCCGTATAATAGTCTTCTTGTCAACTGGCTCTTCCAATCCTTCCAAAGTATTGGTTATTTCATCAATGTATTGGAAGTATGCAGGAATGTTGCAATCTTCTTTCATTCTGAGTTGCTCAAATTTTTCTCTATAGATTTGAAGCTTTTCTTCTTTGACATTTGAGTCACTTGCATATATATTCTCAAGCCTATCCCATACATTTTTGGCAGTTTTACAACCCAACACCTTATGATAAGCAGATTCAATAAGTCCACTGATAATAATATTCTTTTCTTTTGCATCATTTACCAAATTCTTCTTACCTTGTTCATCTGTAGTTGATTTAAATCCATTCTAAATAGTGTCCCATACTTCATAACCTTTCACCAAGAGATAGACCTCCATTCTTCCTTTCCAGAGTGCATAATTATTTTCATTGAATAGAGGTACACCATTCTTGGTATGCTCCATGACCTCCTTCCAGCTGTTAAAATGCTATTGAAGGAACAAAGCTCTGATACCAATTGTTGGAAATACTGAGAGGGGGGGTAGGGTGAATCAATATTCCTTTCAATTATAGCATTAGATAATATTCAATTATTATTAGTGTTTGTACAATGATAGCAGCAAACAAGTGGAACACAAATGCACACAGTTTTTAAGGTGGAAACCCACTCCGGGACAAAAACCACCTAATTCTTTTCTAATAGTTCTTTAGTATTCAACTCCAATTTAAATAAAGCTCCAACTTCCTAGAATCTAGAAAAGCATTCTTCTTTAGCTCCCACTGGATGGACACTCCAACGCCCAAGATTCTTTAGTAGTCAATTGAACGGATGCCCCAACAACCAATGATATAGAATGATGTAGAAGAAGAAGATATACTAGACCATAACCCAAAATTTGACACAACCAACTAATGATGATCCTAGACCTCCCAACACTACCTCTTCAACCCTTGGCAAATAGACACTAGTACAATTTTTACAATAATGTATTTACAATGACTTATTACAATGATACCTTTACAATGATTGTATGTAGTGATGCCCACTTGAAGACTTCATATGATGAACTTCTTGCTGCTATTATACACCTTGGTTGCTACTCTTTTCATGCTACCCTCTGCTACACCTTGCTTTGCTTTTCTACCGTAGAAATTCTGGTCCTTTGCAACCCTTGACAACACATGATCTAGCTTTTTCTTGCCTTCTAGGATCTCAATATTGAATCTGGTGTATCTATATCATTTCAGATCCTTAATATCTAATTTTTGGTCCTGTAGTATTCCTCTAAGTCAACTTTCCAATGCCATAGGTCTTACGCAATTCGGATTCTTCAAGAGATAGTTATACCCAATCTCTCACAATGCCCTAATTATGGAGTGTTTCAAAAGAGTGCACTTGTACGGCGTGCCACATGTCATTGTTTCTTTGTTTGGCTCTAAAATTGATAAAGAGAAAATTACAGACTGTGCACCATCCGCCACTTCTTATGGAATTCCAATCTGATACTCAGAGAGAGATTTATGATGAATTTACCAAGGTCACTTCTTTGAGATGAATTTCAGGAGCCTGCAAAAACCATGACTTCCATAGATCATACCTCCAAAAATGTTACTCATCTTGATCTGAAAGTTTTATAGCATCTTCCTCAGGATTTCAGCTTTGCCTCATAAAAATTTTTGCTTCTGAACCTTCGTAGAAAAAATTTAGAGCACAAATGCCACGATGACCTGTTTCATATGGAAAAATCCCTTGCATAAGGAGGAAATGAGGATCACAATTTATATAAATGCTTAGGTTGAGAGGGGCTTCAACAAGTGAATGTGGGAGGGATTTTAGGAGCTTAAAAAAATATTAATTATGACTTTTCAATCACCCATGCCCAACCCCATGGGGTTTTATCCCACTAACTGGGGGTACAACCTTCAAACGTGAATATATCTAAAACCGTGAAGAATTACATGGCATGCCATATATCAACGGAAACATCTCGACAAGTAGAAACCATCAAAAGCATTATTGACCTAGAATATATTAATTTGGTAGGTAAAAATTCCCATGCAATATTGGGTTAGCCCCTGGTGCTGCTTGGGTTGACATCAATGACAACCTCTAATCAACGGAATCTCTAGATGAAATTCTAATCCCTTCACTAGAAAACCTTCTCTCCAAATGGTGTACTAAAAGCACCCTGCAAATCCTCCCTGAAAATAATGCAGTCCAAGATAGAAACTGCACTGTAGGGGCAAATAAATAAGTGGCCTGATGCCAAATGCTACAATAAGGCTCAAGGGCATTCCTCATTAGCCTCCCAATGGAAGGAAACCTTCCTCCACTGAAAAACAGATCAGAAAACACCCAAATGTCTTCTCCAGTGCTGCAACCTATAACTCAACACATCTCTCAATAGAAACTGCGTTGTACCATAAGACCGAAGCTTGGCCTGATGCCTCAATGTGGAAATGTAGTGCAAAGCTCTTCCTAGAGGCTTCTGAAGGAAAGAAGTGGGATTTCCAACCAGGAACACCCTGTGCTAAACACCACTGCAATCTTAGCTAAATAACTGAAGAGAGCTATATGTCTAAATAGAACATATATCAAAATATAATAAACCAAAACATGAATGACTATGGCTGCCATCCTCTTCCTTATATATGTTGTGAGCTTCCTAACCCTAGGCCCCACTCATTTAAGGCATTACTTCCATGCCAAGAGTCTCCAAATAAAACTGTGCTGTCCCATAATGAATGCCACTCCTCCATGGCAGCGCTGTTTATTTGGTCAAAGTTGACCCAGTATATGTGTTCCAACCCATTTTCACACCTAAGGGTGCTAAATTAAGCTACCAAGATGTCCTCCTTTCACATTGGCATTTATTTTATTCATATTAAGGAGATTTATGGATCTCCATATCCTCTTATTCATTAAATAAGAAAGTAGAATAAAAAATTAATATTCCAACTAGCTCATGGCTAATTAGGAATATTACAATCCTTCCCTTCCAAATGTTGCTTGTCCTCAAGCAACTATGAAGGTGAGTGTTGCAACTCTTATTGTTAGTATGATTCTTAATTCCAAGCTTATGAGAAAATACCACTTTAACTGCGCATAAAAAACAACCCTAACAACATAAATGACTACTAATATCTTCAGATTTGAAATTAGGTTATCAAGATAAATGCTGTAAAAATATAGATATATGCATTAGAAGAAATTAAACAGTAGAAAAAAAAAGATTTACTCCATGCATCCAATAGAAAAGACAAGATTATATCAAATGAATTTTTTATTAATGGCACCTGGGAGGAAAACACAAGAGGGTGTTCCCAGTTCTCCTCAATGGGATGGGTTCTTGTATGTCCTGAGCACTTCATATTTAGAATTCCTCTCTCTTGATGGTGTAGAAGTATGGCTATGATGGTGGATCGATAGCTAGACCAAGAGTTGAGATCCAAAGTGATCTCTAGGAAAAAAAAGGTGATAAATGAATGGGAAAACCTCTCTATTTATTAAAAAAATTGAGTTAGTCTAGATATTGGTGCATAGTTAAAATATTATTAAGCAAATCAAGATCCAACTTCTATGGAATGTTTTATTATATTTGTTGGAGGGAAAAGGAATTTGACTTGGGTCAAATCCCCTTATTTGTAAATAAATAAATGATTTATTTATCATTTTAAGGATGTGGTTAAGTAATAATAAATAGATAAATGATTTATTTATCATTTTAAGGATATGGTTGAGTAATAATCAAATAAATAATGATTTATTTAATTATTTAAGGGAGATTTAGTCATATTTAACAAAGAATATTATTTAAGTAATGTTTAAATAATTATGCTTAGAAAATAATAAGATAAATAATTATTTATCTAATTAATTTCCTTGTTTCTGCCTCCCACTTCCAAAATATTTACAGAAAATGAGTTGAAGCCAGAGATGAGGACATCACTGAATTTCTCAACAAAATTCCCTCCATGGTTAAAAAAGAGGACAATTTAGCCCTCATGAACCAAATCAAAGAGGAGGACATAAGCAAAATCATTTGGTATATGGAACCTGATAAAGCCCCCGGGCCAGATGGGTTTACTAATCAATTTTATAGTATATGCTGGGAGATAATTAAAACAGATCTGGTTAGGATGATCAGAGGATTCCTTCAAAAATAAAAAATGGGGGGTAGCAACAATTATACGTTTTTAGCTCTAATTCTGAAAGAGTCAAATCCGAGCTCCTTTGATAGGTTCCAGCCTATCTCTTTATGTAATGTCTCATATAAGATCATAGCAAAACTCCTCGCCAACCGAATTAAGCCTCTTCTAGGTAGGATTATCTCCAGCTCACAAGGAGGCTTCGTTAAAGCAAGACACATTCTGGATAATGCAATTCAGGTATAGGAAACTATGCACTCTAGTAATCTCAGAAAGAAAAAGGCATGTTGGTCAAGCTGGATATGGCCAATGCCTTTGACAGGGTAAACTTGTCATTTCTCTATAAAGTACTTCAATCTTTTGGATTCTCACAAGATTTTTTCAACTTAATTATAGCTTGTACCAGTAGACCTTGGATTGCCCCTTTGGTAAATAGGAGGCCAAATGATTACTTCCAAGCAATGAGGGGGCTAAGGCAAGGATGCCCCCTCTCCCCATTCCTATACATAATCCTAGCAGACACTCTAAGAAAAAAATTGGATAAGGACAAGGAGGATGGAGCAGCTCCAAGTCTGAGAATAACGAAGGAGCTAGATCCAATAAACCACGCACTTTTTGTTGATGACTCCCTCATGTTGGGAGGAGCCTCCTATAGAATCACCTCAGCATTCAAAGACACCCTCCAAGCTTACTGCAGAGTCTTAGGGGCTTTGATCAATGACAGGAAAAGTGTTGTTTACAGTTGGAATCTGGAAGAAAATGAGATGCAGAAAGTAGCTCGAATTCTGGGTTTCAAAGGCCACTCTAAATGGGATAAGATCAAATATCTTGGCATGCCTCTCACACTGGGCACTAATAGGACTATACTGTGGGAAGGAGTGATCAATAAACTCAAAAGAAAAATCGAATGCTTGGGAGGCCAGTGGTTAACATACAACGGCAAGTTAACCCCGATAAAATCGGTCTTGTCAGCACTAAAAATTTATGAAGCCTCATACCTCTTGGCCCCCAAATTTATCATAGGGAAGCTAAAAAAGTTAATTCGAGACTTCTTGTGGCATGGAGGCAGAGGAAACCAGCAAAATATGAACCTAATTAAATGGGAGACAGTCAAGCGTTTAGTGAAAGAGGGCGGCCTCCAAATCAGAGCCCCGAAGCAGGAAAACATAGCAGTTGGATGTAAATTACTGTGGTAGATGCATAGTGACAGTTCTCACCCTGCCAGTCACACCCTCAGATACAAATATGTCCTAGGCAGAACACTCAAGAAATTGCAAGAAACCAACAGTAAACATTGCATGCAGCTATGGAGTCTGTGCAACAAAGGAGTGCACATTTTCTGTCAACACTTATATCACACTCTAGGGAATCGCAAGAAAACTAAATTATGGACGGATCAGATAATGGGACACACTCCACTTGAAAGTAACACATCCATCGAAGAAATCCGAGAGCTGTTGAAAGGCAGAGGTACCAATACACTGTTTGACATCTCCGAATGGGATGCAGAAGGCAATTGAGCAACATGGAAAGTCAATCATGTCCCACCTCACCTCAATCAGCAAGCAGAATAGCTCAAGCTTGAGCTCAGGGACGTAGCACCAGTGCATAAAATTGCTGAAGACAACTGAGGTTGGGGAACAATAGGAATTTATAAAACTGCCAAAGGATATGATCTTCAGCAATCTCAGTGTGGTAGTCATCTCCCAGCAAGCCTGTGGGTTCAGGTATGGGACAAAATGGCCTTACCAAAAATAAATTTCTTTTTGACCCTCATGTAAAAAAAATACTTACAGGTGAAAATTTACTGAAGAGAAATATAGCGGGGCCTCACATATGTGCCCTCTGCAAGCAAGAAATGGAAACTATTGACCACCTATTTGTGGATTGTTTCTTTGCCAATAAAGTTTGGACACTCACTCTCTATGGCCTCAATGCTGCAGTCCCATCCAAAATTTCTATCACCGATCTCTACCAAACATGGAAGGACCGTTACCCTCTCACCCTCATCAACAAATCTCTTTGAGCCTGAATCTGTATCATCATACCCAAGTATGTCTGTTGGAAACTCTGGCCTACCAAGAATGAGTAGATTTTTAACAATACTGCTTTGACCCCCATCAATGTAGTAGCCAAAGCAAAAGGACTCCTGCTTGAAACTTTGAGCAGCCAAAACCTCAAATCCAAATCTTCACTACACCCTGAAGAAAAATGATGGTTCGCGACCTATGTTTTCAGACATAGGAATCAACGTCCAAAAATACCTCAACACAATGCAGAATGGAGATTAAGAGATAAGGATGACATTTTCAAAAGCTGGTGGAGGAAGAAAAAGAAAGCAACGATATTTTTTGACGGGGCATCCAACGGCAACCCTGAGACTGCCAGAGCTGGGGGACTGCTATATACTTCAGATGGGAATACAAGGGAGACCTTTAGCTGGGGTCTAGGACAACGTACAAACAATCAAGTAGAACTGTTGAGTCTCATTAAAGCCTGCCAAATTGCCAGAGAAAGAAGATATAAGGAGTTACAAATATTCAGAGATTCAGAAATCCTGATAAAAAAGGTACATTCGGAAGGACAGTTCAATGATGCTGGGCTCAACAAAAATCTACTAAGGCTGAGATGCATCCTCCAAAAATTCACCTCCTTCCAATGTTTTCACATATTAAGAGAGTCAAATAAAGAAGTTGATGCCTATGCCAACAAAGGCTGCCTCCTCGCTCAAGGATAAATTAGTATAAATGAAGGAATAATATTCAAAGTAGTATCCCATGATATATATTCATACTGAAAAAGAGAATTGTAAATTTGTATGTACTAAAGGTTGTGAAGGCCTAGGCCCAATCTGAATTTCACTATCAATAAAATCTCATAACCGTTTTAGTTAAAATAAATAAATAAATAAATAAATAAATAAATAAATATATATATATATATATATAACCAGGAATATTAATTAAACTATTGTTTAACTAATTATTCCTTGAGGAAAATCAAACAAATATGGATTTATTTAGTGTTTCCCCATGGGGTTTCCTGTTTAGACCATAAAAAACTTAATAAAGGTAGTTTTACTAAGTTATTTTCATAGTGAATGCAATTATACTTAGGGTAAAATTGGTCTTACATGGTGTACTTGGGTCCATCTAATACCAATGGGTTAGACGACCAAAAAATGGTGTAACAGATTTCCCCCCCAGCGTGCGAGCAATAGGAGCTAATCGTACGACCGAAGTATGTTGTAAGAACTCAATCACTAGACGTCAAAGGGGAAGTCAAAGAGAGAGGAATGTAAGGTAGACCAAAGTGCTGAAATAACTAGACCCTGTGGAGGTAACTTGTAGGTGTGACAAGTATTTTTTATGAGTGAGTACCTGCTATAGGCAGCGGGGGAGGCATACCTATGCCCACCGAGGCAATAGTACAAATAATAAGATGTCCGGAAAACCACGTGATGGGATAATATAGGAAATTCTGGCATAAACATGAGCCAAATAAATAACATGATAATGAATCCCACATACATATTTTTCCTAGGATAACAACCAGGACTTGTATAATAATCTCTGAGTACATGAGATATAAATGCAACCCAGATGCCCCTGAACACAGGAAAGGGCTCTGAAAATCTGACTGAAAGGCTGAGGCTAACATCATCAAATGTATGGAGCTGCATCGAAGGCTGTAATGAAGAGTTCATCCGAGTGTGTGGGGGGTTACCTGTAGGGACACCCCCTCATGAGGGCTAAGAAATCTCACACACACCTCGGAATCATTGTTGTCAGCTACTGCATCACTGAACCATTAAGTATACGGACCTCGATCACGCTGAAAGGAGTTGGAGCTAAGAAAAAATCAAGTCAATGGGCAATAAGGAGTCCCTTTTCCTGATCCAAGGCACCGAACAAGAGTGGAAGCTGGAACCAAGGTACACTGCCCTTTAGACCTGTCTTCTGGAATGAATGAGCTGATGTCGATAAAAGGAGGTCCGCCATAGGTGAGGCAATAATGGATCCTCAACTAAGGCACGAGAAAAAATAGTAGAGTGACTAATAGACTAACACCAATGATGATGATGAAATGGGGGGGACTAAGTTGCGAACGGACGAATTCCCTTGTTAGAGCATAAATGGCATGGATGACCTGGAACCGATTGACACAATATCATGAGGGATAGGGGACAGTGGGACTGAAGGCCATAACGTGTGACACAAGAGAGGGACCAAGTAATGAAGGATGGAATATTATAGCGGGATGCAAAGGGACTCGAGATAGATTCCATGAAAGAAATGATGACTCAACTCGGATGCTCTAAACAAGGGTGACTCTATGGTGCTGCCACACATGTAAAGGGTCCAATGTGGACCATAAAAGCATCAGTACAAGTTGGTAACTCACGATGAAAGTCGGAACGAGCATGGAAAAGTATGGAGGCAACGTGGTGCCCCCAGTACGAGTGTTGCAACTGAAGAAATTCAATTTTGAGGAAGGGTGAAGTGGTGCTTCTTGGGAAAATGTATCTCTATGAAGTATCACATCACTAAAAACTAACAGATACCCATTTTAGGGCTTTTCAATGGTACATACAGTTCATCAAACTGAACTACGGTTTGGCCGCAGCAGGCGAAAGAAAAATTAGGGTTTTTCTTTTAATAAGGCATTTTCCCTCCCAATTCACTCATTTGCAGGTGGAGCTATGGTGAATGTAGTGAGGAGAGAAGGCCCTAAATCTTGTGGTGATGGTAGCAGACAAACTGACCATTGGAATTGAGAGAAGTCAGTTGCACGTAAGAGGCCTAATCCTACTCTTTCATTTTAGTGGATTGAAAGTTCAGTTTAGGTACCCAGAGCTCATGAACAAGCCAGGTCGCACATTTTGGGGTCTGCTCTGTGACCTGGATAGCAGGTACTGGGCAAAAAACTGCAACCTGTCCTAGGAAATGACTTGAAAAGTGTGACCTGTTAGAGAAATGGGTTTTCAGTGTTGTTTTTAGCTGATATCTGGGATTTTTATGGTTGAGGGGCATAGGTGCCCCCAAGAATGTTATGGACATGCCAAAATCTATTTAGAAAAAGGGAAATCTAAACACATTTTAATGATGTGGTGCGCCATTTATTTTCGGTATGGTTATGCAGTTTGTGAAAGGAAATAGATGATTACCAATCTCTTTTGGTACTGCATATATGAATCAAAAGGACTTTAAGTTTCTAGGTTGGCATACATGGTGTTACTATCCCAAAGAGAGGATTTTGAGATAATGAACTGATGTTCTCCCAGAAAACCCATAGGTTGGTCAACCATAATGTCTATGAGACTAGGTTGCTGATGTAATATGAAGGAATGATGGGGGGTATCATCCCTAGACTGATCTAAAGTGATATGGGACTCTAGATATTCTTCTAAATGAGGAATAATAATGGGACTAGATTCAACACGACTAGATTAACTAGGAGAGTTGTGGAGAATTTCTTCTCTTGGTCTCTTAAATATGGGTGCACCCTTACCCAAATATTGGGTGTCAATGTGATGGCCACAAGGTGCATGTGGTTTGAATGCATGAGTTCGTTGTAAGGGAGCATAAATAAAGTCAGGGGTGATGATTTCTTCCACAATGTCGTCATCGTAATAGAGGATGGGGTGACTGGTGAAATAAATACCATCTGACGTGGCAAAGATACCTGACTCATCATTATGGGAAGAGAGGTTCACATGCGCATCGTCACAAGTGGTGACAAACGAATAATCAGATAAAGAATCTACCTATCTTAAGCCCAGGGTGATTGCTAAAGGGAGGTCAAGAGAAATATCAGGGGAAGTCTCCAAGGGGACTTCTACCAAGGGTCTCATGAATGATGAAAGGTAGAAAATTGTGGGTGAAGGCTCCGTCATCTCGACATCAAGAGGGGGAATGTTAATGGGAGCATTCGTGTCCTCTAGTTTTGCCAAAGAAAAATGCGCAAATAAGGGAGCATTGGACTCGTTGCGCTTGGCCTCGAATTAGTGAACCACTTCCAAAGAGTAGCGGTACTCTTCAAGGCAGGGACAGAGGTGAGTATAGTGGCCATGGAAATCACACAAAGTGCAAGGGTGATTTGTGCACAAATACTTGAGTTTTGGGACTGAATCTGGTATAGTGACATATACCACTGGGATATCGGGCTCCGGAAACATCTCAGACCATGGACTTAAGGTGAGGCAACTCTAGACAAGTATGGGTGGTGTGGCCAGTGACATCACCTAAAGCACACTGGATGGTACACTTTGGAGGCCGAAGAGGGGCAGGGTTTGTTGGGGCAGCCTTTTCCTTTGATGCCCACTTACGAGCTTTTCCCTTCTTATGTGAAGAGGTTGCAACGGGAGGTGGTTCCTGTTGAGGTGAATGAGGCACTGTTGGAGCAGGGGAAGTCATAGGGATTGGTTGGATAGGGGTGAAAGCAAGAAAAGGTTTGGGTTGACTAGGTGGGGTAGTGGTTGGAGGATTGAGGTAACAGACGGGAATCCAAAGGGTTAGGTTAGGAAGAGAGAGGGTGGCCATAACAGGTACTATGTACACTCCTGGTGGGGGAGCCAGGAACGGTATCTAACCAGAGGGTTAATGACTAGGCGGGATGGCTCCAAGATGGCTTATTCCTAGAGGAACCATTCCAGGAGGGTAAAGGGGGTCATGAGTACCATCTGAAGGTGAAGGGTCAAGAGATGAAGGTTCAGAAGGCTGATCATAGGACATCATGAGAATCTATTAATCAAGGGAACCAAATGGAAGAGGTTGAGTGGCCACCTGACCTTTAGGTGTTTAGGTAGCCACAAATCCTTGTTGTGCATCCACCTACACCTGAGGGGGCAGTGACTACTATTGTGAGGGTTGAGAAGATGAGGGGGGCAGAGGTGCTAATGCTGGAGGAGCGGGAGCACCAAGCTATGGATACAGATAATAAGGGGGTTGGGTAATAGTGTGGTAAACAGGAGGTTGGGCCAAAAGAGAAGGCATTCCATATCCTGGATACGTGCTACCAGGAGGGGGAAAAGTGTGGGAGGTGCTGCCCCCCCCCCAAGAAAACCATAACCCATGGGATTTTGAGCGTATGGATGAGAGAGAGCTCCAACGATACCATTGGCGGCATGAGGTGCTCCCAGTGCGTTGGCACCACCAGGTCTTGGGAGATCAGGTAGAACGGTATAAACATAACTCATCTGAGTGTAGATCAGGTCATATTTTAATGCCATTTGGAGGGCGGCTTCTTTGGTTTGAGGAAAATGCGATGCGACATCTTTCATAATAAGAGGTAAGGGAGATCTAAGGAACCAGTCCATGTAGACATGGTCTTAGAAGTTAGGGGATTTACATAGGCTCTTTCTTCTTCACCATTCCTGGACATGATCGGATAGGCAGGTCATAGATGACTGATGGAAAGAAGTCAAAATTTTGATACCAGTGTCATAAAAAAGGGGAAGCTAGAATTAAGATAAAAAAGCCTAAGCAAGAGTCGCAAAGGTGGTATGAAAGGAAGTGGCCTGATCAACATACCACTTAGAAGCTGCACCTGTAAGCATTCATTGGAACAAATGAAGATGGAAAGAGTCATTGGTAATGGAGTTAGATGAACACCACATGTGGAAAGCTCAAACATGATTTGAAGGATCTTCTCCAGCAAGGCCTTCAAACTTTGGGATGTTGGAAGGGAGCTTTGTCGGCATAGCAGGCCAACTAGCGTCATGGTATATAGGGTCATTTATCAACCGGTCCAAATCAGGGAGGCTGAGGCCTGCCATGAAGGAGAGCAAGGGTGTAGCTGGGGTAGCGTCCGTTGCGGTCTCACTAGTGGTATTCCCAGCTTAAGGGCCAGGGTTACCACCAAAAGTAGGTCCTGCACCAAACATGGTGAAGGTTTCAGGGGGAGAACCAAAGGAGGAATGAGAAGGAGAACCCAAAGGACTAGAAGAAGAGTTAGTGTGCGGACTCGGTGGAGGACTAACTCGACCCCTATGTGGAGGAGTAAGTCTTCCTGCCGGAAATTGAGGATGAAGGCCAAGAAGTCTCCGGGATGAATGCTTTGGTGGCGCAATGATGACAACACAAATACGACACAAAGGAAAAAGAGACTGACAAGGGCAAAAGGGTGTAGGATCAACTGAATACAATGTCGAGACAAGGGCAGAGAGGTGCAGGATCAATTGATTTAAATGTTTTAGAGTCTTTGCTTGGCGGTGTTAACCAAGCACTTTTTCGCTTAGGGTGTGTGTGTAAAAGTGTGTAAATTTTAATTTTTAAACCCATACATTTGTAGAGAAAAATAGAAAGTGTGTTGTATGGCTGTAAATAAACCTGCAAATGACAATTTATAGGCCTACAAAAACAGAAAATAAACAGCTAATAATGAAATAATCTAAAAAAAAAGGAGGTGGGCCTCTCAACAACTAGTCTATAGGTGAGTAAAAAATTAATAAAAACACACTAAAAAAAACTAATAGATCTAAGGTCAATATGGACAGGGATCTAAAAGACAAAATCTCCTGGAAAGTGGTGTAGAAAACAACAACAAATCAGAGGAAAAAATGTTCTAAAAACGGTGGCGAAAGGACAATTCTTGAAGGGAAACATAGTGAACCCTAGAGGAAAACCAAAACAAAGCTAGATGAGGTGATTTGGATGGATAACAAGCCGATCTGAAGCGGATCTGAAGGTGAGGTATCAGATCTGAAAAAATGGCTGAAGACTCTGAAATTTCAGACAACCTGCAACAACAAAAACTCTTCCACAAAAAGTGGAGGATACTGAAGCCCTAGGAGGCTAGGTTCCCACTTAGTTGAGAGAAACAGAACAAGTACAGGTCCCAAATGGGCAAAGACAGAGGTCAGAAAACCCTGAACAGAGGCTTAGACAAACCCAGAAAACTTTCAGAAAAAATCCCTGCAAAAAGTCCAGGTTGCAGTTTCTGACCTGTTTTCAGCAGAGGTCACACTTTTTAAGCTGTAAAGTGCACCTTGAAGGTCCAAGTCAGAGGTTTTGGGCCAAAAAGTGTGACCTGCACTTTCGGTACTCTTGGTGGTAGGTTTCAAAAAAAGTTTCCATCTCAGCTGTGGCCGATGTCTGTCACCTACGCAATAGGTCCGAAAACACACGGAAGTCAGAATTTGTATTGTTTTAGGGTTTTATAGGTTAAAAAAAACATCAAGAAGAGAAAAAACAAGGGGCTGAAGAGAAATCCTAGGGTTTGAAGCAACTGGTTATGCAAGGATAAAAAAAATGACAGCGGTCGTAATAGTAAACCCGTGTGGGGTCGCTAGTTGTTAGTATGAATCTTAATTCCAAGCATATGAAAAAAGACCACTTTAGTTGCACATAACAAATAGCCTTAACAATAGAAATGACTGCTAATATATTCATATCTGCAGTTAGGTGATCAAGATAAATGCTGCAAAAATCTAGATCTATGCATTAGAAGACATTAAACGGTAGAAAAAACAAGATTTACTCCATCCATCCAATAGAAAAGATAAGAATATATCAAATGAATTTTGTATTAATGGCACCTGGGAGGAAAACACAAGAGGGTGTTCCCGGTTCTCCTCAATGGGATGGGTTCTTTTAAGTCCTCAACACTTCAGATTTAGAATTCCTCTCTCTTGATGGTGTAGAAAACCTAAAAAAAATGGAAAAGTTTTGCTATGATGGTGGATCAATAGCCAGACCAAGAGTTGAGATCCAGAGTGATATTTAGGCAACAAAAGGTGATAAATCAATGGGAAAACCCTTCTATTTATAACAAAATATTGAGTTAGTCTAGATATTGGTGCATAATTAAAATATTATTAACCAAATCAAGATCCAACTTCTATGGAATATTTTATTATATTTGTTGGAGGGAAAAGGAATTTGACTTGGGTCAAATCCCCTTATTTGTAAATAAATAAATGATTTATTTATCATTTTAAGGATGCGGTTAAGTAATAATAAATAAATAAATGATTTATTTATCATTTTAACGATATGGCTGAGTAATAATAAAATAAATAATGATTTATTTAATTATTTAAGGGATATTTAGTCATATTTAACAAAGAATATTATTTATGTAATGTTTAAATAATTATTCTTAGAAAATAATACGATAAATAATGATTTATCTAATTAATTTCCTTGTTTTGGGTTAAATATAACCACGAATATTAATTAAATTGTTGTTTAACTAATTATTCCTTAAGGAAAATCAAACAAATATGGATTTATTTAATGTTTCCCCATGGGATTTCCTGTTTAAACCATAAAAAACTTAATAAATGTGGTTTTACTAAGTTATTTTCATAGTGAATGCAATTATACTTGGGGTAAAATTGGTCTTACATGGTGTACTTGGGTCCATCTAATACCAATGGGTTATATGACCAAAAAATGGTGTAACACTTATCCTCCACCATTGGTGACACCTCCATGTGATAAGCTTTGCTCATAAGCCAAGCATCTCCCAATCCATCCCTCCATGAAATTCTCCTCCGAAGTTCTCATGAAATGTAAATGATTCATCCCACAAGGAAGCAATAGATCCAATCAAACAATCATATTTTTCCCAAGGTTCTCCCTGAAACATGTAGCATAATGAACATAGATAATATCTCTCCCAAAGGGCACATCCAATCCTTCCATCCTCACTCCAATCATTCCCATAAAAATAATAAGAACATCATAAATGTATGGGATCATAACCAAGTACATATAAACAACCATATGCAAAAAAGGAGGTGGGTCATAGTCCCACATGTGGAACCATCACAGTGTATCTCCTGACTACATCAGATAGTGATATGGTAAGTGTTTTCCACACCACTTAATTTTTGCCATTTTTTTCTCACAAGTTTTGGAAAGGTGAGAAACGTTTGGTGCCTTTGGAGTGCACCCTGAATGATACATCATATCTCTATACCCTCCTAGGGAGTGTCCTTGCTCAACATAGTTTATGGCCCAAATTTGGCCATGAATTTTATAAGGAATAATGCTCATTCTTGGAGAAATGGCCTACATATACATGGTAAAGGAATGTAGATAATCATCACGTAAAACATTATGCACATAAACATGTTCCTTACCATAAATTCTGCTCATACAAATGGAGTGGTCCATAGATAGATCCCCTCTCATTCCCAAAGAGGAAAGAAGTGGTTGTGATAACTCCCTAAAATATTTATGTATCTCCTCCATCTCTACATGATCCATGCATCTCCTTAAATGTTGACATATCTCCTCTTCAAATCCTTCCCAAGTGTACCCTCCATGATGGTGTGGTATGCTCTCATCGAATAAGTATGGTTCAGGAGAAAATATTCATGTGTTGCATGTAGTAACTTCTCTTTGATCTTGGAAGCTCTAGATAAGAATATCCTTCCATGATAATAGATGACCTCATCTTGGACTGAATACCCTTCCTCATGTAGTTGGTCATCAATTATCATACAAGTAAAAATATCCTTGGAATAATCCACCAACAACTGGAATTTCCAATATGGATCTATCCTCCACAGTGACAGTGCAGATGGTATATCATATAAATCATATGTCATATGGATTTCCTCCTCTTTGACATCTCCCATGCCAAAGTCACATAATGGAAGGCTACTACCTTCCCTCTGTTGCTCCTTTATCAACGCAAAATTTTGAAATGAGAGTGGGTAATGATGATATTGGGATAATGTCTCCCTCCTCCTTGAGTCTACCCAAGACTCTCAACGATGTACTATGACCTCCCAATGCCCCCAATTCTCCTGGATCAATGATTATTGCATCATGATGTGAGACATTCCTCACCAAATACTGATCAGGAGTCCTCCCAGGTGATTTTCCAAAAAAAAAATAATGTCCCATGGGTCAAAGTCATGTGCATAATAGATGGGACTGTTAGGTCGTTGCTTCCACTGTGTAAATCCATCTCTATTTTTAGTGTGGAAGTTGTATGTGAGGGTTATGTGTGAATGCCCTTAATCATCTAATTTTTTCCACTCTTTCTATCTACCCATTCCATCTGAAATGTCTCCCAAACTGTGGTGACCTTTGTTACACCATTTTTTGGTCATCTAACCTATTCTCATTAGATGGACCCAAGTACACCATGTAAGACCAATTTTACCCTACGTAAAATTTCCTTCACTATGTTAAATAACTTAATAAACCACATTTGTTAGGTTGTTTATGGTCTAAACAGGAAACCCCAAAAGGAAATATTAAACAAACCTATATTTGTTTGATTTTCCTCATGGAATAATTAATTAAACCATAATTTAATTATTATTCCTAGTCATGTTTAACCCAAAACAAAGAAATTAATTAGATAAACCTTTATTTATCTTATTATTTTATAGGAATAATTATTTAATCTTATTTAGATAATATTCCTTGTTAAATATGACCAAATCACCCACAAATAATTAAATAAATCATTATTTATTTGATTATCTTTCAACCACTTCCTTAAAAAGATAAATAAATAATTTATTTATTTATTTTTGACAAATAAAGGGATTTGACCCAAGTCAAATACCTTTTCCCTCCAACAAATATAATAAAATATTCCATAAAAGGTGGATCTAGATTTGGTTAACATTATTTTAATCATGCACCAAGATCTAGAATGAACCAATATTTTGTTATAAATAGGAGGGTTTTTCCTACCATTCTTCACCTTTTGTTGCCTATTAGATCACTCTGGATCTATACACTTGGTCACATTTTTCCACTATTTGCTGTGTGAGCTCCCATTGAGTTCTATTCTTTGCATTGGGTTTTCTACACCACGAGAGAGAGAAATCTTAGATCTGAAGTGCTGAGGACTTCCAAGAACCCTTCCCATTGAGGAGAATTGGAAACATCTTCTTGTTTTCCTCCCAGGTGCCCTTTAATAAAAAAATTCTTTCAAAAATTGTTCTTGTCTTGTCTATTGGATATATGGAGCAAACCCTTCTTTTTTACTGCTTAATGTCTTTCTATGTATAGATCTAGTTTTTTTCAGCTCTTGTCTTGATCAACTAACTGCAGATCTGAAGATATTGGCAGCCAATTTTGTTGTTAGGGCTATTAGTTATGCGTAGCTAAAGTGGTCCTTTTTCGTACACTTCGACAAAGGATTCATACTAACAACCTTCCCCAAAGTAATCAACCACTGCACACCCAATATCACATTGGGGTCAAGTATATCAACCACAAATAAGTGATCAGTCAATGTATATGTACCCATGGTGACAGATAAATATGGAACAAAATGCATGCACTACATAGTTCTAGCTCCCGAGACCAAAACAATAAATCCCTCAAAATCATCAGTGGGTATTTCCCTCCTCTGCACTAGTTGGGCATCAATAAAATTGTGGGTAGACCCACTATCAATGAAAACTAAAACCCTCTGATGTAAGATGGAACCTCAAACCCTCAAGGTAAAGTACTTGGGTACTCGTCTCAATGATGCAAGAGCCCCTCCAATTGGAGAAAATGCCCCATCCCCACTTCTTGATGGTGGTGGATCATCTCCTACTATGCCAGCACTTTCACCTCTTTTTGGTTCCTCTTCTTCTTCCTCCTCATCATCTGAGAAGACCTCTATATAGTGTGCCTTTCCTGCTGCACATATTTTTCTAGGTGCCCATGATTCTTGGCATGTGAAACAAACCTTCCTTCTCCTCAAATCTCTTCAGACATCATCACCAAGAGGTACTTTACTTTGGCTCTCTTTTGATAAAGGAGCCTTCTCTTCTTTTCCCTTTGATGGAAAAGAGGGCTTCTGATGAAATTTTTCCTTTTCTTTTGGCAAGGAATTTTGTAGATCTCTAGCCCTTTCAATGGCATCTTGAAGGGTAGTGGGTTTGGTAGATTTAACTAACCCATGAAGAGGTTCTGCTAACCCATCAATAAACACATAGAACCTTCTTGCTACAGATAAATCAAGATCCATAACAGAAAGTTTTGGAAATTCAGAAAAATAAGTTTCTGGATTACCTTATTGTTTGAGATTAAATAGCCCCATGAAAGGTGCCTCCGGGTCTCTTTGATCAAACCTCTCCACCAACCTCCTTGTGAATTGTGAATATGTAGTCACATCAACACAAGCCAATGTAGAAAATTCATGAAACCACCAATCATGTGCCTCATCCTCAAGGTGCAGCACTACTATCTTGATGGCATCCATCTCTGATACTTTGTTTAGTTGGAATTATATGTCTAGCTTCTCTATCCATGATTTGGCAGTACATTTAGACGGCCCATCAAATTTGGGTAAGAAAAATATGTGCATAGTTCAGTGTATATCATGATTCTGAATGAATCCTCCACCTCTATTGTAATGTCGAAGTCTCCTATTGTCCTTGATCTGAAAAAATTCTTGAAAACTCAAGTGATCCTCGAATCTTTGAGATTGAGACTCATACTCCATGAAATAGTCTTCAAGAGTGTCTTGTTCTTGAAACCCTTGATTTCCCACTATTAAGAATGTAGGAATTGTAGAACATTAGGAAACTTATTGCTACTTCATTGGTTGATCACTCTAGTGATGAGAAATGTCAGAGCTTTCACCATGTAGAAAAATTTTAGGGGATTCCTTATGTCTATCCATCTTCATCTCCTTTATTTCTCTAGAAATGTCTTACATAGTTCGAAGAAGAATATTAGGAAACTCCTTCTCCTCATATTCTCCTTATAAAGGGGTTTTACCCTTTTCTTCTTTATCATATTTATAATAAAACTTTCGGTTTCTTCTTCTATTGAGATACCTCTTCTCTCTATTTGTGAGAGGATCTCCTTATTATGAGGACATATTAGATTAAGATGCAGATGTTGAGCCAAGATTATGCTCTGATACCACTATAATATTCCCAAATGGGAAAAGAAGGAATATAGTTCAAAACCATGGAAATAGCAGTGTAAAAAATCACATCAAAGTATGAGACCAATATGGGTCTTCTTTATACATCATAATAGCAGCAAACATGTTTAATATAATGGGCGAAAAACCATAATACAAGATAGAATTAAGCCTCCAATAAAGAAAACCCTCAATAAGAGGTGCTGCCACTATATCAAAAATGTCGGAAGACTGTTAAAACACAGTCATGGATGCACTACCAAAGCAAATGAGTACACAAAATATCATGGGCTGATATATGCCTCAAAATATACAAAAAATATAGATCAAGGCTCTATACAACCTCCAATGAAGAACCCCATGAGGGTTTTTAGAAATACACCACCATACAAGATGGGAATCAAAACCCTAGGGTTGAATATTCACTGCAACATATAAACTGGAAAGATATGGCTAATCTTATATAGAAAGAAATATAGCCCCCTCTAATAGACTTTCTAGATGAAATGTTGATCCCTTAAGTAGAAAACGTTCTCTCCAAATGGTGTACTGAAACCACCCTGCAACTCCTCCCTGAAAATAACGCAGTCCAAGATAGAAAATGTGTTGTAGGGGAAAATAAATAAGTGGCCTAATGCAAAATGCTACAATAAGGTGTAATATCCCAAATTGGGAATGTAGTAGTGCATAAGAAGAATATTTGAATAGTAGGGTGAAATTAAGTCATAAAATGTGTTGAGAAACACATAGCCATCAAATGAATGAATCAATAGCAAAAGGAAGCATTTCTACATCCTCCCAAGTCGGGAAAATGCATCATTTTGACCCTGAAAACGTTATTTCTAGAGATCTGTGAAATATCTGGGAGAAATAATGCTAGGTTCCCTTAGCATATAGACTTAGGCCCTTAAATACAAAAGAGGAACTGAAACAAATCACTTATGGTAAGTTAAACAGACCTCCCCGCCTCGAATCAACTCAAAATTATCCAAATCCCATGACTTTATGTTATGCTGAGTTTACTGAAGAAAATGATAGCGTTATTTTCTGAGGGTTTCTACAGTATAATGATAGAGAATCATATATCTAGAAATTTACAGAACAATATGCCAAGAAAATGAAGATTTGGCCTCCTTAATGCATTATAAAGGTAACCCAGCAAGGGTTTCTTGAAAGCATGAGTACAAAAAGGGCAGATATGAATATTCAGCTTTGAAAAATGTAGTCTTACTGCAATACTACAGAAATATAGCTGAATAATAAAAATATGGATTAGAATCCCCTCCTCTAGCTTTCTAGGAGAAGGGTTGGCCCTTTTCCAAGGGAACTAGCTCAAATACAAGGGTCTAAACCGTGCATAGAAACTCTATGCAAAATGACGCAGTTCCTGCAAGGGATTATGTTGTAGGAGATGAGGAATAGTATGTCTTGCTTCCAAGATGTGAAATTAGCTCAGAACTATTTTTATATGATCTCTCAAGAGAAGGAAGGATCCCTCTACTTAGAAATAGATCTGGAAGTGGTGTTATCAAACCTCCACTGCAACACCCTACAACACAACAATATTTTTCTATAGAAATGACATTGAGGCTAAAGAATGGTGCTTGGACTAAAGCTTGGATGTGAAGAAATACAAAAAAGAGCTCTCCCAAGAGGCCTCTCAAGGGAAGAGGTGGGATTCCCGCTCAGGAACACTCTGTGCTCAACAACATTGTAACCCTACTAAACAACAAGAGGAAGCCAAGTCTAAACAGACCAATATAAAATGATAATAAAAAGCATGAATAAAAAAGGCTCCCATCCTCTCCATATATAGCAATTGAAACTCTTCACATTGGGTCCCATCCATATGTGCCATCAAGCTCATGCAAGTTTTCCTCCACCAAAATTGCGTTGTTCATCAAGGAGATTCAATGTATATAGACAACATTGTTGACTTGGTCAAAGTTGACTGAATCAACATGATCCCATCTCTTTCCACACCCAAGGGTGCTCAAATTCGCTGCTTTATTCTTCCTCTTTTCACATTAGGAGTGTTATTTATCCTTCTAAAGAGGTTAATGGGCCTCCCTACCCATTTATTCACCTACCTAGTGATAAAACAACTCTAATATTCCATTTAGCTTGAAGGTTAAATTTTTGGAATATTACAGTCCTCCCCTCCAAAATGTTGCTTGTCCTCAAGCAACTGTATAAGGAGAGAAAAAATTCCTCCCCTCCTCTTCTTTTTGCCTCCTCATCAAAAGTCCCCAACACTACTCAAAATGATCTGCTACAAATTTTCCCTTGAGTGTTTCTTCCCAAGCATGTAAAACCATATGGTTCACATCATAGAAAGGTGGAAGGTGTAAGTGGAAACCTCCTTGCTATCCAATAGCCTCCTCAAGGTAGGAGTGATGAAAAACATGGGGAACCTCATTCCCAATGAGTGACTCCCACACCCATGCTATCATCCAAATGAAATGAGCCAATCTAGGTAGCTCAAAAAGATCCTCAACCCCCGGTTCATATAATGTGTTCGGGCTGCACGGAGAGATAAGATCTTCCCATCCAAGTGGTTTCTCTATCCATTTATGGTAAGTATGGGGCTACTGCTAATCTTGGGCTGAAATTTCATGACCTCCAAGAGTGGCCCAAGCTACCCCACCAAACAAATAAACCATGAAGTGCCTCCTCCAAAAACTCAAGTTCTTCAAATGGCTCCTCGGACATGAAGCAAAGAGATGTAGTTTGGCAACCATGGGCTTCCCATTCCTTCTCCTAAAACATGCATCATGAAAATTATGGAGAATAATACTCCCAATGGGCATCTCCAACTCATATCCCACTCTCCAAACAAATCTCCCCATGAACATAAAAATATCAGCAATACATGGAAGAAAAAACCAATAGAAACAAGTTGTCATATGACAACCGTAAAGTGGATCATGGTTCCTCACATGGAATGAGCGCATTGCATCCTTTTCCCACATAAAATCAAACAATAACAAGTGCCTTTCCAGCCACTTGTTTTCTACCACAATAATTTTACAAGATAGAAACATGAAAGTACAAAGTGGTGTCAATGGTGCACACCAAAAATCATGTGGCTTCCCCCACAAACCACCAATGAGATAGCCAATCTCAATACTAAAAATGGCTTCAAGTACATCATCATACAATATGAAAGAAGGGATAATCCTCCATGGTACAACATGCTACTTATATAAAGTAAAGAAGTACAAAACATAATGTGGAATTATACATTCTCCACCATGTACTTGGGACCTTGAGCTGAAATGGCTCAAATGGAAATTCTCCCTCACCTTCAAATAGTATGGAAGTGGCTGTGACATCCTCTCTATCATCATCCAGGCTATGTATCTCTCCATATGATGAAATATATCATGTCAGATTCCCTCCCAAATTAACTCCTCTACCAAGAAAATATATGCATCAAAGTGCATGTAAAAGAAGTCCTCATGTGCTGCATGTAGCAACTTCTCCTTGAGCATAGAAGCTCTAGTCAAGAAGGCTATGCCATAAGAATATATTACCACATCATCCACCATATATCTATCATCTCATTCTGAGTCATCAAGAATCATGCAACCACCAAGATCCTTGGAGTACTCTACCATGAGTTGACACCTCCAATATGGATCAAACCTCCTAAGAGACAACGTTGATGATCTGCAATGTGAAGCTCCCCACATGCTGTTGTATTTTCCTTTGGCATCCCTCATGCCAAAGTCCTCCTCCAAATTTCTTCCATGCCCATCATGCAGCTCTCTCATGCTAAAAAAGAAGCATGAATATTTGGAATTTGGCCTCCCATGAGAAGCTCTCATCCAAAAATAATCTCCCAATATTGGCCCATGTAAGCATGAGTGGCCTCCATCTACTCCAATTTATGGAGGATTCCTTCCTCAAAGGAAGTACCCTCTGTTTGTCCAAATCCATGGAGAATCTCCCTTGCACCATGAAGGTGCCATCCTCCATCACTATAGCAACTTCTGTCAGCGCAGTACAGATAGTGAGAGTGGGTGGTGCTAAAAATGGGAGAGTGCCTTCCTCCTCGTTGAGTCTATCCCAAACTCTCTGCACTGTACTGGACTCCTCCAAAGTCTTCACTTCTTTGGAATCAAAGAGGGGTGAACCACATGGCAAGATGTCTCTTACCAACTCCAGATCTGGTGGCCTTTTAGGTGGAATGCCTACATTAAGTGAGACATCAATGTCAAGAGTAGATTGTACATATGGTTGGGCAACCTTGCCCTTGCCCTCACAGCGCAAATTAGTCTGCCTCTTCCTTGCATTAGCTCTCTGAAATGGATAAGGTTGTGTGCTCCTCATCAAATGATGATGATGTTCCTCCCTATATCCTCATTTTATCTGCAATGTTCCAAAATCATGCTATCCATTGATTGTGCCTTGACCTCCATATGTGAGATCCTGGGGAACTTCTTGCAATGCTACAAGAAATCCTCCTGTTGGAGCATGTGCTCCACCTCCCTCTGCATGAGGTACTAGATATGATATAGATGTGATAGTGCTTTAACCCCCATCCTTATCTTCATCTTCAATATGAATAGGAGGTAACTACTCAATAAGAGGATCCTCTTTTGCAAAAGTAACCTTCATGCCCTCTTGTCCAAGGTTATGAAACAAGGATCTTGCCTCTAGCAAGGTATCATGCAAGATGTGAGCTTCTCCAACAAGTTTCTGAAGTGGTTTTGAGTTTGTAGGTCCTTCAAACTTATGAAAAAGTTTTATTTGTTTAGGTTTTATTGTTTCGTGTCCTTTATCAAACCTCTCTACCAATCTCTTAATGAACTTTACAAAAGAAAAAGTATTGAAATTTTTCAATGAAAATGACTCAAACATCCACCAAGCATAGGCCTTACCTTCAAAGTGTAGCACTGCAACTATGATGGCTTCATCTTTAGAAACTTGGTGCTACTACAAATAATTATGCAAATCCTCCAACCAAGCCATGACTGAACTATTTGGGGATCCATCAAAGGTAGATAGAGAAAATATATCCATGTCATGCAAAATTCTCCTCTCCACCTTGATCTTGCAAAAATATTTGAAAGTGATATGATCTCTAAACCTTTCAGTTTGAGATTCATACTCTTGTAGAAAATTACTAAGAGTTTCCCTCCTTGGCGTTTCCTCTTCTTTCATCTCTTTCATAGCAGATATGGGCATTTGACTGCGCTATGCATAATAGGGTGTAGCTACATGCTCGCATCTATCATGTGCCAATATAGATCTAGTTCTAGATTCAAACTTCCCTAAAGATTCCATCTCCTCTCTCATCTTCTTAAGATCTTCATTAATGCTTTGCATATATTTTGGAAGAAGTTTTGAGAGCCTCCCCTCCTTTCTACCTCGACTTAATGGATTCTTCTTTCTGTTCATCTCTCCTTCTCTTGATAGTATCATGGTTGAGTTCCATAGGCTGAGCCAAGACTATGCTTCAATACCACTGTAATATCCCAAATTGGGAATGAAGCAGTGCATAAGCACAATACTAGAATAACAGGGTGAAATTAAGTCATAAAATGTGTTGAGAAACACATAACCATCAAATGAATGAATCAATAGCAAAAATAAGCATTTCTACATCCTCCCAAGTGGGGAAAATGTGGAATTTTGACCCTAAAAATGTTATTTCTATATATTTCTGTTTGTTGTGAAACTAGCTCTAGAAATAGAAGAAAATAGATATCAACACCTTAGAAATAAGCCACTTCGAGGGGGAAACCTCCAATACATTACATGAATGAACAATTCTTGGATGATACAAATTACAAAACCTCCTTTCTATGTATAGGAGTCCATAGGGCCCCAATGTAATCCTAGTGGGGCCACAATGTAATTCTAGCCGACCTAAAAATAATAATTTAAGGGCACAATAATAAAAATATGGGGGTTACAAGGGTACAATAATAACAATAAGGGGGTTACACCAAAAATAACAAGGGACTATACTAGTAATATAGCGACCTAACATGCCCCTCTCCAAAAAAGTGTTGTCCTCAACGCTTGAGTAGCTCTGGGTGCTTCTGTATGAAATTATCATCCTCCCATGTAGAATTTTCAGTGGGTAAGTTCTTCCACTTGATGAGATACTCTGAAATTGATCGATTTTGTAGTTGTCAAGTTTTGGTTTCCATGACTGCTTCAGGTTCCAATATGATTTTTCCTTCCTCATGAAGTTCTGGCAATATTGTTTGAATTGGAAGATTTTCACCTATAACCTTATTTAAGCAAGAAACATAGAAAATTGGATGCACTCGTGAAGAAGCAGGAAGCTCCAATTTGTATGCCATAGTACCAATATTTTGCAACACCTTGTAAGGACCATAGTACTTTTGCAATAATTTATTATCCTTCTCAGCTTGCTTGAGGGACATTTGTTTGTATGGTTGTAGCCGTAAAAATACCCAGTCTCCTACATCAAAACTTCTCTTGCTGTGATGTTGATTTTCATGTTGTATCATTCGATTTTGTGCCAAATTTAGGTTGTCCTTTAAGAGTTGGAGAACTTCTTGTTGATGCTAGTTGTGATCTTCCAATGCTTGAACCTTCGAATTTTCTCTTAAAGATGATGTGATGGATGGTGTATGATATCCATAAAGTGCCATAAATGGGGTCATTTTTGTTGCAGTGTGGAAGGAAGTGTTATACCACCATTTAGTGAGAGGTAACCACTTGACCCATTGTGTTTGTTTATCTGATACAAAACAACGAAGATATCCTTCAAAAAATTTATTTACTATCTTAGTTTGACCATCGGATTGAGGATGATAAGATGAGCTATGAGCTAATTCAATACCCAAACAAGAAAATAACTTCGTCCAAAAATTTCCAGTAAAAATGGGATCTCTGTCGCTCACAATAACCCTTAGGTTTCCATGTAGCTTTTGAATTGTGTCCATAAATGTAGTAGCAACTATACTTGCTTTAAATGGATGAGATAATGCACAAAAGTGTGCATACTTGGTAAGTCTATCAACTACCACCATGATGACACTCTTTCCTTCGGACTTAGGTAAACCTTTGATAAAATCCATTGAAATCTCCTCCCAACGTTGACTTGGAATGGATAAAGGTTGTAGAAGTCCCGGGGTCTTAATTGTTTCCACTTTATTCTGCTGGCAAACCAAACATTCCGCCACAAATTTTTGAATATCATATTTAAGGCCATCCCAAAAAAATTCTTTCTTCACCCTGTGGTAAGTTTTTAAAAATCCTGAGTGTCCTCCTAAAGGAGAAGTGTGCAATTCCAGAAGAATATTTTGTTTTAGTTGGGAATTTTTACAAAGATATAAGCAATCTTTGTACCATAAGGAATCATTTTTCCAACTAAATGTATCAGATGTACTAGGATCTTGCTGCAACTTTTGAATAAGTGTCCACACTTCTTCATCCTTCTTCCATTCATCTCTTGCTTCGGTTATCCAATCTGGTTGGATAATAGAAATGGCACAAAGCAATGCTTCCACCTCTTCATTCTTTCTTGAGAGTGCATCCGCAACAACATTAAGCTTTCCTTTTTTGTAGATTATTTCAAAGTCATAACCCAACATCTTTGTGACCCATTTTTGCTGCTCTTCTGAAGACAGTCTTTGTTCCAAAAAGTGTTTAAGACTATCATGATCAGTTTTTACCTTGAAGTGTCTTCCCATTAGGTAAGTTCGCCATTTCTTTAGTGCATGCAGTATTGCTAACATTTCCTTCTCCTAAATAGGTTTCTGTAAATACTTTCCTTTGATTGGACGACTTTCAAAAGAAATGGGTCTTCCTTCTTGCATTAAAACAACACCAATTCAATTTCCTGAGGCATCACATTCCACAATAAAGGTTTTTGTGAAGTCTGGCGTAGCTAAGACTGGTGCTAGGTACATTGCCTCTTTAAGATGTTCAAAGGCCTTAGTTGCTTCAAGAGTCCATGAAAATGCATATTTCTTTAGTAATGTTGTTAGAGGTGCTGCTATTCTCCCATAATTCCTAAGAAAATTGCAATAATACCCTGTTAACCCAAGAAATCCTCGCAACTGCTTTATGGTTGTGGGGACTTTCCATTCCTTAATGGATTTAATTTTTTTAGGTTCTACCTTAACACCCTCGTGAGATACAATATGACCTAGATATTCTACCTCTTGTACTCCAAAGAAACATTTGGATGTTTTTTCATATAATTGTTTCTCCTACAATAGTTTGAGCACCCTGTCAAGATGTTGAACATGATCCCTACAAGACCTGTTGTAGATTAGTATATCATCAAAAAATACTAGCACAAATTTTCTAAGGGTTTGAAAACGGAATTCATCAACCCTTGAAATGTAGAAGGTGCATTGGTAAGGCCTAAAGGCATGACCAAAAATTCATAATGACCCTCATGAGTTTGAAATGTTGTTTTCAGAATATCTTCAATCTTCCTTCTAATTTGATGATATCCTAAACGAAGATCCAACTTGGTAAAATAAATTGCTCCATGAAATTCATCCAATCATTCATCAATCACAGGAATGGGAAATTTATCTTTAATGGTGATCTTATTGAGCTCCCTATAATACAGACACATGCGCCATGATCCATCCTTCTTGTGTACCAATACTACAGGAGCAGAGAAAGAACTTTGACTAGGTTTAATTATACCAGCCTCTAACATTTCTGCAATCATACGTTCAATTTCACTCTTTTGGACATAAGGATATCTGTAAGGTTGGATGTTTGGAGGAACACTTCCTGGAATCAAATGAATAGCATGATCATGATCACAAATAGGTGGGAGTGCTTTGGGAGTATAAAAAACATTGGAATGATTGTCAAAGACTCTTTGGAGATCTGGAGAAATAGATGATTTTGATGTTGGAACTTATAGTGATCATAATTGTGAAATTACGCCTCATTGTTCTTTCTTCAGAAGATTTTTCATGAAATTAGAGTTTATTATCTTTCCCAGCTTCCCTGTGATACCGTGTAATTCAATTTCCTTTCCTTCCAAAAAAAAAAAATCAAGAAAAGTTATTGAAAATTAAAAGCTATAGTCCCCAAATATTGTAACCATTGTACTCCTAGTACGATATCAACAACTCCCATTGGGATGAAAAGAATTGGACTATTCAATACATATTCCCCCATGGATAGCTTGATATTATGGCATTTTCCAGAGCAATTTATAGTTCCTCCATTTGCAACCATCACTTGACATTCTAGTGTTGGGTATATGAAACAATTCAATTCCTTGCCTACCTTACAATGAATAAAATTATGGGTACTAACTGAATCAATCAACATTGTAACCTTTTTCTTCTTGATATGTCCTTCCATCTTGAGAGTTTGAGGACTGGTAATTCTTGCCAATGCATTACACGATATGGTCAGACTAATTTCTTCCTCTTCTAGGGTTGGTTCCTGGTGTATATCCTCTTCTTGTTCAATTTCTTCTTCCTCTTCACAATCTATGTAAAATAATTTCTTCTCGACACACTTATGACCTTTAGTGTATTTGCTATCACAACTGTAGCAAACCCCTTTCACTTTTTTTTCTTCCAATTGTTGTTGTGTCAACCTTGTAGGTTGTTGAAATCTAGGAGTAGCAACACTTCCCTCTTTATAGAAGTGAGTGGTAGGCTTTGTTGTCGCCATAATTTTACATTCAATTTTTCTTGCCAACCTGAATGCCTTCTCCAATGAATCAGGTTCCAAAATGCGAACTTCATGTTGGATGTTATCCTTTAAAGTACCTATGAGGAGATCAGTCATGTGTTCCTTTGGAATATCATTTACCCTTATATTCAATTTTTGGAATTCCTCAATGTGCTCCCCGACTAAACCCTTTTGTTTGAGATTTATCAATTGGCTAAAGAAGGTGTTTCTCTTTGTATCCTCATAATGTGCTATCATTTCCTCTGTAAAAATTGACCAAGTGAAAAAAAATTTATGGGATCAAAGCCATCGATACCATACAAATGTATTTTGTTCTAGATGTAATGCATACCTTTTGTGTGTTTTGCACATTATTGAGATCAAAATATTGCTCCATCTGTAGTATCCATGTTATGAGATCCTTATCATCAAACTTCCTCATACCCATATTTGGAATATGGTAGTTCTTCCTGCCAACATTAGAGTTTATGAAATCATGATTATCATTTATTTTTTTCTTATCATTAGTTTCCTCTACTATCTTTTCACCATTAGGAAACATTTGTTGTATCAAATTTGTCAAACCTTCCATGTCTGCTTTTAGATCATTCTTCATGTTTTCCATTTTAGCTTCCATGTCATCCATCTTAGCTTCCATGCCAACTTTCATGCCATCCATCTTAGCTTCCAAACCATTCATCTTAGCTTCCACGCCTTCTTCAAACCATCCATTTTATTTTTTGTTTCTCTTTGCGATAGGAAAATTTGGTGCACTTGCTCATGGACTTTTGATATCTCATGTTGCATTTCTTCATATTCATGAGTCATAGTAGAGCCTTTTGAAGTCTTAATCGGTGTTGAATCATTTTTAGGAGTCATTTTAGAACCAAATACTGATAATTGTGCTCAATAGGCTTTTGGATTCAACTAGAACTGATTTTTCAAACAAGACTTATGCAATTCGAAAAAACATACACACCTTTTTCTTGATTTTGAGGAGCTCAATATTGAAACTGAATTATCTTTGTGATTTTGGATCTTCAATATCTGAAATTTGGCCCTAAATTCACCCTCTGAATTTTCTTTCGAATGCCATAGGTCTGACCTGATTTGGATTCTTCAAGGTAAAATTATATCCAATCTCCCACAACGACCCAATTATGGACTGGTTCAGTATAGCACACTTGTATGACTTGCCACGTGTCACTGTTTCCTCCTTTGGCTCTGAAATTTATAGAAAATAATATAAAGTCCATGTACTTGCGGCCACTTTTTACAGAATTTCAATCTGATGCTTAGAGAGAGAGTTATGAAGGTTTCCCACGATAACCTCTTTGAGATGAAATTCGGGAGCCTGAAAGAGACCTAACTTCCAGAGATCATATCTTCGAAAATATTGTGAACCAAGCTTTGAAATTTTGCGATGATGTTCCTTGGGATTTTGACTTCACTCTCTAAAAATTTCATCTTCTGAAACTTCATACAAAAAGAAATTATAGCACAAATTCTGCGATGACCTGTTTAGATTAAATTCAGGAGCCTATAAAAATCCCTAACTTCCATAGATCATATCTATGAAACTATTGTGAACCAAGCTCCAAAATTTTGTGATGATGTTCCTCAGGATTTCGGCTTTGCACTTTCAAAATATCATCTTTTGAACCTTCGTAGAAAAAAATATATAGCGAAAATGCCACGATGACCTATTTGGGGCAGCGAAACCCTAAAATCCAAACCTCTGATACCAAATGTTGTGAAACTAGCTCCAGAAATAGAAGAAAAGAGATATCAGTGCCTTAGAAATAAGCCACTTCGAGGGGGAAACCTCTAATACATTTCATGAATGAAAAATTCTTGGATGATACAAATTACAAAACCTCATTTCTATATATAGCAGTCCATAGGGCCACAATGTAATCCTAGCTGACCTAACAATAATAATTTAAGGGCACAATAATAACAATATGGGGGTTACACTAAAAACAATAAGGGACTATACTAGTAATATAGGGACCTAACAGTGTTTTATCTGGGAGAAATAATGTTGGGTTCCCTTAGAATATAGAATTAGGCCCTTAAATACAAAAGAGGAACTGAAAAAAATCATTTATGATAAGTTAACCAGACCTCTCGACCTAAAATTAGCTCAAAATTAGCCAAATCCCATGACTTTAAGTTCCGCAGAATTTACTAAAGTAAATTTATTTTTTGAGGGTTTCTACAGTATAATGAGAGATAATCATAGATCTAGAAATTTATAAAACAATATCCCAAGAAAATGAATATTTGGCCTCCTTAATGCATTATAAATGTAACGCGGCAAGGGTTTCTTGAAAGCATGAGTACAAAAAGAGCAGATCTGAATATTCATCTCTGAAAAATGTTGTCTTACTGCAACACTACACAAATATAGATGAATAATACAAATAGGGATCAGAATCCCCTCCTCTAGCTTTCTGGGATAAGGGTTGGTCCTTTTCCAAGGAAACTAGCTAAAATACAAGGGTCTAAACCCTACTGTAGCAACTCTATGCAAAATGACGCAGTTCCTGCAAGGGAATGCATTGTAGGAGATGAGGAATAGTCTAGACTACTGCCAAGATGTGAAATGAGCTCAGAAATCTTCCTAGCTGAACTCTTAAGAGAAGTAAGGCTCCCTCTACTGAGAAACAGATCCGGAAGTGGTGTTATCAAACCTCCACTGCAACACCCTGCAACACAGCAATATTATGTTGCAGAATAACACTGAGGCTGAAGAATGGTGCTTGGCCTTAAGCCTGGATGTGGAGAAATACATAACAGAGCTATCCCAAGAGGCCTCTCAATGGAATAGGTGGGATTCCCGCTCGAGAACACCCCATGCTAAACAACACTCCAACCCTACTGAACAACAAGAGGAAGCCAAGTCTAAATAGACCAATATCGAATGATAATCAAAAGTATGAATAAAAAAGGCTCCCATCCTCTCCATATATAGCAAGTGAACCTCTTCACATTGGGTCCCATGCATATGTGGCATCAATCTCATGCAACTTGTCCTCCACCAAAACTGCGTTGTTCATCAAGGAGATTCAATGTATCTAGATAAATTTGTTGACCTGGTCAAAGTTGACTGAATCAAAATGACCCCGTCTCTGTCCACACCCAAGGGTGCTCAAATTAGCTACTTTATTCTTCCTCCTTTGACATTATGAGTGTTATTGATCCTTCTAAAGAGGTTAATTGGCCTCCCTGCCCATTTATTCACCTACCTAGTGATAAAAAAACTATAATATTCCATTTATATTGAAGGCTAAATTTTTGAAATATTACATAAGGCTCAAGGGAATTCCTCTCTAGCCTCCCAATGGAAGGAAACCTCCCTCCACTAAAAAATAGATTAGAAAACACCCAAATGTCTTTTCCGCTGCCGCAACCTGCAACTCAGCACATATCTCAATAGAAATTGCATTGTACCACAAGACTGAAGCTTTGCCTAATGCCCGAATGTGGAAATGTAGTGCGAAGCTCTTCCTATAGGCTTCTCAAGGAAAGAGGTAGGATTCCCGACTAGGAACACTCTGTGCTAAAAAAAAATGCGATCTTAGCTAAACATCTGAAGATTTGTATATGTCTAAACATATCATATATCAAAATATAATAAACCAAAACATGAATGAATATTGTTGCCATCCTCTTCCTTATATAATTTGTGAGCTTCCTATCCCTAGGCCCCACTCATTTAAGACACTACTCCAATGAACACCTTATGATTTAATAAATTGAGGCATTTCACCTTCCCATAGTGGTGAGTGTCCAACTAAAACTTTGTTGTCCCATAATGAATGCCACTCCTCCATGACAATGCTATTGATTTGGTCAAAGTTGACCTAGTCTATGTGTTCAAGCCCCTTTTCGCACATAAGGGTGCTCAATTAAGCTGCCAAGATGTCCTCCTTTCACATTGGCATTGATTTTATTCATATTAAGGATATTTATGGATCTCCATATCCTCTTATTCATTAAAAAATAAAGAAAAAAAAATTAATATTAAAACTAGCTCATGGCTAATTGGGACTATTAAAATTAATTTTTGGGGAAGGAAATGGTCATCCACACAGATCACCAACCCCTGTAGTTCATACACACACAAGGGAAGTTACTAATCCATCGCCATCAGAAATGGTCCACATACCTGCAACAATTCCATTTTAACATCAAGTAAAATAAGGGCAACACCAATAATGTTGCAGACTGCCTCAGCTAACCACTGATCGTGGCATTAACCACTGTGGTTGACTCTTATGGGCATGATATTTTGGGTTGGCTACATCTCTACAAAAGTGATATAGAATTTGGCCACACATACCACATGCTCTTGGAGGGTGAGCGACTCTAAAATTTTCACCTCCAGGATGAACTGTTATGCCACCTAGGACACCACTGTGTTCCTTCAAGTGAGTGTGCCAAGATGATTGCGAAGCATAATACAGTCGGGTCACTGGAAATTTTTGGGTCGATAAAATAGTGGCAGTATTGAAGAAGTATTTCTCTTGGCTAAATATTTGATATGATGTCGGGAAGTAGATCAAATCTTGCATTGTCTGTGCCATTTCCAAACCTACCATCAAGAAGCAAGGCTTATGTACTTCATTGCCTGCCCCTAGTCACATGTGGAAATCGATATTCATGGATTAAATGTTGGGCCTTCCTTCTACCAAGCATGGAAATGACTGAATTTTTGTGATCGTTGACATATTCTCTAATATGGCCATTATGGTGGCATGCAAGAATAATATCACAATAGAAGCCATTGCTAAATTATTCTTTAAGCGAGTGTGGGTGCACTTTGGGATCCCAAAATCCATTATCTTAGATCGAGATAACAGGTTCCTCAGTAAATTTTGATCAAGTCTTTGGTCGATGTTTGACACCATGCTCACTAAGTCTACAACTTTCCACCCCCAAATTGATGGCCAAACAGAGGTCATCAACAATATTATTGTACACATTCTACGCATGTACAACTTGAATCATCCACACACATGGGATGAAAGCATCCCCTATGTACAAAAAAGTTATAACTGAGATCTCCATAGCTTAACTAGCCATATACCCTTTTAGGTGGGCTTGGGAATCCAGCCACTATGACCCATTGATGTGGGCATACCATTTGTAGCTACTTAGAAAGATTTAGTTCATGTCTAGTCCAAAGCCAACAAGGTGAACAACATCATTGAGTGCATTCAACACGTTTGAAATAGGTCCATGAGATATTGGAAAAACCTAATGCCAAATACAAGAAACAACATGATCAACATCGGGTGCCACACAAGTTCTAGGTGGGCGACAAAGCTTGGCTACATTTGCAGGAGTGCATCGTTGGGACCCACCGCAAACTTAACCCACTCTATTATGGGACACATACCATCACCAAGGTTGTAGGGGACCACCAAGACCAACATGGGTCACTCGAAAGTTGTAGTCATATGATAAATCTTAGTAACAAGGAATTATGGGTGTAAAATGGAGATTGTATGCCAAAGTTATGACCCCAGGAAGTTGATGTACCAATTTACCCAAATGGGGCCCATAGTTTTGGCGCTTCATCTCTTAGGGTTAGGTTTTGGATGTTTAGGGTTTTTCCATTATTTCTCAATAATAAATATGCCTTCAAGCCTCACTGTAGCATATTTCAGAGGCATGTATCTTCCACATATATTCTTCGAGATAAGCTACAATCATCCGAGCTAATTTATTTCCATTCTATCTGTAATATTATTTCAATTATTTGATGTTAATGAAAAGAAGTATATTTTCTACTACATCTCAACGTGTATGTTTAGTTTTTTATTTTATTGTGTTCCAACATAAATCTGGGTTAGTGGCATTAGAGCAATATTCCCTTTCCCAATATTTATTTTCATGTCCCCAAGGATATCAAGGTATAAGGAGTTAGGGTTCCATATAGTTGAACCTTAACAAGATCAACCTCAGAAAACCTCGAAAACCTCCTATGGTGGACAAAAAGAAATACAAGGGAGCTAGAGATCATATTAAAATATTGCTCGAGGAGGCCCTCAAAAAGCAAAGGAATTCGATGATGGATAAATTTTCCCAGATCCTTCGATGACTACCCACCGTCGACGCATATTCATTCGGCAACCACTCTGGAGGCGCCACTCCTTTCATGGTAAAATTTAACCTCGAAATTCCCATATATGAGGGCCAAATATATGTAGATGCCATAGATATATGGTTGAATCTATGAGAAGGATATTTTTCAATTCATGAATTTTGCAATAAGGGAAATATTACTTTTGGACTCCTAAAATCCACCCCCCATGTCAAGGACTAGTGGGAAGCTTACTGTGAGCAAAATGAGGAGGGTGAATCCTCCTTATTCTTGGGCGCACCCACTTGGAATTATTTCTGAGACGCCATCAAGGAACAATAATACCCTATGGGGAGCTATGAGGACAAGTACATGCAATGGAATACATTGCAATAATAAAGGGATGAATATGTGCATGAACTAATGAATTTGTTCCATACACTGCGCAAAAATTTGGGTATCAAAGAGTTAGAGAAACATTTGATTCTTAAGTACCACAATTGTCTACACAACTACATCTAGGAGGAAATGGAGTTCCTTGACATCTCCTCACTTGGTGCAGCATGCCAGTATGCTGCCAATATTGAGCATAAATTCAAACTGAAGGAGCGATAATTTCGATCTGTGAATGATAATCAAGGGAAAGGTGCCACCAAACCACAAAATAAAGGACAAGGCTAAGGCAGGGAAACCTAAGACAACCCGTCGAAGTCACAAGTGAAGAAAAACACCACGATTCCAAACAAGGACATGGGAAATTAGTGTGAGTCCCATAAGCGATCCACTCACAACAAAAGTGAGTGTCAGGCCAAGCAGTCACTGGTGGTTGAGCTGAAGGCTTTCAAATCATATGCATGTTCTGACTCTGAGTTAGAATCTGACAAGGGGAATGAAAAAGGGAAACATATTATCAAGATAGAGCCTAGTACCACCATTTCCACCAACAATATCTAGAAGGAAGAACCCAAAGATCCAGAGGAGGGGGAGCACCTCTTCCATTCCCAGATGTACGTGAAGGGTTCTCCGCTACAATTCATTGTCAATAGCAGGAGAAAAAATAACCTCATTTAAATAGAGGTCATGAAGGAGTTGGTCCTGCTAATCACAACACACCCACAACCATACACCATCAGGTGGCTCCACCAAAGGACGGGATCTCCATGTTAGCCAGCAGTGTTGCCTTCCTTACAACATCATGCCCTTCATGGATGAAGTATTATGTGATGTTGCTCCTCTCGAAGTTTTTGATTTATTATTAATACAACCATACTTTTGGAAGAGACATGTTGTGTATGAGTCTTAACCTCACATTGTTATTTTTACTTTTGGTAATAAGTTGTACATGATACTGGAGGTAGCACTGCCTACTACCATCTCTTTGACCACTGCGAAGCAATGCAGTAAGCTCATTTCCCAAACCAGGATTTTTTTTTTCTTATGATCCACCCTCAGGGCAAGAAGAATACTATGGTCATGACCTCCAGATAGGGCTCCTTCACATGAAAACAAAATATGGAAAAGTTTATGGAGTACAGGGAGATCTTCACCTCACTTATAGAGGTGCCTCTACAATTTTAGGTCAAGCACTCCATTGATCTAACCCAAGGCACGCTACTACCCAATGGAAAAATATATCAGTGCTAAGTTATGGAGAATGATGAAATAAAGAGGAAGATTTAGGAGCTGTTGCAAAAAGGTCACATCTGGCTGAGTTCATTTCCATGAGGGAGTCTGATTGTGTTGGTACATAAGAAGGATTGGACTTGGAAACTCTACATTAACTATCGGGCATTGAACAAGATCACTGTCGGGAATAGATATCTGATCCCACAGATTGATGACCTTCTGGAACAACACAAGGGGTCCAAATATTTCTGAAATATTGACTTGAAGTCTAGGTATGACTAGGTACTAATCGAACCCTCCGATGTATGGAAGACTACCTTCAAATCCAAGAGGGCCTTTTTGAATGGCTTCATGTCTTTTGGGTCAAAAAATGCTCTTGCAACCTTCATGAGCCTAATGGATGAGTCATGAAATCTTGCAGCAATTCATTAACTCATTCGTGGTGGTGTATTTGGATTACATATTGATCTTCAACTAGATTTTGGAAGAGCACCTCCACCACATTTGACTGGTCCTTCAAACACTATGACAACACAAGTTGTGTGAAAATTTGGAGAAATTGACTTTTGGCGTGATCTAGGTTCAATATCTCGGTACATTAACGATGAACATGGGGGTGCATGTGAACCTAGACAAGATCATGGTCATTCAGGATTGGCCAGCGCCAACCACTCTAACAGATATTCACAACTTTTTGGGTCTTGTCAATTTCTACTACAGGTTCATGTTGGGGTCCTCTCATATCACCTGGCGAAGAGCGAAAGAAAAATTATTTTTTTGAGTATCTCAGCAGAAGAAGTTCAAAAAATTTAACCATCACCTCTACTTTGCAATAGTGCTCACATTACCAGACTTATAGCAACCATTTGAGATTGAGACAGATGCCTTTGACTATGCTATTGGGGTAGTACTTGCCCACTAGGGACATTCACTGTAATAACACAATGCAACACTTTCAGACACAATCTGAAAGTATCCCACCTATGATAAAGATATGTAATCCATTGCATATTCTTCTGACAATGGAAGAATTACATTTCGGGGAAGGAAACAGTCATCCACACAGATCACTGACCCCTTCATTTTATACAGACACAAGGGAAGTTGCAAAATGATCGCCATTATAAATGGTCCACATACCTACAATAGTTCCATTTGAACATCAAGTAGAAGAAGGGTAGCACTAATAATGTTGTAAACTACCTCAATTGATCGCCAATCATGGCATTAACCACAGTGCTCAATTCTTGTCAGTACGAGACTTTAGGTTGGTCACATCTCTACAAAAGTGATCCAGAATTTGGACACACATTGCAAATGCTCCTAGAGGGTAAGAAAGACTCAAATTTTCACCTCTAGGATGCACTATTGTGCAACATGGGACACCTTTGTGTTCCTTCAAGCAAGCGTCCCAAGATGATTTTGGAAGCGCACTACATTCGTTGTTGGAATCACGATTGCCGTTAGACCAAAACCCATAGTCCTTAGCCTCCGCTACAATCGCCAGAGTTAGGATCCATGAGAGGCGATTATTCCATGTCGTGAAACACATAGGGAGCATTGAACCCAATGTCCAATAATGTGATATTACCAATTTGATCATCAAGCTAAAATGGAATATTATAGTTGCACATTTTATTTATTTTTAATAAAATGGGAAAGGAGACACCTTATCCCCTTTTAGATGAATAAATAACACTCCTCATGTGAAAAGGAGGAGAAAAAAGTAGCTGAAATAAACACAAAGGTTGTGAATGGAACCCAACTCACTTGATTAGTCACCTTTGACTAAATTCAACAGCGCTGCCCAAGGAGGAAGAGACTTCCTAGAGAAGTTGTGCAGTTTTGGAGGGAAGACATTCATGCAAGGGTGGAAACCCTAATTGGTGGGACCATGGTGGAGAAGAGTTCTCTCACTTTATATGGAGGAGATGGCAGCCCATTTTCATTATGTTATGTTTTAGAGTTTCAGACTTGGGTCTGCAAAGGCTTGCATCCCCAGGCTGTTTAGTAGGGTGATGGTGCCCTTGGGCACTAGGGTGTTCCTAATCAGGAATCCTTACCTCTTCCTCAAGGAAGGATTAGGAATGAGATGATTTTCTGTAATCCGGCATTGGCCACAACTAATACCATCAGCTAGAGCATTATTTCTGCAACAGAGAGGACGTTGTGTTGCTGGGGGCAGCAAAGGAGGAACTCATGGAGTCTCTCTTGTCTTGTTTTCTTCAGTGGAGGAGTGATCTATTCATTGGAGGAGATGCAAGGAGGATTCCCGGGTTGTATTTCATATAAATGGCATGATTCCACACTTCCATCATCTACCACTACGTAGTCCATGGAGGAAACTGCGTTATTTTTTGGAGGCAGTGAGAGAGGGTTTCATTGGGCTCATCAGGAGCGTGTTTCTGAGACAAAGTGATCAAAACTTTGTATTAGACACATTATCAGAGGAGGGCATATACATTTTAAATCTGCCATGGCCTCATTCTCATTTTTTATCAGTTGCAGTGACAACTCAGTTGTCACATTTTGTATTCTCCAGCATTTCTAGCAACCTTCATAGATTGGCTAGAAATCTTGTATTTCAGCCCATTTCTTGTTCTTGGGCTTATTTCTTGTATTCCTTAAGCCACATATGTATTTTATTCATGTTCAGAAGATTATAAATTCATATACACTATGCAGTCACTACTCCTCGACATTTTGTGGAGTTGCAGCAACTCATGTATCTCACTGTTTATTCATTGAAGGTTTGCTCTTAAAGTTTGAGTGGCTTGTCCTTCAACTATTTCTTGTATATTTATGCTGATATATCATAATATCATGATGGTTGTATCATTTCTCTCTTATGATGTATTTCATATTTGCAGAATTCTGGTTAGGTTCATATATGGCTGTAAGCTCTCTCATTGAGCATTGTTTTAGAGACCTAGATTGGGGAGATCTAAATAACCCATCTAGAATAATTTCTTTGAGCTCATATTCTGCATAGGAGTTGTAGAATGAATTTTCTAAGGCATCCCAGTAGTGGTTTGTCTTATTTTTGCAGCAGATTCCTTATACAGTGTCCTCAAGGACCCTATAGCAGAAATTCCCGAAGTGGAATATTGCATATCCATAGACAGAGTCTGTGAAGTGCCAGCTAGCCTCAGTATTTCTCCCTTCTTTGGAAGGAGTCATATCCTATAAATTCCCCAACAGTTAATCTCTGAAATGGACTTGTGATTTCTCACTGAAGAAGGAATTGGAATATCTTATGATATTCCTAATGGAGCAGAATATTCCAAATTTGGAATATTAAAGTGTTATTAGAGCATGATCTTGGCTCAGCCTGTGCCCAAGATCTAGAGCTATTAGAAGAGGAGCTTCTCTCCAAGGAGATGAGATTGACAGAGAAAACAAGGAAAAATGAATGAAGGAAGAGGAGGTTTCCCTTCTTCTTTTCCGGACCATTGAGGAGATTATTGAAGATCTTGAGCAAAGGGAAATTTGGAGAAATTTTCTGAGAAGGGTTTGTTGATGAGACAAATCCTAGCTATTTCATGAAGGGTGTGAGCATTCAACCACACATGCGGATCCACAGCGCAGTCCTTTGTTCACTTGCATTGCAAAGTAGTGGAGGAAGAAATGAGGCCATGGGAGGAGTAGCACTGCAACTCAAGGTATGGCAAATGATTTTTGGTTTGAGGGTTTCATTTTTCATTGTCATATAAATGCAAAAATATGTAATGCATTCACTAAGGATTGATGGAGAAAACTTGGTGAAACTCATTGTGTCTTAAACACAAACACTTTGCATACACTAGAAAGAACCAACAACGCTATCACATTAGGAGAAGATCCATCAACACATGGAGGTGAAAGGGGAGCCATTACTTCCATTAGAGGAGTCCTTGTGTCTTTGCAAGGAGTTCCGAATATTTTTGCATGTGGGTACCAAGACACAATTCCAGAGCCTTATGTAGCATTTTTTTGGGGATTGTGAGATGGAAGGGGAAGAAAAGGATTAGCATGGAGGGGTGATGGGCATTCACCCATATCCATTTCATAAAATTTCTACACAAGGAAAAGAGGATGCACTGCACAGAAGGGAGAAGGACAAATCAATCCACTCATACATGCAGTCTATTTCAGATCTCGATGTATCGCTTTTGGAGGCTTTCCACTTGGGAGGCCACATGATCTAGAGATGATGAGAGGCATCATTCTATTTGGTTCACCACTCATTAGATTCTGGAGGGGTGGAGACATCATAGGAGTCCATTACAGCACAGTGAGTTTGGGGATAAGCACAAGGAGGAGGGATACACCATCTCATTTTCAATCTCACCCACTTTCATCAGCTATATTGCGCAGATAGAGTTTGTTGCATGGATGGAGGATCACATATTCATGATGTAGGATGACTGCTCCATATATTTAGTGAGAGAGATGATAATTCCTTTGAGGAAGGACTCTTTCATGCATTGGAGTAGATGGAGGCCACTAATGCTTACATTTCCCAGGATTGGGAGATTCTTTAGAGGTGATAGTCTCTCATGGGAGGCTCATTTTCAGAGATCATCATTTCTACTTGAGCATGTGTAGTTGCATGATGGCATGGCAACAACTTGGAGGATGACTTTGGCATGAGGGGATGTCAAGGTAGTAGGCAGCAGCATGATGGAGCACCATATTGTAGAATACCAGCGCTGTCTATGTGGAGGATTGATCCATGTTAGAGGACTCAACTTTTGGTTGAGTGGTCCCAAGATCTTGGTGCATGCATTATTCTTGATGACTAGGAGGATGATGATAGATACATGGCTGATGATATGGTCATCTATTATTATGGCCGGATCTTCTTGACTAGAGTTTCTAGTCTCAAGGGGAAATTTTTGCATGCAACACATGAGGACTTCCTAGCTATGCACTTGGATGCATACTTTGCCTGCTAGAGGAGTTCACTTTGAAGGAAATTCATCATGATCTTCATCAGTATATGGATAGATGCACAACCCAGTTGATTTTGGAGAGGTTGGCACAACCATTCCCTTACTCATGGGAGGAGAGGGAGGATATTCAGTTGAGCCATTTTAGCTCAAGAGCTCTAGTGCATGGTGGAGGAGGTATAATCTCACATTTTTTATTGTACTTCTTTTCATTGATTGAGGAGCATGATGTGTCAAGGAGGCTTATTCCTTATTTCATTTTTCATGAGGATGTACTTGCAGCTACTTATAGCCTTGATTATGGCTATTTTTGTGATGGTTGTGGGGGAAGCCACATGCTTCTTGGTGTGCACCATTGGCACCAAATTGTATTTTCATGTTTCCATCTTATGAGGAGATGTTGTGGCAGAAAACAAGTGGCTAGTTTAGCACTTGTTACTTTGATTTCGAGGCAAGCCAAGGAGGGACTATGCAGGTTCCATGAGTGGAAATTTGAACCACTCCCTGGTTGTCATTTGACAGCTTGCTTTTATTGTGCATTTCTCCTTGCATTTCTGATGTTGGTACACTCATGAGGAGCATTATTTAGAGATTATTATATGTACAACCCATTGGGAAAATTATTCTCCCAATTGTATATGTTTTATCTTGTAGGAGATACCATGGGCAAACCATGATTGCCACATCTCTACTTGTCTCTTTTTGTGGGAGGAACCACTTGGAGAATTTGTAGAGGCATTTCATGGCTGAAATTTTCTTGATGGGGTAGCTTGGGCCGATCTTGAAGGCCATAATTTTCCAGCCCAAAGACAAAGGCAGCCCCATATGAGAAGCATATGGAAAGAGGAACATCATGGGAGACCAAAAAATCTCTCCATTCAGCCCCAACACATTGCAGAAATCAGGGGTGAGATTTTCATTTGGATAATAGCATGGATGAGAGGATCATCATTGGGAGCAGAATTTTCCCATGCATGTCATCACTCCTACCTTAAGGAGGCCACATTCCAGCAAGAAGGATTTGACTACACCTTCTATCTTTCCATGGGAAGCATCACTTTCAGTTTGTATACTTGGGAGAAAGCATTGGAGGATAGATTTATTGGAGCATATTTGAGTAGTGGTGGGACCATTGATGAGGAGGCCACAAGAGAAGAAGGGGGAGAAAATTTTGTTCTCTCTATGCAGTTGCATGAGGGCAAGCAACATGTGGGAGGGGAGGACTGTAATATTCCTAATTTTAGCCTCAAGCTAAAATGGAATATTATAGTTGCACATTTTATTTTTGTTTAATAAAATGGGCAAGGAGACACCTTAGCCCCTTTTAGATGAAGAAATAAGACTCCTCATGTGAAAAGGAGGAGAATAAAGCAGCTGAAATAAACACCAAGGGTGTGAATGGAACCCAGATGACTTGATTAGTCACCTTTGACTAAAATCAACAGCGCTGCCCAAGGAGGAAGAGGCTTCCTAGAGAAGTTGCGCAGTTTTGGAGGGAAGACAGTCATGTAAGGGTGGAAACCCTAATTTGTGGGACCATGGTGGAGAAGAGTTCTCTCACTTTATATGGAGGAGATGGCAACCCATTTTCATTATGTTATGTTTTAGAGTTTCAGACTTGGGTCTGCAAAGGCTTGCATCCCCGGGCTGTTTAGCATGGTGATGGTGCCTTTGGGCACTAGCGTGTTCCCGATTGGGAATACCTACAACTTTCTCAAGGAAGGATGAGGAATGAGTTGATTTTCCTCAATCTGGAATTGGCCATAACTACTACCATCAGCTACAACGTTAATTCAGCAGCAGAGAGGATGTTGTGTTGGTGGGAGCAGCAAAAGAGGAACTCATGGAGTCTCTCTTGTCTTGTTTTCTTCAGTGGAGGAGTGACCTATTCATTGGAGGAGCTGCAAGGAGGATTCCTGGGCTGTATTTCATATCAGTGTCATGAGGCCACACTTCCATCCTCTCCCACTGCGTAGTCCATGGAGGAAACTACGTTATTTTATGGAGGCAGTGAGAGAGGGTTTCATTGGGCTCATCAGGAGTGTGTCTCTGATCAGAACTTTATATTAGAGACATTATCAGAGGAGGGCATCTACATTTTAGATCTGCCATGGCCTCATTCTCATTATGTATCAGTTGCAGTGACAACTCAGTTGTCACATTTTGTATTCTCCGACATTTCTAGCAATCTTCATAGATTGGCTAGAAATCTTGTATTTCAGCCCATTTATTGTTCTTGGGATTATTTCTTGTATTCCTTCAGCCACATATGTATTTTGTTCATTTTCAGCATCTTATACCTTCATATACACTGCCCAGTCACTTCTCTCTAGCATTTTGTGGAGTTGCAACAACTCATGTATTTCAATGCTTATTCATTGGAGGTTTGCTCTTAAAGTTTGAGTTGCTTGTCCCTCAACTATTTCTTATATATTCATGCTGATATATCATAATATCATGATGGCTATAGAATTTCCCTCTTATGATGCATTTCATATTTTTGTAGTTCTGGTTATGTTCATATATGGTTGTAAGCTCTCTCATTGAGCATTGTTTTAGAGACCTAGATTGGGGAGATCTGAATAACCCATCTAGAGTTATTTCTTTGAGCTCATATTCTGTGTAGGAGTTTTAGGATGAATTTTCTAAGGCATCCCAATAGTGGTTTGTCTTATTTTTGTAGCAGATTCCTCATATAGCGTCCTCAAGGACCTTGTAGTAGAAATTCCTGAAGTGGAATATTGCATATCCATAGACAAAGTCTATGAAGGGCCAGCTAGCCTCAGGATTTCTCCCTTCTTTGGAAGGAGTCATATCCTATAAATGCCCCAACAGTCAATCTCTAAAATGGACTTGTGATGTCTCACTGAAGAAGGAATTGGAATATCTTAAGATATTCCCGATGGAGCAGAGTATTCCAGATTTGGAATATTACAAATAATCTCCCCCCCAATGGGAGTTAGGTGAGTTTAGAACTCTAAACTTGTTGCTTTGATACCATTTGTTGAAATCACGATTTTTGTTAGACAAAAACCCATAGGACTTAGTCTCCGCTACAATCACCAGAGTTAGGATCCATGAGAGGCGATTAGTCCATGTTGCGAAACACACGGGGAGCATTGAACCCAATGTCCAACATTCGTGTCTTTGGAAATTTCAGGGTTGAGAAAATAATTGAAATATGGAAGTATTTCTATTAGCCAAACCTTCAACATGATGTCAAGAATTACATCAGATCATGCACTGCTTATGTCATTTCCAAACCGACCATTAAGAATCAAGGCCTATATACTCCATTTCCTACCCCTAGTCAACCGTGGGAATCCATATTCATGGATTACATGTCAAGCCTTCCTTCTACCATGCATGGCAATGACTATGTTTTTGTGGTCGTCGAAAAATTCTCTAAGATGATCATTGTTAAGTCCCTATATTAATAGTGTAGTCCCTTATTATGTTAGTGTAGCCCCAATTATTGTTATCATTGCACCCCTGTAACCCCCATATTTTTATTATTGTGCCCATACATTATTATTGTTAGGTCGGCTAGGATTACATTGTGGCCCCACTAGGATTATATTATGGCCCCATGGACTCCTATATATAGAAGGAGGTTTTGTTCATTTGTATCATCCAAGAATTCTACATTTATGTAATGTATTGGAGGTTGCCCCCTAGAATTGGCTTATTTATAAGGCGTTCATATCTCTTTTCTTCTATTTTTGAAGCTGGTTACACAACATTTGGTATCAGAGCCTTGGGATTCTAGGGTTTCGCTGCTCCAAACAGGTCATCGTGGAATTTTCGCTATAACTTTTTTTCTACGAAGCTTCAGAAGCTGAAATTTTTAGGGTACGAAGCTGAATTCTTGAGGAAGTTTGTATAAAAATTTAAGAGCTTGGTTTGCAATATTTTCAGAGATATGATCTGTGGAAGTTAGGTATTTTTTCAGGCTCCTAAACAGGTCATCGTGGCATTTGCGCTATAAAACAATTTATACGAAGGTTCAGAATCTGAAATTCATATGGTGCAAAGCTGAAATCCTGAAGAAAGTCGTCAAAAAATTTCAGAGCATGGTTCGCAATATTTTTGGAGATATGATCTGTGGAAGGTAGTGCGTTTTCAGGCTCTTGAATTTCATCTCAAAGAGGTGATCGTGGGAAAAGTTCAATAACTCTTTCTCTGGGCATCGGATTGGAGTGCCGTAAAAATTGGTTGCAAGTACACGGACCACAGTTTCTTTGCTATCAATTTAAGAGACGAAGGACAAAACAGTGACACGTGGCAAGCCGTACAAGTTCTCTCTACTGAACCAGTCCAAAGTTGGGTCATTGTGGGAGATTGGAAATAACTTTTTCTTGAAGAATCCAAATCAGATCATATCTGTGGCATTTGAAAGAAAGTTCAGAAGGCTACTACAGCAGTGAATTTCAGATATTGAAGATTTTCAATTACAGATATAATTCAATTTCAATATTGATCTCCTTAAAGAAAGTAAAAGGTGTGTATTTTTTTTTCCGAATTGCATAAGTCTTGTTTGAAGAATCAAGTTGAAGTGATTCCAAGGGCCTATTGAGCATATATTTCAGTATTACGTTTTGAAATGCCTCCTAAAAATAATTCAACACCCATTAATCCCTCAGAAATCTATACTATGATGCATGAAGTGGAAGAATTGCAGTATGAGATATCAAAATTACGGTACCAAGTGCAACAAATTTCGATCTTACGAAGAGCAACCAAAGCTGACATAGATGGTTTAAAAGAAGAAATGGAGGCTAAGTTGGATGGTTTGAAGGATAAAATAATATCTAATATGGATGATAAATTAGTGGAAGATGACATCGAGCATCAACAACAAGTTCTCCAACTCTCAAAGGATAACCTAACTTTGGTGCGGAATCTAATGAAACAACAGGAATATCAACATCACATCGAAAGAAGTTTTGAAGCAGTCACAAAAACAAGAAATCGACAATTACGATCAATTTCAGAGTATCTCAGCAAGTGGAAGAACTTTCCTGTAGAAGATTCCACATGGGAGGATGAGAATTTTATACAGAAGCATCAAGAAATAATCAAGCGTTGAGGACAACACTTGTTTGAAGGAGAGGGGCATGTTAAGTCCCTATATTAATAGTGTAGTCCCTTATTATGTTAGTGTAGCCCCAATTATTGTTATCATTGCACCCCTGTAACCCCCATATTTTTATTATTGTGCCCATACATTATTATTGTTAGGTCGGCTAGGATTACATTGTGGCCCCACTAGGATTATATTATGGCCCCATGGACTCCTATATATAGAAGGAGGTTTTGTTCATTTGTATCATCCAAGAATTCTACATTTATGTAATGTATTGGAGGTTGCCCCCTCGAAGTGGCTTATTTCTAAGGCGTTCATATCTCTTTTCTTCTATTTTTGAAGCTGGTTACACAACAATCATTATGGCTATTAGCATAAATTATTAATGCAAGCATACGAAAAGAGCTCACTTTAGTTGTGTGTGACAAAAAACTCTAACAAAAAATATGGCTTCTTAAATTCTTTAGATCTCCATTAAATATTTAAAACAAACGCTGCAAAAAACTCGATCTATGTAGAAAAAGTAGTTAAACAGTAAAAGGAAATAAGAATGGCTCGATGCATCCAACGGACAAGGCAAGATATAAATAATTTTTAATATATTGTAACACTTGGGAAGGGAAAAAATAATAATGTTACCATTCCCCCTCAATGGGATGGGTTCTTGGCTGTCCTCAATGCTTCAAATCCAGAAGTTTCTCTCTCTCAATGGTGTAGAAAATGCAAAATGTGTTGAAATCTATGGGAGCTCAAGAAAAAAAGAAAGTAGTAGCAGCAATGTGAATGATCAAAGTGCGACAATGAAAGTGATCAAAGTGAAGAATGAATGGAAAACCCTCTTATTTATAACAAAATATTGAGTTATCCTCGATAATGGTGCAAAATAAAATATTATTAACCAAGATCTAGATCTAAGCGCTTGGAATATTTTATTATATTTTGTTGGAGGGAAAAGGTATTTAAATTGGTTAAATACTTTTATTTGGAAATAATAAAGAAATGATTTATTTATAATTTCAAAAATGTAGTTAAGGAATAATTAACAAATAATGATTTGTTTAATTATTTCTAGGTGATTTAGTAAAATTTAACAAAGAATAATAACTAAATAATGGTTTAATTAATTATTCCTAGAGAAAAATAAAATAAAGAAGGATATATTTAATTATTCCTCATGGGGTTTCTTGTTTTAACCAAAAATAAATTAATAAAATATGGTTTATTAAATTATTTCTTATAGTGAAATAAATTTTACTATGTTAAAATTGGTCTTACATGGTGTACTTAGATCCATGTAATTGTAAATAGTTAGATGACCAAATATTGGTGTAACAATGGTGACCTACAAGAAGAATATAACAACAGAAGCCTCTGCTAAACTCTTCTTTGAGTGAGTGTGGGTACACTTTGGGATCCCGCTATACATTTTATCAAATCGGAAAATTTTTCCCTCAATACATTTTGGTCAAGTATCTGGTCGATGATAGACACCAAGCTCACTAAGTCCACAACTTTCCACCCCGAAACTAATTGTTAAACAATGGTCATCAACTGGATGATCGTACACATTCTGCACATGTAAAACTGGAAGTATCCACACACATGGTATGAAATCCTCCCCTATGTCCAACACATCTATAACCAGGTTCTCCATAGCTCAACTAGACATACACCCTTTTAGGTAGGCTTGGCATTCCAGCCACTATGTCCCATTGATATGGTTATACCATTTACAACTACTCAGATAGATTTGGCTCATGTCTAGTCTAAAGTTCACAAGGTGAACAACTTCATTGATCACATTGAACACATTCATCAACAGGTCCATTCCATATTGGACAGAGTCAATGCTAAGTACAAGCAGCGACATGATCAGCATCGAGCGCTACATAATTTCTAAGTAGGAAAAAAAGTTTGGATACATTTGCAGAAGGAGCGCCTTGTTGGGCCCCATCACAAGTTTTGCCCACTTTGATATGGGATATATACCATCACCAAGGCTGTAGGGGAAAATTCCTTTGAGCTCAGTATTCCACCAATCCTTGGTCTGCACCCATTGTTCAATGTGGACCGCGTTCGACTCTGCTTTCCACCATTGATGGAAACATCCAACATTGTTGAAAAAATCACACCAATAGAGTTAAACCCAAATAGAATTGAATAGGCCACAATTGATCATATCATGGAAACAAAAATCAAGAATACCATCCAACAGAGGATCCAACTATATTGAGTTGTTAAAGTTGGCCAATTCCTGCACCAAGGGAAGTGGTTCATCAGGGACCAAGTTCACCAGAAGTTTCTGCATCTCATGGAGGAAATCAATGCAATGGGGGCCATTTATCGCTAAGGGGGGAGGATTTATCTAGTTGGATATTAGTGGTCACTTTACTATTCCACTTGGGGCCCCACCATTTTTTCTTTCAGCTTTTTAGTTTCCTTAATTTTAGCACAATTTACTCTTTTTGGAATTTTTTCGGGTCATGAACTTTTGGAGCATTTTTGAGGCGCTAAACGGTATTTTTTGGGATAGATATTTCTAACAAGGTAATTTTCACATCAAATGGAAATCATATGCCAAAGTTACGACCTTTGGAATTTGATGTACCAATTTATCCAAACGGGGTTGCGCTTCATCTCCTAGGGTTGGGTTTTTGGATGTTTAGGGTTTTTCCATTGTTTCTTAATAATAAATAGGCCTTTGAGCCTCATTGTAACACAATTCAGAGGCATCTATTTTCCACATATCTTCTCAGCAATAAGCTACCATTTCCTAAGCTAGTTTATTTCAATTATTTTTGTAAGCTTATTTCAGTTATTTGATATTAATGAAATGGAGTATATTTTTTGTTGCATCTTTGTGTTTATGTTTATTTCGGTATTTTATTGCATTCATGCATAAATCAAGATCACCAAACCCTAATTAAACTCACCATTTCCCTTATTTAACACCCCAATCACTCCCTTGACAAGCCATGCATGTGAGTTTAGTCCTTCAGTCACTCCCACAACAAGGCAAGAAAATGATTGTGGACTTTTTCAACTAGTTCTCTGCCAGTGACTGTAAAATCTATGTCACTTTTTCAGGGCTAGGACTCAGGCCACTACCCAAAACTCCATGAGATTTTTAGAAATGATAATTAACATTTTAACTAAGGTACTAATGAAAATATTTAATCAATGACTTGACTTTACCCCTAGCAGCCATGACAGACATTTAATCAAACATGTCACAAATATGTAATCTATAGGTCATAATAACATATCTGAGCATAGAAATCTCTTAATTCTTTGAGATTGATAGGGAAATGTTGATGCCTTGTCACATTAGCGTAATTATCATATATTAGGTTAAATATTAATTTTTCAGTCATTTATCAGCCAAAACATGATGAGATCCATACATCATCATTGTCATAAAACATACTCATAACCTACATATAAATAAAAAAATAAGAGGGATATGACAACCATAAAATCCACATACAAGAAAAATACATTTTCATATGAAATGCCAAAGAGAAAAAACTATTATTAATGAATGAATAAGACAACCAGGTTCAAGACTTCGAGGTACCACCCGACCATAGATTGGCCAAACCAAATATTTCTTTCAGCTAATCACCCACGTGCCATATTCTAGGCATGAATTTTGGAATCATAACTAGAAATAAACCAGGGCTTCCTACGGCTAAACACCTCACCCTCATCAATAGAACCAAGATTTAACACAATCTCCACTGGATCACTAGGCCATAAAAAATCATGGTGTGCTCCTGATCTCTCTGCCTAAATCATGAGGAAATTATCTGTCTCAACCTCTCAGCTTTATCGTGTATCCCATCATTATCTATCAAGGGATTCCTAGGCCTACTAGGTCTCCACCCTCTGGGCTTTACCATGTATCCCATTCCAGGATTCCTAGGCCCAATCAAGGATACTCACCATTAATATTTACCTTGTATCTCGCTATTCACCAGTTAAGGATTACTAGGCTCAATCAAGGTGTTCACATCTATGATTTACTGTGTATCCCATTATGGGATTCCTAGACCTTGTGAATAATACTAATACCTTCACACTCAGCTTCAGTCCATCCAGAAATCCATCTCAACCAAATACAAGAGAACCCACCACACCATGGCTATCCAGAAATGGCAAGGTTAGGTTGAAGAAAATTGTCACACCTCTAAAAACCCATGCCAATGACAACAAGAGAACCAACAACAGACATGAAAAACCATGCATGCCAAAACTAGCAAGGAAATCATAAATGTAAATTGGTACCTACAAGTAATCCCATTGTAGCTGCTTGATCCTTCTCTTCCTTTCTTGATATTCGATTTCCTTTGCCTTCTTGATCCAATACTAGAGTGCTCCAAGAAAACTCTAAGTGTCCAAGAGTGTGATAGAGATAGAATAGAGAGAGAGCTCCGAAATTGAACTGAAAAAAAAACTACCAACTGATCCTCATAAGCCTTTTTATTAATGAGCACTCTATTTTCCTCAATTTTCCATTATTTTCCCTCATTTTCTTCCTCACATGGAACCTTTGACCTTTGACCTTCCTTTTCTACTATTTTCCATTATTTTCATAAATAAATGCCAATAAATGTCACTTTTCCTCCCAAAGCCTTTGCCATTAGGCTTAGCCATAAAAAACCAAATGAGCTCTTGCTAAGATGTTTTTCCCAACATTAAGCTTGGAATAAGTGTTGCATAACCATAGTTATTATTTACCTTTATTAACATTTATTACATTAAATTTTCACCATGGTTGTTATAGAACCAGCCCCCCCTTGGGGGAACACTGCCCTTGGTGTTCAATGACACCTACAACCAACAAGACTGCTGAAAGAAAGACATACTTATCATGGAGCTTTATAACCTATCTCATTGTAGTATTTACAATGATTAACCTTCTGAGAAGCAACTGAATATGACAAAATAACAACATGATAACCATAATGACATGACACCCATACCACTTATTGGAGCTTTATAATACATCTCATGGTAGTATTTACATCCATATACATATACCAAAATGTCACACCAAAACATATATAAAAAACATTCACTCAACCAATGAATAGAGAAGGATACACAACCCACATTTGATCTACCATCTTCCATGTAGCTTCATTAGGCCCAAAGTGCTTCCACTACACTTTAGCATGCGCGATTTCTCGATTATGGAGCATTAGCATATTTTTCTGTGAAAGAAACTGTGGTTCTGGTTGGAATTCTCCTTCTGCATCCACCTACAATACAAACTAGTCAATCACATGATCACCATATTTAACATACTTATTAAGTAATGACACATGGAAAACATCATAAAATTTCACTATTGGAGGTATTGCAAGTTATTCCTTTAGGTTCCTCTTGATTACCTGCATTTCTCATTCCATTTATTCCAACATATCCGGTCCAATAAATACTCTATTCATCAGATAACTCCAATTGATGTTAGTATTGCAACTCCACCCATGCAATTCCTCAAATAGACTCATCCTTAGTGACTCATGGTAACCATTATTATAAGCGAAATCAACTAGTGAATGGTACTCCTCCTATCTCCTCTGCTGATGCATCACATACATCCTCAACATGTCCTCCAATATCTTGTTGAGCCTCTTTTTATCTATATATGTCTGTGGATGATAAGTTGTGTTCAAGGCCAACTCTATCCCTGCAAAAAACTCCTTTCAAAACTTAGAAGTGAACTTAGCATCCTTTTCTGACATAATATTCTTCGAAACTCCATGTAATATGACCACATCTCTGATAAACATATGTGCCACATCACTAGATGAATATGTACACTTCACTGGATTGAAGTGTGTTACCTTTCTTAACCTATACACCACAACCATGATGGAATCATGCTCTCTAGATGTCTTTGGAAAAAATGTGATGAATTCTATGTAAATGAACTCCCATTTCCACTTTGGAATAATAATTGGCTGTAGTAGACCACCTAGATAGTAACACTCTACTTTTACCTATTGAAAATCCAAGCACATAGCCACAAACTCTACCACTTATTTCTTCAAGTTCAGCCAACAATAGAACTTCTCCACCATTGTAAATATCTTATGATAGCTCGAGTGACTTGAATATTTCTTAACATGAAATTCCATCAATATATTATTATTTATCTCACTATTGATCGACACATATATCATGTACCTAAATATGATCAAACCAACTATTGTAAGAAGATAGTCCACATCCTACTCACTTGTACCATGTTTTAACTTGTGCCTAAGGTCCATGTACCTTTTATCCTGTTGTCTTACCTGTAAGATTTGATCATGCCAATCTATCCGATAATAACTCATAGCTGCTATATGATTTACATGTAATTTCATGCTAAGACCATCATCAACCTTGTTCTCTTTACCCCTTATTTACTTGATCTCAAAGTCAAAATCACTAATCATGGCCAATTATCTAGTTTGCTTGGAATTCAGTTTTGGTTGGTCAAATAATTATCTCAATCCACTATGATCACTCATCATTAAAAACCTCCCACCAAGAAGATAGTGCCTCCACATCTTCAATGCATGAATGATCACTTCAACTCAATATCATGTGTCAGATAATTTTTCTCGTGCTCATTCAGTTTTCATGGCTCAACATGCTATCAATACTTACTTTTTAAGGACTCCACCAATCCTTCTTTTGCAAGCATATATACACACCAAAAAATCATTTTTTGGATATGCAATATTTAATACTAGAGAATTTCTCAACAATTGCTTCAACTGTTAGAAACTTGTTGCTTATTCCTCCATTCATTCAAATTTCTTACCTTTCCTCTGTAGTGACGTAATATGATATGAAATTTGAGAGAAGTTCCATATAAACCTCCTATAGTAACGTGGTAGCCCCATAAATGATCTTACATCTTCCACATTTATGGGAGCTTCTCACTCCATGATAACCCTTATCTTTTATGGATCCACTGCTATGCCTTCCTTGGAAAAAAAATGTCTAAAGTAATGTATCTTTGTCTGAAATAAAATAAATTTTCTAAGCTTGGAATACATTCGAATCTCTCTTAGGAATCTCAACACTACTGCTAAGTGTTTGTAATGTTCTTCCTCATTATCAGAATATATAAAGATGTCATCAGTGAATACAATAACAAAATTCTCCAGATAATGATGCAATACACTATTCATCAAGCATATAAAAGTAACTAGATCATTAGTCAAAGAAAATGGAACTACAACAAACTTATAATTCCCATACCTGGTCTAGAAATGTTTCTTATAAATGTCCTACTATTTGATGCGTACCTGATGGTATCCTGATCTCAAATTAATCTTCCAGAACACTACTGCTCCATTCAACTAATCAAACAAGTCATCAATCCTCGACAATGGATACATGTTCTTGATGGTCACCTTGTCCAACTTCCTATAATCAATGCATAACCGCAGAGTACCATCCTTATTCTTCAAAAACAATACTAATGCACCCTAAGGAAATACACTTGCCATAATGTATCCCTTTTCAATCATTTCCTTCAACTTCAACTTCAATTATACTAACTCTAGAGTGCTCATCCTGTATGATGTCTTTGATGTTGGTGTTGCCCCTGGTACCAACTCAATGGAGAATTTTAGTTCTATGTGAGGCAAAAAAGCTGAAATGTTTGCTGGAAACACATCCTAAAACTACTGTAAGATTGGGTATCTGCTCAATACCTCCACACCCTCATCCTTCTTACCTTTATCACTAGAAATTTGTATTACAAATAACACACACCCTTTCCTCCGACTGTGGTTTTCTTGCATATCTATTACCATTCTAACTTATTTTTCCTTCTTCTTACCCTATAATATTCTTTGTTCACTATTTTCATCCAAGCACTTAATGACTTTGTCATAAAAATCCACCTTAGTCCTATGAAGAAACCATTCCATACTGAACAACATATTGTATGATCTTAATGGAAATACATTCAAATGTGTTGATGTAGGGATACCATTAAGATCAAGTGCACAAGTTCTTACCCAATGATGAAATCTTTTTGTTGTACTTGTAGCCAACTACACTAACCATAATTATACCTACACTTATTTATTCAAACCACACTTATCCAACAAGTCAGGGTTAACATAAATATAATGATATCTAGGGTCAATCAAACTAGAAACAACTTGATCAGAAATCTTACCATCTATCTCAATGATAGATTATTGGTGATGTTCCTTCCTGTTATCTAGTGTTGCATAGATACAAGGAATGATATTCCCAACATCCCCAATAGTCTATGCCTCCTATGCACTGTAAATCTGAGGAATACCACCTTGATACTATGAAAAATATCTATTTATATGAGCCTCACCACATATCCAACATTGCAATAGTCCCATACCATCAACTCTATTTTCATGCCCTCCAGTTTGTGACCCATGTCCATGTCTAGCTATGTTGAACTTCTTGTAAGGTGAAAATTCTAACCTGCATCCTGAGGCCTTGTTATTTTCTATATGAAATCCATGAATGTTTAACTGATAATTATAATAGCCTAAAAAATTATACTTGAATCTAGTCTACCAATTGCAGAAACCAATTTATATCTTGAAATCACAAAACATGAAAGAGAAAGAATTTCAATTTCACAATACAAATATTTATCTGGGGAAAGCCTCAACTAAAAACCCCGCTATATGTATATTACATAAGCCAAAGAATATGGTAAGATTACAATTATTTTCTCCAATATTAGAAACCTCTGCACTATCTCTATTTCTCTCAATGATTCCTAGGCAGGCCCAATTCAATACATAACCAATTTCTGGCTTGCCCAAGTCCAGATTTCCTAATGTTATTTCATTGGATAATTAGGCCCTATTAATTAGGGAAATTACCTATCCATACTACACAATCCATTAGGGGATTTCCTCTAACTACATCCACCACCTATACAATTCATATAATTATACAACTGATTGTACACTTCCCTTGAAATATAATCTCAATTAGATCTTTCTCAGAACTGGCACGCATTAGTTATTTATGAGTGAATTATCAATTATCCGATTGACCACTGCATGTGAGTTAAAAATAATTTCCACACTTTGACCTCTCTCTAGTTCCTCCATTAGTCGAAACTAGTTAAACTGACTTTAAATTACATAAACTGAGTTAATTAATTACAACTCAAAATAGACTCAAGTAGGACTCCATAATGTAGGAGACACTCTACATGCCTCTAATTTAACCCTGAACTCGTAGTAAATAAACCAAATAAGTCATCCTAAATTATTTAACTCATACAAGCTTTCATGTGATGTGGAATTACAATTTGATTCTACTTTAATTCAAGGGAAAATTAAATTAGAATCCTTTCTTGGTGCCATTTTCAACACTCCCTTTTAGCGAGAAGGTGATTATCTAATATCCCAATCCTTCCTCTATGGAACTCGAATTTTCCTCTTGACAGTGACTTCATCAAGATGTATGCATCCTTCTCCTTTGTAAGAATGTACTCTAATAGCATAATATGCCTCTACATACAATATCTGATATGGTGATATCATATGTCAATATGCTTGGATCTGTCATGAAAAACATAAATAATCGAGAGTTTTATGCAAATATGGTTATCACAATAAATCACCATTCGATCAATATGTTTACCAAACAACCCAATAGGGATCTTCCTCATCTAGATAGCCTCACAAGCAGCTTGAATAACAACCATGTACTCTACTTATGTTGAATTGAGTGCAACTAATCTTTGCTTCCTATTGTATCAAGAAAATTTTCTTTACCCAATAATGAATATGCCCCCTGATGTGCTCCTTATGTCCGATAGAATCCTGCCTAATATGCATATGTGAATCCTTGAATATTCACTTCATCTATCATTCAAATACCAAACTGAGTGGTGCCTCTGAGGTATCTCAACACATGCTTCGTTGCCTTCCAATAAAGCTTGGTTGGCTTAAGCATAGCTTGATTAAGTTGGTTAATCGCATAACATATTTCCTATCATGTGTTAACCAAATACATGATTGAACCCCCAAGCTACCTATAAATGGTAGCGTATACCACTTAATTTGAAGTATAATATTCCTTCCTCCAATTCCCTGCTAGAGGAGTCTCCATGGGTTTGTTTCTCTCCACGTAAAATTTATTCACTATCTTGTTGGCATACTTGCCATGAGAGACAAACAGTTCCCTATCCCTTTGAAAATTTTCCAAACCAAGGAAATAATGAAAGAGCCTCATGTCTTTCATGCTAAATTCTATTGCAAGATACTCTTTGCAATAATTAATCAGCTTCTCATCACCTGTCAAAATCAAATCATCGACATATTATACTATAATCAATAATTTTCCTTCTACCACAATATTGAAAAGGTTTGCATCAGATTCACTTTTGGTGAATCCCAACTTGGTGAAATAGTTATTGAGCATGGTGTACGAAGCATAGGGTTCTTGTCTCAGTCTCGAAAATTCCTGCTTGATTCCTCACACATGTGAATATCTATCGAAGCTCTCAAATACTTTTGGCTTCTCTATGTACACATCTTCCTTAGAAAGTTGTCTCTACATCCATTTAATGTATCTTCCATCCCATATATGCTGAAAGTGAAATAATAGATCTGATTGAAGAGTACCTTACTACTTGAGAAAATGTTTCCTTGTAATCTACTCCCTCTACCTGAGAGAACCCCTTAGACACATATTTGGCCTTCTATTTCCCCACACTCCCATCTACTTCTTGCTTCACCTTGTATATCCACCTGGGTCCTAGAAATGACTTTTCCTCCAGTCTTGAGAAAACTTCCCATGCACTGTTTATGATAATGGAGTCATAATCCCAAACCATGGCGTCAACCCATACTAGTTTTTTCACTTCTTCCTTGAATGAGGATGGATCGGTCTCTACACTCTTTCTCATAAAATCCATGTAGTCAGCTTATATATCTGGGCACCTTCTCTGCCTATGATGTGATGTTGGTGATCCCACATTCTCTCTAGCACCATGCATAAACTTATTAGCCTCTCTGGTGTGCTTCATTCCATCTTTGTGTGTCTTTGCTTGAGTGGGTGGTTCCCCTATCTGCTCCTTTTCTTGTGGCTGCTCCACATCTTGAGGTTCTTCTTTTGGAGCTAAGAGATCCTCAACTACATGCATTTGAAGATCCTTCTCAAGGGAAATTCACATCGCCTTTCCTTCATCAAATTTCACATCTCTATGAACCATGGTCATTCTGTGAGATGATAGGTACAACTGACATTTTTAAGGTTAATTATTGAACCCCAAAAATATGTTCTACTAAGCTTTTGGTTCTACATTTTTCCGTGCATATTTGGTAACATGACGGTAAACTGATGAACAAAATTTTTTAAAGTGTGCCACATCTGGATTCTTACTAGAAAATTCTTCTTCTCATGTACTCATCCTAAGGATTTGAAAAGGAATTATTTTCTGCACATGCACAACTATGTTACATGATTCTGCCCACAAGTGCAATGACAGGCCCTGATCATGTAACATTTCCCATGAAACTCCCACCATGATTTTGTTCTTCCTTCCTTTCTTCAACCCCATTATGTTGCGGGCTATGAGGTGCTATCAACTCTCATAAAATGTCTTTTGATGCATATAAGTTCTCAAGTTCATTAGACACATATTCTCCACCCATTAGAGGACTTTTGAGGTATAAAATGAGCCTCATAAGAAAAATGTACAACTGAAATAACTTTATAATAACAAATAGTATTCAAGATGATGATTTCAACCATGGGGGATGATTCACCATTTTTTAAGTCCCTATATTAATAGTGTAGTCCCTATTTATGTTAGTGTATCCCCCCTTATTGTTATTTTTGTACCCTTGTAACCCCCATATTTTTATTATTGTTAGGTCAACTAGGATTACATTATGGCCACATGGACTCCTATATATAGAAAGGAGGGTTTTTCATTTGTATAATCAAAGAATTTTTCATTCATGTAATGTATTGGAGATTGCCCCCTTGAAGTGGCTTATTTCTAAGGTGTTGATATCTGTTTTATTCTCTTTTTGGAGTTGGTTTCACAACATTTGGTATCAGAGCTTCGGATTCTAGGGTTTCTCTACTCCAAACAAGTCATAGTTGAATTTTTGCTATAAATTCTTTTCTACAAAGGTTTAGAAGCTAAAATTTTTAGAGTGCGAAGATGAAATCCTGAGGAACATCATCACACAATTTCAGAGCTTGGTTCATAACATTTTCTGAGATATGATCTATGGAAGTCAGGGCTTTTTGTAGGCTCCTGAATTTAACCTAAAAAAGTCATCGTGGAATTTTTTCTATAACATTTTTTATATGAAGATTCGAAACCTAAAATATTTAGAGCATGAATCAAAATCTGATGGAACATTTTCAAAAACTTTCAGAGCTTGGTTCATAATATTTTTGGAGATATGGTCTGTGGAAGTTAGGTATTTTTTAGGCTCCCGAATTTCATCTGAAAGAGGTGATCATGGGAAAATCTTCATAACTATCTCTCTGAGCATCATATTAGAATTATATAAACATTGGCTTGAAGTGAATGAATTGTAGTTTTCTTTCTATCAATTTCAGAGCCAAAGGGGAAAAAAATGACACATGGCAAGTCGTACAAGTTCGCTTTACTAAACTAGTCCATAATTAGGTCATTGTGGGAGACTGGACTTCATGTTTTCTTGAAGAATCAAAATCAGGTCAGACCTATGGCATTCAAAAGAGGATTCATAGGGATAACTTAAGGAAAAATTTCAGATATTGAAGATCCGAAATCACAAAGATAATTTAGTTTCAATATCGAGCTCCTCAAAAGAAAGAAAAAGGTGTGTATTTGGTTTTTAAAATTGCATAACGTTTGCTTGAAAAAGCAGTTTGAAGTGATTCCAAGGGCATATTTTAGAATTTTTATTAGTATTTGGTTCTATAATACCTCAAAAAAATAATTCCATACCCATTAAGCCCTCAAAAAGCTATAATATGACGCATGAAGAGGAAGAATTGCAGTATGAGATATCAAAATTATGGTACCAAGTGCAACACGTTTCGATATTACGAAGAGAAACCGAAGATGACATAGATGGCTTAAAAGTAGAAATGGAGGTTAAGTTGGATGGTTTGAAGGATCAAATAATAGCTAATATGGATGACAAGTTAGTGGAAGATAACATCGAGCATCAAAAACAAGTTCTCCAACTCTCAAAGGATAACCTAACTTTGGTGCAGAATCTAATGAAACAACAGGAAGATCAACATCACATTGAAAGAAGTTCTAAAGTAGTCACAAAAAAAATAACTCGAAAATTACGATCAATTTCAGAGTATCTCAGCAAGTGGAAGAACTTTATTGTAGAAGATTCCACATGGGAGGATGAGAATTTTATACAGAAGCATCAAGAAATAATCAAGCATTGAGGACAACACTTGTTTGACAGAGAGGGGCATGTTAAGTCCCTATATTAATAGTATAGTCCCTTATTATGTTAGTGTATCCCCCCTTATTTTTATTTTTGTACCCTTTTAAACCCCATATTGTTATTATTGTGCCCTTACATTATTATTTTTAGGTCGGCTAGGATTACATTGTGGCCCTACTAGGATTACATTGTGGTCCCATGGACTCCTATATATAGAAAGGAGGTTTTTCCATTTGTATGATCCAAGAATTGTTCATTCATGTAATGTATTGGAGGTTGCCCCCTCGAAATGGCTTATTTATAAGGTGTTTACAACTTTTTTATTCTCTTTCTAGAGCTAGTTTCACAACACCATTTTTGGGGTAAAAAAGTAAAAATATTAAAAATTAATAAAATAATAAAACTATTTTTTCAACTTGTATTTTTAACTTATATTCCTAATATTTTACTCAAATTTCAATCGAAAATACTTGTTGGATGCAAAATTTAATTCCTCATCGAAGGAGTACCCATTTCGCATACTTTTGATGGACCCTACTACACGAAAAATGAGAAATACATGAAAAAATGTGATTGAGATATCATTTTTCATGTAGCATGGTCCACTAAAAGTATGAAACATGGGTACTCCTTCAATGAGGAATCAAATTATGCATCCAACGAGTGTTCCCACTCTAAATTTGAGTAAAACCATAGGGATACATGTTGAAAATACGATTTGAAAAAGTAATAATACTGATGTAGGTCATGCTATACCTCCCATCATCTCCCATCTCGATGTGCATATGCAGATCCTTCTCCTCCAAATCATTGAAAAACTCTTTATTTTCGATCATACAGAATGAGGCTCCACTCTACAGGTACCGCACAGAAACCATCACCAATGACACTGTGAATGCGATGAGGGGTAAATAAAACTCAAATTGTGAAGCAAGAGTTTCACTTGCTGCTCCCCATCAAGGATTCTTGCAAGCCTTCTTGTGTGAACACTTCGTGGCATAATGTCCCAGCTCGTGATCGTGAAAACATTTAATCTTCGATGAGTATTTATTCTTTCTAGCCTGACCAAAATCTGATTTGGAAAGGGATGAATTCCCTTTCCCTTTCTTTTCCTTTCCATCCAAGGCACATTTCTTCTCATCATCATGCTTTGATGAGGATCCATCTTTGGTGTTTCGTTGAATATCTTCTTGTACCAAATTAGACCACAATTTCTCCCACTCTGGTAACCTTTCCCTCCCATTTATCGAATCCTCGTATCTTTTCCAACTCTTGGGAACCAGTTTATCCTTAGAAACTATAACACCAACACTTCCAATCTCATTGAAACACTGAGTGAACTTGTTTAAGTATTTTGGTATTATGTCTCCCCTCTCCATCTTGATTTTTCTGAGCTTGTCTTTCAGTGCCAATTTCCCGTGATCATTTTTTTTCTAAGAAAAATATATTAAGTCATTTCACATAACATATGGAGTTTAATTTCCATAAAGGTTCAAGAAAATATGATCTCCAACTCTTTCTAACAGAATACTTATTGCCTTTTCTATGTTCTTCTTCCATTTCGCTAGATCTTGAGCATTTGTTGTTGCAGGCTTAGGAATGTCACTGTCTATGAATTACTTCAACGCTTTCTTCCAATAGTGTTTCCATCCTATCTCTCCAAGTTATGTAATTAGAACTAACCTCAAAGTCATATTCAAGTCTCAATCCAGAGAAAAACATCCTGATCCTACTGCTGGTCTTGAAGAGTAGATCTACAAATTCGATTCACCTACACAAGAAAAATCATATTTTTCTCTTACAGAGTGATTCCTGCTTTGATACCATGTATTAAATCCACATAGATTCAAATGATAATTGTAATATTCTAAAAAATTATACTTGAATCTACTCTACCAATTACGGAAACCAATTTAGATCTTGAAATCACAAAACATAAAAGAGAAAGAATTTCAATCACACTACACAAAGATTTATCTAGAGAAAGCCTCAGTTAAAAACCTTGCTATATTTATATTTCATAATACAAAGAATATGAGAATATGAAAATTCATTTCTCCAAGCTAAGAAACCTTTGCACTATCTCTATCTATCTCAATGATTCCTAGACAATCCTGGTTTAATACTTAACCAATTTATGGCTTGCCCAAGTCCCTATTTCCTTGGGTATTTATGCCCTATTAATTAGGGAAATTCCCAATCTATATTGCGCAATCCATTAATGGCCTTCCTCTGAATTCATGGACCACTTGTAAAATTGAGATAATTATACAATATCTGACCTGTGACCACCATGAGAGCTACTACCATATGCCCCATTAGTCCTATCCTCCTACCCATGGCTAATTCGAAGTGGCCCCTGTTGCTGCAATTTTGAAAAAATATGAGGGATTACCGCATTAACTTCTACTTTTTTCTGTTTTTCCTACATGCTCATGTCCTTATCTACCTTGCAACATCTTATTTATGCCTTCTATCTTCTCAATGTTTCTTCTAATTAAGAATAATTCCCGCCACCATGTTACTCTTCTAACCCATAAGCAGAATCTCATGAATTGTAGTCTATCATCTTTCTAGTCATCTTTGATATTCTTATTGAAAACAAACCATATAAGCTAAACTAAAATATAAACATAATCAACATACCTCAGTACAGTTCCGGGGGGGTATCTCATCTGCAAGTTCAACCAAATTAGCACAATACATGTATAAACATAATCATAACAACATATAGATATCATGAGCATTTGAAGATATTTGTGGTGAGAATCTTGAGTTTTCATATTTAGATTATTAACCACAGTAGCCATTTTTGTGTTTCGATGTTTCAAGCCTATAACAAGACTCATCGTCAGGACAAATCCACAAAGAAGAATAGGAGTGAAGGGGAATATATATGGAATGTAGGAAAAAAATTAAAAATATCCAACCAAATAGGAAAAAAATTAATAAGAGGAATGGTTATTATATTTAATTATAAGAGTTAATTACTAATAAGGTTAATATAAAGAATTAATATGGAGAGTATAATCCCAACAATATATATATTATTATTATTATTATCATTATTATTATTAATGCATTTAATTCATATTTAATATAATATTTATAATGGATTATTTATAAAATTCATTTTTTTTTTGGGGATGACAATGCTTTAATTTTAGGGTAAAAAACTAATAAGGATGATGAGATATTGTCACTATGCTACCATTATTATGGAGAATATAATCCAAAAAATATTATAAGTATTATCATCATCATGATTATTAGTAATAATAAAAATTATTATTAATAATAATGAATTTAATTAATAATATAATATCATGCTTATAAGAATTATTTATAATATTTAATGTTAGATGATAATGTTTTGATTATAGGGGTCTATAATTAATAAGGAAGATGAGATTTAGTTTTATGTTTTCATGGTTATTAGATTTTAATTATTGAATCTTAAGAGTAAATTTAATAGTCATTGTTTAATGAAATATCAACTTTAATCTTAAGATACGAAATTTTTATTAAGTAGTATGATATGGAGGGAAAACGGAAAGGAAATAGAGCAAAAATATTTCTCAGGGGATGAATGTGAGGGAATGAGGAAAATGATTAAAAGGGGGAATATAAAGAAAAGGTTGAGGAGAACCAAACTTAGTCATGGTTGTGTGGTATGGAGTCTTGAGCGCGTAAAGGGATCCAACTCCTACTTACTTACAAATCACCATCTCTATTAATATTGTGAGGATGCTTGATAATTTGGAAGGCCTCACGGATCTTCCATTTGTATTGATGTTTTTCATTAGTGATTATAGATGCCACTTTGTAACACTTTGTAACACCCTCCTCCCACATTTAACCAAGCTACCTAGTCCACTGGGGTAAACACGTGACAAGATGCTACTGTAATGTGATTCAACACCACATGTATAATTAAGGAAGTGGAACTGACGAAACTAAACCATATTGACTTTCCACACATGCTACAGAACCTCAAGGAGCCAACCAACCCTTCCAAGTGACCAACCCTTGAGGAAACTCAACTTTTCCTTGATTTAACACCCAAGAATCTCCCTTGAAAAACCATGCATGCGACTTTAGGGCTCCATTCGCTCCCACAACAAGGCAAGCTAGCAATTGTGGACTTTTTCAACTAGTTTTATGCCAGCAACCTTAGATTTTGTGTCACGTTTTCAGCATTGGGACTCAGGCCATTGCCTAGAACTCCATGAGACTTTCCAAAGTGATAATTAACACTAGAGAAAAGGTAATAATGAAAACATTTTATGAAGGAATTGACTGGACCCCTATTAGCCATGATAAGAATTTCGTTAAAAATGTCAGAAATATGTAATCTATAGGTCATAACAACAAATTTGAGCATAGGGATCTCATAATTATTGAAGATTCATAAGGAAGTATTGATGCCTTATCACATTAGTTGCATTATCATCTATTAGGTCATATATTCAATTTTTATTAATTTATCAACCAAAACATGATGAGATCCATACATCATCATTGTCATAAAAGATACTCATAACCAACAAAAATAACAGAGATATGAAAACCATTAAATCCACATACAAACCAATACATTTTCACATGAAATACCAAGGAGAAGTAACTATTATTAATGAATGAATAGGGCACCCAGGTTTAGAACTTCCACATACCACCTGACCATAAATTTGTTGAACTAAATCTTTCTTTCAGCCAGTTATTTCCTTGCCATATTCCAATCATGAATGTGGGACTCATAACAAGAAATCAAGCAGGGATTCTCGAGGGTAAACCACCTTGCCCTCATCAATAGAGTTAGGATTTACCATAATCCCAAAAGGATCACTAGGCCCTAAACAAGCATGGAGTCCTCCAGATCTCTCCACCTAAATCATGAGTAATTTTTCCACATAAACCTCTCAACTTTACCGTGTATCCTGACATTAAGGGTCAAGGGTTTCCTAGGCCTATAAGGCCTCCACCCTCTAGGATTTATCATGTATCATATCCCAAGATTTATAGGACCAATCATGGGTACTTACCAATGATATTTATCATATATCCTACCATTCACCGATCAATTGAGGTGTTCACATCAAGGCTTTACCGTTTATCCCTCGCGGGATTCGTAGGCCTTTTAAATAATCGTCAGACCACCACACTCAGTTTCGAGTCCATATAGAAATCCATCTCAACCAAATATAAGAGAACCCACCACACCATGTCTATTCAAAAATGGAGAGGCTAGGCTGAAGAACACTCTCACACCTGGTAAAAATCGTTCCAATGAAAACAGGAGAACCAAGAACAAACATGCATAACCATGCATGCCAAAACTAGCAAGGAAATCATACATGAAAATCAATACCTGCAAGTAATCCCATTGTATCTTATTGATCCTTCTCTTCCTTTATTGACCTTTTCTTTCATTTGCCTTCTAAGTGTCCAAGAGTGGGGGAGAGAGAGAATAGAGAGATATTTGGAAAGCTAAATTGATAAAAAGGTACCAACTGATCCTTAGAAGCCCTTTTATTAATGATGCCTCAATTTTCTTCAATTTTACATTATATTCCTTGATTTTCCTTCTCACATGAAACTTGTGACCTTTCACCTTCCTTTTCTCCTATTTTCCATTATTTTCATAAATACATGTCAATAAATGCCATTTTTCCTTTCTAAATCCTTTGTCATTGCCCCTGCTAATTTCTTAGGATTTTCTTCCCAATAAACCAAATGAACATCGGTTAGGATTTTCTTCCCAACATTCAGCTTCGAATAAGTGTCCCATAACCATGGTTATTACTTTCCTTTATTAAGTTTTATTACAAGGAATTTTCACCAGGTTTGTTACAGATCTCATGATATGAATATATAGTGGAACAATTTTACCACTCTAGATATCATTAACAACTCCCCATTGGATCATGACAACATCTTATCAAAGTAAGGATTACAATTCATGACATTGTGGTCTTGGTATTTTTTATTTTCTAAGGATTCACAATCTAACATTTTCCCCCTCAACAAAAAGGTTGAATAATTACACCAATAACGTGTATCGTATTCAATTTGAAATGTCTGAATTTAGCTTCTATGAATGAAAATACCCATTCTTTCTAATTCTGATTCCAATAGTTGATTTGATTGATTTTGACTAATTTCTCTACCATAATCCCCAAATTCTAATTGAATTTTGATTATGATGGGAGTTTTATTTTTGAAGCATAACTATCTAATATCCCCCCTTATCAACAATAAGGTGAGAATTTTGTTGAAGGGTTTCAACATGGAGCTTTGGATTTATTTTTTATTTTTTATTCATAGATGAAAGGATCCAATATTGAGCTTTGGATTCTTCTATTCTTAAATGGTTCATGGTTGAAAGGATCCAATATGGAGCCGTGGATTATATATGTGGTGGCTTCGTTGGTTAATCACTAACCATATTCCCTTCCTTTTGTATTTTTGTTTACTATTAGCCATCTCCCATTCATACTATTGGTTTATGGTTTACCACTAACAATTTTCAATTTTAACAATGTGGTGGTTTTGGATAATAAGAAATCAATTTTCTTTCAATTTAGTGGTTTTGGATGAACACTAACTGATTTCATTTGAATAATGAAAATGTTTTCGTATATCATAAACCATATTAATTCCCCCACTTAAAGTGTAGGGGAGTTTCTTTTTATCAATGTTCTCCGCCACTACTGACCTGACCTGATTTCTTGTATTACCCCAATTAGGCCCAACCCCTCTTCATTCTTAATTAGTCTTATAAAGCATCCATACTTATCTTCCCTCTTTAAAGTTTCCATACGTAGTCATAATTTTTTGAAGCCTTGTAGTAAACTTCCCACCCCAAACCAGAAATTCACACTGCACACATTATTTCTCAACACCTTTGCACATAATATGTTCTCTTCACACTTCTTTTTCCACACAATTATCTCTCAACATAATCCATTATTTTCACTTCCCATACTTTTTGTCTTGCTTATCCACAAATGAATATTTCTCACTATCATATCACATACTTTTATAAAAGTGGTATTTCCACTTATGAGGCATGCTTAGTGGAATTCACATAAACACCCATTTTCCTTATTTTAAGGCTAACTCAAATATTATTTAAGAAAGATTGATCCTCAACGTAAAATTTGATGACATGATGATATGCAATCAAATATCCCATGATTCTGCCAAATATGTGACCTTGATTATTAACTCCCATTTACTCCCATTTATGATTCCTGCATGTCCCAATGAAGGTGGTACATGATGAATCCTGCTGTATACTAAATTCTATTTACAAACTGAGATTTCAAATAGCTAATACCTTCATAATACAAAATGTGAACGATCACATATATATAAATACCTTGAATAAATAAAGTAGTATGGTTAGTAAATGAAAGGATGATTTCTTTTGTGGGCATACAAATAATCCATTTGCTTGATATGATAAAAACTTCCACTGGTCAATGCCGTATCAATGGTACTTGAATTTGACATATGAGAAGAAACTTAATATTAAATTTTATACCGCCAGTCATGCTAATCCTAGATGTGTTCCCGAGGTCTTTGATTTCAGAGAACTTGTTCGCTGGTGTGCCTTCCATTTAGATTCTAAGACAAAGACCATTAGAGTTTATCTTCAAGGAATGAACTTAATGTTTCTGACTCCAAATGATTTCCGGAAAATGTTAAAGTTACTAAACCAAAATAAGTAGCTAAAGCTACCCAAAGAATATTCCTTCCTTGACTGTCATGAAGGATGTGTGAATATTCTTAGGTAATTCACGGTTCAATCAATGCACATTTCAATGAACCCTTAATCTATTGATATCTCATTTACCACACAACCTTATAGATATTTATGTTGTTTTTTCATACATGTAATGGGATGTGATTCAATATCCAATATACCCAAGTCAATTCTATATTCTCATATAATTTTCTTTTAAGAAGGAGATTATATTTGAATGAGTATAGGTAGTTTCTAATGATATTTCCTTTTGGTTGGCTAATTATTTGAAGACTCAAATATTCTTCATGAAAACGTATTTGGTGATAACAATAGTTTATTGTAATTTTTTCAATGGCCTACCTCTCAATATAGATGTGAACCCCGAGATAGAATGAGCGAAATTTTGGTATACCAATTTATTAAGGAATAAAACACCATTTCAATTTTTCCTCATTTAGGATAATTTCATCATGGAATTTAGATTATATTAATTAGAATTGAACTAAAAAATTTTATTCAACAAGCACAATATTTCCTAGAGGGAAAACAGATATGTGTACAAGAATAAATCCATACACATGCATAAGACTTTATGGGTATCAAGGAAGTCCCATATTACTCCCTATGTTCATTTGTGATAAATATTTGGTTGAATAGGTATTTAGAAAGTGCTACATTTGGTCAATATTTTTTAATAGGGAAAATAAGAAACTATTTATTTCATTATAATTTAAGATATTAAAAGTTGTTATGAAAAACTAATTTTAGTTGAGATGTCTAAGATATTAAAGCCATTCAATTTGAAATAAGTGAATTTCACCGAAGGTTTTTACCATGAGGGTCTATTCTCTCAAAATGTATCATCAATAATAGATGTAAATTGTTTATAAAATTGTGAAGGGAATTGGAGATAATGAAGTGGAAGCATTAAGAGAAAAATAAAAGAAAAAATTCATATATATTGATAATCTAGTTACATAAGTCATTACCAAATTAGGAGTAAAGAGAACAACTAAATAAAGAGGGAAGAACCCTGTAAATGTACAATCCTAATGAGATCAATGAACTTGTTAGAGTTCCTCCTTAACACACAAAGGAAAAGGCACAACTATATCTAGAGGAGAGAGTAATGAATGCCATTCTAGTTGTTGAGATGAAACACAAAATTTCTAATTTCATTTTCCCTTCATTAAATTAGGCCCGAAATTCGAAATTCCACATCAATAGAAAACTTGAATGAGTTAACTGAAGAGATATAGTTATTATCATTGAGTTATCTTAGTTAATTTGGTTTGGGGGCATGAACTTGAGTTGTGTATAGTGATTCCTAAATTTCAAGAGCCTAGGTTGAGCTAATTTCAGTTGTAACAATTTAGTTCAATTAATTTGATTTATGGCCAGTTAAACTAGTTCCAACTGTTGGAGGAATTAGTGGGAGGTCTAGCAATGGGTTGTAACTTCATTGTTTAACTAGTTAACTAATCAATCAACCTAAATTAACTCATGCATGCATAAAATTTGAGTTACCCAGTTGAGATTGGAGTTCAAAGGAAGTGTACTATTAGTTGTAAACTATTCCAATTTGTAGAGGTCATGCATGCATTTAGAGAAGGACCTAATGGAATTTCACAATACATATTGAGGAAATTCCTAAATAATAGGGGCTAATTCCTTGAGGAACAACGCAAGGAAATAAGAGCTTGGAGGCTCAAAATTTTGGCTAAGTATTGGCCAAGGTCAGTCGGTTAGGTAGAGGATAGAATATAAGAGTGCAGGTTGAGCTGAAGGTTGATCAAAGTATATTATATTCATCTAGATTCTTTGATTAATGAAATAAAAATAGTAAGGGGTTTTGAGAAGCTACTTTCCCCTATATATGTCAATGTGTATGTGTGTTGAATCTTGATGCATGTTAATGATGTATGTTCTCAATTGCAAATTTACTTCTGTTGATTGGTAGAGTAAATTATAGTCTTGTGATTTAGTAAATTTCATGAGAATTTTAGGATCTACACATTAATTTATACATGGTAACATAGCCTGATTCATAGTAGATAATAAATTTAGAACTTTTAATTGCAAGAGGTTCAAGTTTTCATATCAGGTTGTAGGATTTCTTCACGATTGAGCATATGACTTTGAATGGACTAAGGCTCAAGTATGCCCTTGAGGAAAGCTTGAATTATGTTGCATGGAAGGACCAGATGGGTAGTACTGGAGGATAATGGGTTGAAGGAATATATTGATAACGATGTTTTGAAACCAGCAATGGCTAATGCTAAAAATATAGCAGAGTGGAAGAAGTGTCTTGATAGGACAAGGAAAATCATATTGGAGAGAGTATGAGACCATATTGTCTCTAATATCCATGGGAAAGAGACGTAGTATGAAATGTGGAAAGCATTGACGGATTTTTTCTAGAATATTAGTGATCAGAGGAAATTTTCACTCAAGGAAAAGCTTTGAAACATCAATATGAAAAAGGATGAAACAATTCAATAGTACCTTATCAGGTTTACACAATGTCGTGATGAAATTGGCGAGTTTAGTGTTAGTATCCCTAAAGGGGATTTTGTAGCTCTAGCTCTTTTTAACCTTCCCAAGAGTTGGCACAATTATCAAGATTTGGTAAACGGTAGGGAGAAACTACCACAGTGGGAGCGGTTATGGTCCGATATAATGTGGGAAGAAATAAGGTGGAGCAATAAAGATATGACTTCATCCAAGGTTGAGGATGAGGAGAATTTTCCTTTGATACAAAGGCAAAAAAATGGAAAGGGAATAAATCCAAATCCAAAGAAGACTCTAGTCAAGGGGGAAAGAAAAAAAACTTGTCCAAGATTAAGTACTTTCACTATCATGAATTTGGGAAGTATGCCATGAAATTCGCACACAAGAAAACAAACAACAATATCTTAGGAGGAGTGGAAGGTGAAGCTATAGCTTCACAATTTGAGCTCTATTTTACCCTCATTTCATGCATGGAAATAACAATCATGGGAAGTGTTTGGTATCTTGAAAATGGTGCCTCATTCCATACGATAGGGAACAAATATTTCTTCAGTGACTTGGAGGGGAAAGACCTCTAGATGCATATTGATATGGGAGATGATGGAAGGTATAACGAAACTGATATTGGTACAATTACTTTTTAGAGTGACTCTAGCTTCCCTCTCATGTTCAAGGATGTAATGTTTGTTCTGGTTCTAAAGAATAATTTGGTTTCCGTTGTGATGTTGGAATACCATGTCTATGATGTGATATTCAACAAAGGAAAGGAATTCTTGAGAAACATCACCACAGGAAAAGTGAAGCAGATCTAGGTTCAGGTGAAGAACCTCTACAGGTTAGATGTGGCATATTATGTTTCTTTGAGCACAAAGGTGGAGAAGGTGTAGAGCCAGTGCGTCAATGAAATATGGAATAGAAGACTTTTCCATTTGCAACATGGAGCTTTTAATATCATGCCAAATATTACCACAGGCCTCCCCAAAGGAGCACTAGAGAAGGAAAAAAGTGTTAAGGGTTTACCTTAGGGAAGTAGACAAAATACACCTTCAATTATTGAGATAACAGGGTGCATGAAATCCATGAAAGGATCCACTTTGATGTTTGTGGACCTTTCTCGAAAACCTCCACTTCCATGCACATGTATTATGTTATATTTGTATATGATTTCTCACATAAGCATTGTATTTTATTCATGCATAAGAAATACTATACATTATCTAAGTTTGTTGAATTTAAAGCACTTGTTGAGAAATAAACTTGCAGGAAAGTGAAGGCTCTTAGGAGTGATAACAATGGTGAATTTGTGATGAATGAGTTTAAAAATTTATGTGCAAAGGAAGGCATTTGATGGGACTTGGAAACACACCACAACCCACAACGATATGGGATAACTGATATTAATAACATAAGTATTTTGGGAGTAGGACGTGAAATTTTTCATGTTCAAGGCCTACCTCTTCACTTGTGGGCCGAAGCATTCAACACAATGGTATATGTGCAGAAAAAGAGTCCTCATTGGATTCTTTGGATGAGTACACTAGAAGAATATTTTTAAGGGAAGAAAATGTATGTGTCACACTTCTAAATATTTGTATCATCAGTATATTTCCATGTTTCCAAGGAAGAAATAAAAAAGCTAGATCTCATAGCAAATTTGGGAATATTTGTGGGGTACATTGATACACCTCCCAACTATTGGGTGTACTTTCCATCTCTCATGATGTCAGTTATTCGTAGAGATGTGAGTTTCAATGAAGAGAATGAAATTCAGTGTTACCTTGAGAGGGAGCTTCACTTACATGCAGATTAGAAGCTTTTGGCTCAAAGGAAGAACCTCAAGAAGATATGGAGCAAACACAAGTAGAGAAGAAAAGAGTGGAGACAATGGCTCAAGTAGAGACATCTAGGGAAGGAAGGAACTAGACCGGGGAAACTACTAGACTATTGCAGGATGTTAGAGAGAATGTGGAAGCACCCACATCATAGTGAAATAATAGGTCACCAGATCAGTACACTGCTACATGTCTCTAATGAAAAAGCTAATAGAGAAAAAACCAACCTCATTCGAGGAAGAAATAGATAAGATGGTATGGGTTTATTTTATGGTAGATAAATATGATTCCATTTTTAGAAATTGTGTTTGGTAGGTGGTCCCAAGAGTTGTAGAAAATTCAGTGGTGGGTTCGGATGGATTTACAAGGTAAGGCATGTGGAAGATAGAAGCATCAAGAAGCACAAAGTCAGATTCATGTCCAAGGGGTACTCTCAGATAGAAGGGATTGACTATGAATATATCTTCTATCCTGTAGCAAGGTACTCTTACATCAAATCAATTCTTTCTCTCGCTGCACAAATGGGGTAGAAAACCAACCATATGGATGTGAGGACATCATTCCTCAATGGAGTTATTGAGGAAGAGGTGTACATTGAACAATCTGAATTATTTTAGACCTTTAAAAAAGAGTCACATGTTTTTTGACTCAAGCAAGCATTGTGTGGGTTGAAGAAACCACCCCGTGCTTGGTACACTGGGACCGATAGCTACCTCACTGGTTTGGGCTTCACAAAAAGTGAAGCAGATGCAAAAATTTACCATATTTTGGTAGAAGGTAAATTATTGATTATAGTATTATATTTTGACGACTTTATTTTTATAGGTGATCAGTAGATTATCAGGTCTTGTAAGGAGGACCTTACAAGATATTTTGAAATGAAGAAAATGGGATTGATGCACTATTTCCTTGGTTTAGAGGTATTACATAGAGAAGGGGAACTGCTTTTCTCTTAGGGAAAGTATGCCAATGAGATACTTTAGAAGTTTCACATGGACATATGCAAACCCATGGAGACTCATCTAGCTACCAACTGGAGGAAAGAGGACACCAATTCAGGTGAGGAAGTGGATGCTACCATGTACATGAAATTTTGGGGTTCACTGATGTATCTGGTAAACACACATCCATACATGTGTTATGCAGTCAATTAGTTGATCCAAGCCATGGTTGGATCAAACAAATTATTTTGGACTGCTAAACATGTACTACGGTACCTTAGAGGAACCACTAAGTTTGGAATTTGGTAAAAAAAGACAGAGGGAGTTATGCTGTAAGGCTTCAGAGATGTTTATTTGGCAGGAAGTCCACTAGATTGGAAGAGAACATTAGGAGGAATTTTCATTGTTGGTTCAGTAGAGGTTTCTTGGTACATCAAGAAGCATAGATCAGTTGCACTCAACTCAATAGAAGCATAGTACATGGCTACTATTCAAGATTCTTGTTGGGTTATTTAGTCAAATGATGGATCCTACTGTGATTTACTATGACAATCATATTTGTATCAAACATTCTAAGAATCCAGTTTATTATGAAACCAAATCAAAAAATAGAAGAAAACAGAGGTCAACAACATCTTAGAAATAAGTCATTGCGAGGGGGCAACCTCCTTTACATTACATAAATGAAAAATTATTGGATGATACAAATGAAAAAACCTCCTTTTTATATATAGGATTCCATGGGGTCACAATATAATCCTAGCTAACCTAAAATTAATAATGTAAGGGCACAATAATAATAATATGGGGGTTACAAGGGTACAACAATAACAATAAGGAGGCTACACTAACAATAATAAAGGACTACGCTAGTAATATAGGGACTTAACATGCTCTTCGCCTTCAAAAAAGTGTTGCCCTCAATGTTTGAGTAGATCTGGATGCTTCTATATAAAATTCTCATCCTCCCATGTTGAATATCCAGTGGGTAAGTTCTTCCACTTGATGAGATACTCTGAAATTGATCGATTTCATAGTTGTCGAGTTCTTGTTTCTGCAATTTCTTCAGGTTCCAATATGATTTTTCCTTCCTCATCAAGTTCTCGCAATATTGTTTGAGTTGGAAGTTTGTCACCTACAACCTTCTTTAAGCATGAATCTTGGAAAAATGGATGCACTCGAGAAGAAGCATGAAGCTCCAATTTGTATGCCATAGTACCAATATTTTGCAACACCTTGTAAGAACCATAGTAATTTGGCAATAATTTCTTATCTGTCTTAAATTTCTTGAAGGAAATTTATTTGTATCGTTGTAGCCATAAAAATACCCAGTCTCCTACATTAAAATTTCTCTCATTGTGATGTTGACCTGCCTATTCTTTCATTCGATTTTGTGCCAAATTTAGGTTATCCTTTAAGAGTTTGAGAACTTTTTGTTGATGATCGACGTCATCTTCCACTACTTGAACCTTGGATTTTTCTCTTAAAGATGATGTTATCGACGGTGGATGATATCCATAAAGTTCCATAAATCGGGTCATTTTTGCTACAGTATGGAAGGAAGTGCTATACCACCGTTCAGCTAGAGGTAACCACTTGACACATTATGTTTGTTTATCAGATACAAAATAACAAAGATATCCTTCCAAACTTTTTTTCACTATATCATTTTTCCCATTGGATTGAGGATGATAAGATGAGCTATGAGCTAGTTGAGTACCCAAACAAGAAAATAATTTCGTCCAAAAATTTCCAGTAAAAATGGGATCTCTGTCACTTAAAATAATATTTGGGTTTCCATGTAACTTTTGAATTGTTTCTATAAATTCAGTAGCAACTATACTTGCTTTAAACGGATAATATAATGCACAAAAATGTGCATACTTGGTAAGTCTATCAACTACCACCATGATGACACTCTTTCCTTTGGAATTAGGTAAGCCTATGATAAAATCCATTGAAATATCCTCCCAACGTTGACTTGGAATGGATAAAGGTTGTGGAAGACCTGGGGTCTTAATTGTTCCAACTTTATTTTGCTGGAAACCTAAAATTCCGCCACAAAATTTTGAATATCAGATTTAAGGCCATCCTAAAAAAATTCTTTCTTCACCTTGTGGTAAGTTTTTAAAAATCCCGAGTGTCCTCCTAAGGGAGATGTGCAATTCCAAAAGAATCTTTTGTTTTCGTTGGGAATTCTTACAAAGATATAAGAGATATTTGTACCATAAGGAATAATTTTTCCAACTAAATGTGTCAGATGTAAGGATATTTCTACAAATTTTGAATGAGCATCCACACTTCTTCGCCCTTCTTCTATTCATCCCTTGCCTTAGTTATCCAATATGGTTGGAAAATAGAAACGACACAAAGCAATGCTTCCACCTCTTCATCCTTTCTTGAGAGTGCATCTACAACAAAATTCAACTTCCCTTTTCTGTAGATTATTTCAAAGTCATAACCCAACATCTTTGTGACCCATTTCTATTTCTCTTCTAAAGATATTCTTTTCTCCAAAAAGTATTTAAGACTATCATGATTAGTTTTTGCCTTGAAGTGTATTTCCATTAGGTAAGGTCACCATTTCTTTAGTACATGTAGTATTTACAACATTTCCTTCTCATTGATAGCTTTCTTTAAATACTTTCTTTTTATTGGACTACTTTCAAAAGAAATGGGTCTTCCTTCTTGCATTAAAACCGCACCAATTCCATTTTTCGAGGTGTCACATTCCAGAATAAAGGTTTTGTGAAGTTTGGCGTAGCTAAGGCCGGTGTTAGGAACATTTCCTCTTTAAGATGCTGAAAGGCCTTAGTTGCTTCAGGATTCCATGAAAATGCATCTTTCTTCAATAATGTTGTTAGAGGTATCGCTATTCTCCCACAATTCTTAACAAAATTTTGATAATACCTTGTTAACCTGAGAAATCCTCGTAACTGCTTTATGGTTGTGGGTACTTTCCATTCCTTAATGGATTTAATTTTGATAGGGTCTACTTTAACACCCTCGTGAGATAAAATATGTCCCAAATATTCCACCTCTTCTACTCAAAATAAACATTTGGAGGTTTTTTCATATAATTTTTGCTCTTTCAATAGTTTGAGCACCCTGTCAACATGTTGAACATGATCCTTCCAAGACATGTTGTAGATTAGTATATCATCAAAAAATAATAACACAAATTTTCTAAGGAAGGTTTTGAAAATGGAATTCATCAACCCTTGAAATGTAAAAGGTGCATTGGTAAGGCCAAAAGGCATGACCAAAAATTCATAATGATCCTCATGAATTCAAAATGTTGTTTTCAGAATATCTTCAGTCTTCATTCAATTTTGATGATATCCTAAACAAATATCCAAATTGGTAAAATAAATTTCTCCATGTAATTCATCAATCACAAGAATGTAAATTTATCTTTAATATTGGGCTTATTGAGCTCACTATAATCCAAAAAAATGCATCATGATCCATCCTTCTTGTGCACCAATACTACTGGAGCAGAGAAAGAACTTTGACTAGGTTGTACTATACCAGCCTCTAACATTTCTACAATCATACGTTCAATTTCGCTCTTTTGGACATAAGGATATCTGTAAGGCTTGATGTTTGGAGGAACACTTACTAGAATCAAATGAATAGCATGATCATGATAAAAAATAGGTGGGAGTCCTTTGGTAGTTTCAAACACCTTGGAATGATTGTCCAAAAATTTTTGGAGATCTGGATAAATAGATCATTTTGATGTTGGAACTTATAGCTATCATAATACTACAATTACACCTTGTTTTTATTTCTTCTGAAGCTTTGTCATGACATTAGAGATTATTATCTTTCTCGGCTTCCCTGCGATACCCCGTAATTCAAATTCCTTTCCTTTCTAAAAAAATTCAAGAAAATTTCTTGAAAATAAAAGTTACCATATCCAAATATTGTAACCATTTCACTCCTAGTACAACATCCGCACCTCCCATTTGAATGGGAAGGATTGGACTATTCAATACATATTCCCTCATGGTTAGCTTGATATTATGGAATTTTCCAGGGCAATTTATAGTTCCCCCATTTGCAACCATCATTTTACATTCTGGTGTTGGGTATAGGGAGAAATACAATTCCTTGGCTACCTTACAATGAAAAAAATTATGGGTACTTCCCAAATCAATCAACACTATTACCTTTTTCTTCTTGATATGTCATTCTATCTTAAGAGTTTGAGGAGTGGTAATTCCTACCAATTCATTACACAATATGGTCAGACTCATTTCTTCTTTTTCTAGGGTTGGTTCCTAGTGTATATCCTCTTATTTTGAATTTTCTTGTTCATTTTCTTCCTCCTCTTCACAATATATGTAAAATAATTTCTTCTCAGCACACTTATGACCTTTAGTGTATTTGCTGTCACAATTGTAGCAAATCCATTTTTCCCTTTTTTCTTCCAATTGTTGTGCTTTCAACCTTGTAGGTCGTGGAAGTCTAGGAGTAGCAACACTTCCATATTTATAGATATGAGTGGTAGGCTTGCTTGTTGCCGTAATTTTACATTAAATTTTTCTTTCCAACCTGAATGCCTTCTCCAGTGAATAACGTTCCCAAAGGAAAACCTCATGTTGGATGTTATCCTTTAAAGTCCCTATGAAGACATCAATCCTGTGTTCCTCTCGAATATCAGTTACCCTTATATTCACTTTTTGGAAGTCCTTAATTTTCTCCATGACTGAACCCTTTTGTGTGAGATTTATCAATTGGCTAAACAAGGTGTTGCTCTTTGTATCCTCATAATGTGCTATAATTTCCTCCGTAAAAATTGACCAAGTGACAACTTTTTTATGGGAGTAAAGCCATTTATACCATTCAAATTTATTTTGTTCTAAATATAAAGTTGCAATACGTACCTTTTGTGTGTTTTGCACATTATTGAGATCAAAATATTGCTTCGTATATAGTATACATGTTACAGGATCCTTGTTATCAAAATTCCTCATATCTATCTTCAGAATATGGTGGGTCTTCAATCCAACATTATAGTTTATGAAATCACAATTAAAATTTATTTTTTTTCTCGTCATGAGTTTCCTCTACTATATTTTCGCCATTAGGAATCATTTTCTTGTATCAACTTTGTCAAACCTTCCATGTATTATTTTAGATCATTCTTCATCTCTTCCATGTTGTCTTTAATTTTTTCTTCTATACCATCGATCTTAGCTTCCATGACTTCCATGCCATTCTTCAAACCTTCCATATTAGCTTCCATGCCATTCTTCAAACCATCCATCTTAGCTTCCACACTTTTCTTCAAAACTTCCATTTCATTTGTTGTTGCTCTTTGCAAGAGCAAAATTTGGTGCACTTGCTCTTGTATAGCATGTTGCACTTCTTCATATTCATGAGTCATGGTAGAGTATTCTAAGGGCTTAATGGATGTTGAATTATTTTTAGGAGGCATTTTAGAACCCAATACTGATATCTATGCTTCAATATTCCCTTCGAATCACTTCAATAGATTTTTCAAACAAGACCTATGCAATTTGAAAAAAAATACACACCTTTTTCTTGCTTCTGAGGAGCTCTATATTGAAACTGCATTATCTCTGTAATTTCGGATCTTCAATATCTAAAATTTGGCCTCATAGTAGCCCTCTAAATCTATTTTCCAATGCCACAAGTCTGACTTAATTTGGATGCTTTAGGACAAAGCTATGTGCAATCTCCCAAAATGACCTAATTATGGATTAGTTCAGTAGAGAAAACTTGTACGACGTGCCACATGTCATTGTTTCCTCCTTTGGCTCTAAAATTGATACATAGGAAATTAAAATCCCTTTAATTTTGGCCACTTTTTATAGAATTCCAATCTGATGCTCATAGAGAGAGTTATGACGATTTTCCCAAGGTCACCTCTTTTAGATGAAATTCGGGAGCTTGCAAAAACTCTAACTTCCACAGGTCATATCTCCGAAAATATTTTGAACTAAAATCTAACATTTTTACACGAATTTCCTCAGGATTTCGGCTTCACGTGGTAATAATTTTCACTTCTTAACCTTCCTAGAAAAAATGTTATAATGAAAATTTCACGAGGACCTGTTTGGAGCAGCAAAACCCTAGAATCCAAAGCTCTGATACCAAATGTTATGAAACTAGCTCCAAAAATAGAATAAAAGAGAGATCAACGCCTTAGAAATGAGCCACTTAGAGGGGGAAACCTCATTTACATTAAATTAATGAATAATTCTTGGATGATAACAATGAAAAAACCTTTTTTCTATATATAGGAGTCCATGGGGTCACAATATAATCCTAGCTGACCTAACAATAATAATGTAAGGGCACAATAATAAAAATATGGGGGTTACAGAGGTACAAAAATAAAAATAATGGGGCTACACTAATAACAATAAGGCAATACACTAGTAATATAGGTACCTAACACTTTTTTTCACGATTGATCCGAGAACATTGATATTTGATACCACCATCTACGAGATTGTGTGCAGAGACAAATCATGTTGCTGTATTACATTCTGACAAAGGAACAAGATGTAGACATTTTGAAAAAATATTTTTCAAGGGGAAAATTCAAGTTCCATAGAAGCAGGATTGGGGTATCTGATAATCCATTTCTTACTGATAGAGAGTGTTGAAAATGCAGTAATAAATTCCTAATTTAATTTTCCCTTGATTAAATTAGGAGAAATTTGAGATTCCACATCAACAGAAAACTTGAATGAGTTAGCTAAAGATATATAGTTGTTATCACTTAGTTATCTTAGTTAATTCAATTTGGGGGTGTGAAATTGTGTTGTGTATAGTGATTCCTAAATTTTAGGAGCCTAGGTTGAGTTAATCTCAGTTGCAACAATTTAGTTAAGGTAAACTGATTTATGGCCAGTTAAACTAGTTCCAACGATTGGAGGAACTAGTGGGAGGCCTAGCAGTGGGATGTAACTTTAGTGTTTAACCAATTAACTAATCAATCAACTTAAATTAACTCACACATGCAAAAAATTTGAGTTACCCAGTTGAGGTTGGAGTTCAAGGGCTGTTTACTATCAGTTGTATACTATTCCAAGTTGTACAAATCATGCATGCAGTCAGAAAAGGACCTAATGGAATTGAAAAATCCATATTGAGGAATTTATTAAATAATAGGGGCTAATTCCTTGAGGAACAATGCAAGGAAATATGATCTTGGAGGCACGAAATTTTGGCTAAGTATTGGCCAAGGTCAGTTAGTAAGGCATAGGATAAAAGATATAGGTGCAGGTTGAGCTCAAGGCTGCGCCTAGCATATTGTATTCATATTTGATTAATGAAATACATATAGTAAGGGGATTTGAGCAATTTATTTCCACTACATATATCTCTTTGTATGTGTGTTGAATATTGATGCATGTTATTTATTTGTGTTCTCAATTGTGAATTTATTTCTGCAGATTGGTAGAGTAGATTCTAGTCTTGTGATTTAGTAAATTTCATGAGTTTAGGATCTACGGGTTAATTTATACACTAGTGGAGATTATGGAGAAGAAAACACCCATCATGCTAATTTATAAAAGTATGATGTTGTTCCTACTTCATCAAAGAGTAAAAAATTTCTAATAGAAAACAATCCCAATAATCAAAATGACCCACTGATATGGAAGTATAGTCTCCAGTCCTTGACTGGATATAATTTCATTTAGAAAAATGTCAGAACATTATGGAAGAGTTGGATACAGAGGACCCAACTATATTTGAAGAATTATCATTGACCATTCATAACACCCATTATGATAAATACGGGAAAATGTTGCAAATTGAACAAGTTCATGTTAATAATAAGAAAAAAAATGAGGTGTGCGGTAGATGTGTCAGTAACGGTACCTTATAGCCTTCTAAAATTTCTTATTAGCATAGGGGATTTCCATGCTCATTCCATTATAAAAAAATATATTTAAAACATATGACTAAAAAGGAAAATTAGTGAGCTTGAAGAAATTTTTAGTTTGAGACCTTTATTCATGCCCCTTTAACTATTATAGATCCAAAACTAGAACCACCAATCACACCCAACACATCAAAAGGAATAAGAAAATGTAACTAAAATTCTAATTTAGAGAGCATAAATAAACGACTAATTATCATTGAAGAAGCATAGGATATATTATTGTAGTTAAGAAATCCCTCTCAATTAATTTCTCCTTTCACTTAATATATTTAGAAATACCTCGAACATGATTTTCATTTTTCCTAAAATGATTTAATGAAATTCATTTCAAAAGTCATTACATTTTGTGATATTTATAAAACTAAATAGGGGCTTCCAAATGGGAAGAAAATAAATAATATAAAAGTATGATGGTTTGCGAGGATCCAAACATGGAGAGATGCTATTATTGAGTGTACAAAAATTAATGAGTGGAGGAGTAATTTTTTTTTAAAGTAATCAAAGTAGTCGAATACCTTATATTCTTGTGAATAGTAAAATACTACATGTGAATTCTAAAGGAATAGTTATAGGAGGATTTGAAAATCATCAAGACATTATATGGTAATGAGTTCGATAGTCTAATATATTTACCAGATAAGGATCTCAGGAAATGGTTAGTGACATTTATCAATGATAATGAAGACCAACTATCAACTATTGAAGAAATATGTTCATATTTAAAAGAAATTGAATAAGAAATATATGCATTGAGGGTAAAGAAAGAATTAATTGTACCACCTATGAAGGAGTATATTGAAGAATGACTTTAAAACTTGTTAAAGGAAATTGTCTATCCATAGTAACTTCTTTGACAATTACATTAATGTTGGCATAAAATTTAATATGGAATACCCAGGGTTCATGCACCAAGTGCCAACAAATATTTCTGCCATAGTCTAGCACATTGCCAACATTTTCACTTCTTATAGAGAGAAGCATCTCACCCGAGGCATGTCGAGACAACAAAGAAGATAAAAGATCATTGAATAGGTCCAAATGGTGACTTAAAATTTATATTAGTTAGAGAATAAATATTACATCTATATTTACAGTGACATCCAAACTTCATTCAATCATTAATACATAAAAATTCTGCAATTGTAAACATCACAAGAAAAAGAGAACTATAATCTTAAAACTTTTAAGAGGTCGATTAATTAAAATCCATTCCTAAACATAGTCTTAAAATCATTCCCTACAACACTTCATCATATTATCAACTAGATCATTACATTACAGTACAAATCTTCAGGAGGATGTGATATATTGCATAACTTATCAAGGATAAATCATAAAACATAACACATAAATACAATGTAAAGATCACAATTGGCTTCATATTTCATGCTAGCAACATCTCAACAAACACTATAAATCTTTGTCTCTGAATTCTTTCCTTTAGCCTTTTATAGATCTTCTTCCTTAACCCTTCTCACTTGATCTAGTCCACTTTGAATAAACATGAGTGTTTTGGTCCTTGTCATCTTTGATATTTTCAAAATCCATCATGCATGTATTCCTTTCGTGACTTCTGTGAATCCCAAGGTAACTTATTATAGCTTCTTTTTTTCACTTATTTCTTTCTATTCTTGGATTCTGGATGGTTTGATCAATTATCTTTCCATTTCCGATGATATTCTTTGCCACTGTTTTCTGACCAAAACTTAGTCAAAATTTTCCAAAACCATTATCAAAACGAAGGACCAAACATGCACCGATCGCATTACATTGAGTCATCCTCAAGTCAATCTTCCATTGGTGCATCTGAACCTTCCTGTGGTTTCACCACTTCTTTTGATACCTCTATTTCCTATGTTGTTCGTTCACCTTCAAATGATGGACCCAACTCAGGTACTGTTTGCAATATGCCAACCTTGAAATTCGTATAACCATCCATAACAGTCTTCGTGGTATGAAGAAGAAAAACAACCTGGTCAATAAACTGGGTCGTTTTTTCAACACTGTTGTTCTAGGAGGGTACTAATCACAATTTTCAACTGAGCATCAACTTTAGAACTAACCTCTCGTAGTTGTACAAAGTGTTTCTCAATAGCTGAGCGAAGATCCCACAACACAATTTTGGTTGCATGTGAGTCTTCCTCTAACTAATGAATTTGCTTCTCGAGTGTGTCAACTTGAGAAAATAAGTCGTGTTATTGAGTTAGATCAATGTTTTGTTTAATTCTCCAACTCATACACAATTTTATTCTTCCTTGTAAGTAAATTGACCCAATCCTAAACTTTTCAAAATATTTGTTGTCAATCATTAGTAATATTTCAGAGTGTGTCCCTGAAATAATATCCTTTAGTCATAATTTTTTCACTATGACATCTATACTAAGTCTTAGGATCTCGAAGTGCTTTGTGAAATTTTGCAACTCTACTATACAACTCTCGATTGGTGATAAAAAATTAGTGTATACTTCCTCAATGTACTCACAATGCTTTTCAGGTTGACATAGTGAGAAGTCTTTCGGCACATTTGGAACGAATTTAGTAACAATAGGCCACATTTTCTTAAACTTAGCATTTATATCTTCCATTTGCCTCTCCAAGTTCTCCTTCTTATTTTAGAACCGATCACATTCATTTTTCAAAATAATAAGTTGTTGTTGTTTTAGCTCATAATTAGAGAGTACAGAATTGTGACAGTCTTCTACATGAATATTTGTGAATTTGATGAGTCAAAATAGCTGGGAGGATGAACAACTTTGAAGATTATCTAAATAAAATCCTCATGCAAAGGAAAACGATCCTATAAGGGTTGACCACTAGTGACATATTTCTCTAAATGTTCTTATGGTGAAGCTTCACGCTCCTGGCTCTATTCTTTTCGGAAATTAGCATGAATCCTACAAATAACATGTCATGAAAAGTAGGAACAATATCTTGTGACCGTGCAACTAGACTAAACAATTCTCTACAATGGGTAGGATTTTGAGTAAAAAATGCAACCTGAATATATGAGAAAACCATATTGTATTCATGCTATATTTTAATTGATGCATGTATTCCTTCTATGTAGTGTCCTTAGTAGCAGCATCAACTTCCATATCCATAGTGTTACAACCAATATTTTCTATTTTAAGTATTTCTAAGATATTAGTAGAAGGTGAAGCAGCACAGGGAGATGAACCAAGGGAATGAGTACAATTAATAGGCAGAGAGTGATGGGGGCCCTCAACTATTTGAGTTCCCTTGACAAAGTCTCGAGGTTCACCATCGGTGAGGCCAACAACATGGGATTTTTGGACATGAGGATTGATTTGGTTGAAAGTGTTAACACCACAATCAAAAGTAGAGGATATTGTAATAGAAATTATGGGTGAAGTGGAAGAAATAGGATTCATAGTGACAAAATAAATGGTCAGTGGCTTAAGTAACTGACTCATAAGTGGAACAATGGCTTGGATTTTTCAAGTATAAGGATTAGGATTTACCAAGGAACCAAATTCTTGTAGGGTATTGTCAAGTTGAAAAATTGGACTTTGAAAATTTATTTAAAACTGACTAAAGACCTTTCTTAGCACCTCTAGAGCATTTTTTGGAAGATGATAGGAAACCAAGAGGGAAAGTACAAGGAAACACATCATATAAAGATAAAACAATATTTCCTTGCTTTTTCTCACATTGAACATTAGGCCACAACATCACCTTATTATGAAAATCTTCCTCTGAAACATAGAAATGAAATGGTCTCATGTGGAATGTATCATCACAAGTATATATGGGCCAAATATAAGTGTGACCATGATGGATTCAAAACCAAATTAGATGAGCATATGCATCTAAAATTGTCTTAGGTACTTAGGTCACATACGTTGTAATATCCACCATCTTAGTATAAAAATTATAAAAATCTTTTTCATTAAGGTCCTTATTAGTTGAATCACTCAACACTTTCCACAGAGCATAAGAAAGAGCTAGGGGTTCATTTTCAATAATTTTAACTACCTTTCTCCCTTTGGTCATACACCACTTGATTATATAAATTTAACATATAAATACACCAGTTTAACAACACCCCATGATCACAAGCTTCAGGAGAAGAGATAACATCTAGGGTACATTTTCCTTTGGTATAATACCACGTTAGCTTGCCTGAAATGATGTGGCATGCAAATATAATTTTGGTATTTTTAATCATATTGATGACAGTGCCACGACCTCCCCATTGAGTACAATGTTTTGTATTCAAATTTCCATCTCCCTTCTTTTTTCTCTTCTTGTAGGTATTATAGAAAGTGGAAACATCTGGGCCATATGGCGATAATCCCATTAGCCTATAGATATCATAAACATGGATGGGATACTCCCTATTGAGCCATAATAAACCTACATGAATTTGGATGATAAGAAATATAGCACATTGAAAAACTGTGTCGGAGGTTCCAAAGATAGGAAAACTACATAATTTCATCAATGATGATTGATGAAAATGCTGAAAGTATGGCTTAACATGAGAAGTAACACTCCCACCTAGTTTAGCTACAAGCACCATGAATACTTTAGGATTTAATGTAGGAAACGAAAAATGGTCAGCCAAATCATTATCAACCAAAGAAGCTTTTTCATACCTGCCCAAGGTATATTACATGGGTTCGATACAAGAATCTAAGAAACTAGGAAAAAATACAAGCTTAGAAAGATGAGCCATAGAAGAAGGGTGACGAATTTAAACATTGTAGAAAGGGGGATGAGAGCGATTTTGGGAACTATGGAGACTTGATGTAGAATCCAGGGAATTTTTTTGAATGAACACATAGACACAATGAGGAACTAATACTATTGCATGCATTCTACATAGAAAAACTTCACAAGACATAGAATGATTAGACTATTACTTAATAAATATGGTAAATTACCAAAGTAAATTTGAATGTAGTACAAATTATGAATAGGATGTATATCCCTAGATGATGATGTGAAAGACTCAAAAAGGGAATTATCGTTATGAAGAGGTAACAAGAAATGATTGAAAAGTTGTAAAGTGGAATATGAAATTGGTAAGAAAAGTATTATGTGAAAGATTGGCATCATGACTGAAAAGACCCCTATTAATGATCAAAAGGCTGACAGACAAGACACCTCACACACACTTCCCTGACCATAATAAGTTTCAATGTGTCGCAAGTATAACATACTAATGGAACTAACAAAACTACATTAATAGACCAAATATTGCAACAAATTTTAAAACTAACTAAGTAACATAACTGACTGAATCTTGGACCTACATCATGACACCTTTTAGTAGGCATTCAAGCATGTACGGAAAATTTGTCAACCATATTAGGGCTTTAGGTGTTTTCCACTCACCTAACCTAGGAAAATAACTCCATCAATCTGAACAAGCTTTACAACTCCTCAATCTCATATCTCTACAATGAAGAAAGGACCCAACCAATGCATTTGCAGCTTACTAGGATGTTTCAATTTTTTTTTCATAGAGTATTACCTTATCACCAAAAAACGTATGTATTATGTATCTTTCTATCATGCCTAGCCTTATGTATGCTTTCTCAATAGTTTGATGGAAGTATTCCAAAAACCACTCTTCTTCTAACTCCTATAACTGTTGCAATCGCTCTCCAATGGATTCATCATCTAACATATTAGTATCCTACATAATAAAAATATTTAGAACAAAAAACGCAATTGGAACTACAACTTCCTGGTCATAGAAGAGTTGAAATGGACTATATTGATTCAACCATTTTATAGTAGTCTGATAGGCCCATAGAGTAGCTCGAACTTTTTCATCCCAATCATCCTTGTTTATAGAGAAAAATTTAGTAAGCCATTTCTCCATAATTTTATTAAAGGATTCATCTGTCCCATTTTCTTGCAGATGATACAAAATTTTCTTGTGATGTTGAATCATGAAGTTATGCAACAATGTAGTGACAATTTCATTAATAAAATGCAAACCTTGGTCACTAGTAAGGCTCCCTTGATACCAAAATATAGTGATGATATTTTCAAAGATAAATTGTGTAGCAGTATCAATAGTACAATATTTAATAGCTTCAACTTCAACACAAGATGTTAAATAATCAGTTGAAGTAATAATATAGCGGGCATGAGAGTGTCATGTAGGGGGGTTGATATTCCCCACGAAGTCAATATCTCACTTTTCTAAAGCTTCAAGATCTCGAACCAGATGAAATAGAATCTCATCACGATGAGAAGGTCTACATATGCATTGGTAGACATCATACTTTTCATCATATTCCTTTGCATCCTTAAATAGATTAGGCCACCAGAGTCCAGCTTGCAACACCTTTCTAGCCGTCATGTTTCCTCCAACATAACCTCCAACAACACTAGAATGAATTTCCCACAAAACATCATTTTTTTCATGGTCCAAAAAACATCTGCGCAAAATTTGATCAAGCCCCATTTTGTATAGTTTCCCTACAATAAGTTGATAATCTAAAGCATGCACCATGATATGCCTTTTTTGAGTTTTTGTATATTCATCATGGCACTTACTAGTGGCTAAAAATAGGGGCTATATCCTACAAATAGTCAGGTCTTCAATCCAAAAAAAATATACATCAGGTAACTAGTCATCAACTAGACCTCCTGCATCACTAGACTCCAAGTGAAAAGATGATCAGGGCCCACATTGGAATGACCCGATTTTATGATAACTTCAAATAAGAATTCCTAGAATAACATAATCCATATACATATCATTTCCTCCAAAAAAAATTTATTAACTAGGCATCTCAAAGTAAAGTGGTCCGTAAAGAATTTAAAAAGATGTGCAAGAAAATAATTCTTGAATTTTTGAAGCAAATATACCATAGCGAGAGCCTCCCTCATGGTGTTCATGTAATTATTTTTTGTATTTGAGAGTTTGATAATATAAAAATAAATGGGTTGGTACAAGTTACTTTCTCTAGGTTGAGCTAAGATAGCACCTAAGGCAATACTATATGTGTCTATATGAACATGGAATTCCTTATTCCAATTTGTATAGACCAAAATTGGAGCACTCATGGTTGAAAATTATCCATAAAAAACTAGAATGATTTTTCAGAAGGATATATATCATCCAATCATCCATGTAAACTACAAAAAAATTATGGATATAGTCATGAAAATTAGCAATAATAATACTCGAAAATACAGTTGGTGCATTATTGTGACCTAATGACATAACATGGTAAGAATAATAACCCCATTCAGTTGTAAAGGTAGTTTTATGTTTATCTTCTACTACAATACACACTTTATGATACCACAAAAATCGATCAGTAAAAGAATAAAATTCATTACCAACGACATTCTCAATTACCTTGTCACTGAAAGGAGTAGGAAATGGATCATGAACACTTGAATTATTAAGACTCTTATAATCGATGAAAATATTGATGTCATTTGAATCCTTCTTATCTTGAATCATAATGGGATTGATCCATTCATCTTCATCAACTAGAAATATGAGACCAGTAACTAATATATGATCAATTTCTTTCTTTACTTTCTCCTTCTCTCTAGGATATAATCCACTAGTATAAAATGGGTAATTAGTGACTAGATGACTAAAAATGTTAGTGACAACAACTTTTCCAAGTTAAGTACTACAAAAAATGAGCAATCATATGTAACATAAGTAATGATAAATGACTAATTTAGTCCTAGGTTAAAATATGTGACTAGATAATAAGTAATAAAACTAAAAATGACTATCGTGAATGACTAATTTAGTCTAGGAAGAAAATCATGACCACCTAGCAAGTACTAAAATAATACGAATCAGTCATTTATGTTAGTGATTTTAATTTTGTTACTTCATAAATCTAAAGTTACAAGTGATGGTGGATTCAAAGGTTGTTATAGATTAGAGTTATGGAGCTAATTAGAATATTTAGGGCTAAATCCTTTGATCACATTCACAAGGAATTAAATTCAAAGGCTAACAGATTAACCAAAATGGGAGTGGGATTATAACTGAGTCAAATGAATTATGAGGAATACCTACATGGATAATGTTCGTTAATTAGTAGAACGCACATTTTATTTAGCATAATTATAATATTAGAGTTATGGAGCTAATTAGAATATGTAGGGTTAAATCCTTTAATCACATTCACAAGGAATTAAATTCAAAGGCTAATAGATTATCCAAAATGGGCGTGGGATTATAACTAAGTCAAATGCATTATGAGGAATACCTACACAAAGAATGTTAGTTAATTAGTAGAAGACACATTTTATTTAGTAAAATACTTAAATTTTCATGCATATCCACATTTTTTATTATCAAGTTCATATTCATTGAATTTAGGATACTAGTTTTTAACTTGGATATCAAGTTATTTATCCAGTTTGAATGTACCTTATGAACATAACAGTATTAGGCTCTTATGAAATTGTTTTGAATCATATGGGGATTTTGATATTTCTTGAACATTAGATGTTGCACATATTAAAATATCACATCATACATGAGAAAAAAAATTTAGTATACGTTAGATGATGTAAATTACACCTTTGCATTAATATTAATACAAAAATGATGTTTTTTCTTATTGGATTTTTTTTTTTTTTAAATGGGAGAGGTTTGATGACACCTTGCCTTTCCCATCTAGGACACTACGTGTAGATAGAGGTTTTTTTGGCTGCCATATTTAGCTAGGTATGTATGATCCATGTGTATATGATATTTCCAATGTGTATTATTTTATTGTGAACACTTAGTCACTCTATTCTAACTCTTGATGCTTTGGCTATGAGTTCTAAGCTGCATTGTTCCATGCCGTTTCATAATTTTACTCAAAGAAGTGTGCAATATTGATGATTTAGGTATATATTTGTTAATTTGAGTAGGTGCTACACATCCATGTTAATGTATGACTTATTTCCCACTAAAAAGTTTCCACTCTACCTTGCATTTTTGGCATTTTTGGCGAGAGTGAAATCTTGTTTACTAAGTTTGACAGAATTAAAAAGATACATGGTGATGAATTCTAAATTTATTTTAAGTTTATGATAATTTATTTTAATTTATAGCTTGAAACCAAGATATCAATGGATTGAAAACCTTTAGATATTTTTTATGTATACTCTGATGGAAATCTTAGATACATAGAAATGTAAATGTAATATTCCGAAATGGGGAAAAATAGCAATATATGCACCAAAAATTCATTTTTCAGAAAATTATGCTATAATGGTCAGGAACATCCCACACATCCATTATTTTATACATTATAGAAATCAAATATGCAAGGAGATCATAAAAAAATCATTATGTCTTATTTAAACATTCCTCCCAAACCCCGAACAACCCAAAAACACTACAACCCCATGACTACTCCAACACAGAAATTATGAAGCAATTGACAACGCAATTTAATGAGGGTTTATACTACATAAATAGAGAAATAAATGGATCTACTGGTATATTACTCAAAAGAGCTGAAATACTAAGATCTAGTCTCTTTTACATAATTCCAAGATAACCCGGCAAGGGTTTCTTGATAGACATGAGATATAAGAAGTATATGTTGTAGATCTATGGCTGAATCATGTTGTCTAACTAAAGATCTGCATAAATATGGCTAAAAGGAAAAAGAGATGGTTGTAACTCCTCCTTACTAGTTCTTCAGGTGAAAGTATGGTTCACTAGGAAACTAGCTCAGAATCAGGGGTTTTGACCCTTCCACTGCAATACCATGAAAAATAATGCAGTTCCTCAAGGAGATTAAGCTGTTGCTACACGTGACTGCTTGGCCCAATTTCAGATGGTGGAAATGAAGCCCAAAATCCTCCTCTCATATTTCTTCAACAAATCCTCCAAGAAAGAGTGGGGAATTCCCGCATGAGAATACCCTTGTACTAAACAGTATGTTGGGAAAAATACTGAGAGGGAGGTAGTCGAGTGTTTGGGACTTGGTAAAACTTTTTACTTTTCACTTTGTAAAACCCATACGCTACTTTGTTGAAGCCAACTAGCGTATACACGCAGATACACTTCATAAAACTCGCGTATACACAGAGATCTACTTATGCCATTATTTCTTAACTTATATCATTCCATCATTCATTCATTAGATGTTCAATAAACAGTAAACATGTGTAGTAAGAATAGAATAAATCATCACACATAAGCAACACACATGAACACCGGGATTTTAGGTGGAAACCCAAGTCGGGAGAAAACCACCGCTGCCGTTGCTCAGCCTTCAATATTTTATTATAGAGAAAACATATTACAACTTATGTGCTGGCGCAGACTCCTACCAGCAAGTAGGAACCCACCTGCGCTCGTTTACCATCCTCTCCTGGAAGGGAGCTACAACCCCCTAACTCGTTTACCAGCCTCTCCTGGAAGGGAGCTACAACCCCCTGCTCTCGTTTACCAGCCTCTCCTGGAAGGGAGCTACAACCCCCTGACTGAAGGCTACTACCCTCAGTACCACTGCAGACCACATTTCATCAATTTTCAAACTGGATCAAACAACTACAACACAACCCTTTACTTCTCAACAATCATTCTTGCCCAATGCTTCATACAGAACAGTGAGACCACTGTAACCAGATATCAGAGACAACCTAGAATTCAGAATAGATATGCAAATACGCATTCAACCTTTAGCAACCATTAGATCAGAAATCATACGCGCTTTTATTTAATTAGACCCGCGTATATACGCTCTTTCCAGAAGACGAACCCGCGTATACTTCAGTGCATTTTCAGGGAAAAAACCTAACTGTGCATACACGCTTTTCCTTCCATAGACCCGCGTATGCACGCGGCATGTCAAAAATGCGTATAGATCCTCTGAAGATGAAATTTACGGAAGTAGACAGGATCTATGAACACCCCGAGATTTCTTCAATCTCTTCACCAACTTTGCGCCAGGTCTTCTTCACTTTTCTTCAGATTATTCTTGTCATTCATCATTTCTAGATCTAGAGATCTTGAACCTTCATCATTTTCTTCATTGGTGCATCATGCATTCAGATCTATCATTCAACTGTAACCCTTTCCATTCAAATATACTTCAGAGAGAAGTATTCATTCAGACTCAGACATCTTGCACCCAACCTCACACCTTGCACAAAGAAATTCTTCTCCGTATATAGGTTTACCCTTTATCAATACCATGGGCCAAAACCACATTAATTCCAATGGTATTCCTGGATGGGGTCACAAAGACGAATCATTACGCAAAACAATGGGTCAATACCATGGTGGTTACCCCTGGTTTTACTCTTTATGAGTGCTTTAGCCCATACGCTACTTGTCACGTTATTTTCCGCGTGCATACGCGACTTCGGCTAGACATTCCTGCGTATGCCTTGGAACATACTCTTTTCATCATTGTTTTAGCACATACTGAAATTCTTTTCATCATTACCTTCTGTACACATTGTAGATACACTAGATTCACATCAATAACAAATTCATCAAGACATATTCCATCAAGGACAACTTCATCAAGTAGGTTGCCATCATCTTCATCAAGTGGGTTGCCATCAAGGACAACACTCAGCATATTATTGCCAACAATCTCCCCCTTTGGACTTGATGGCAACCACGATGGTGTTTGATCACCACAACAGATAGATACAATAAGAACACCATGTCATTCTCCCATTCTTTGACATCATTCTTTCCCTTTATTCAAACACCATGTCACTCTCCCCCTTTGACATCAAGGGCAAAGGGCGGATCAACGCAAGGTTTTTCTCTGCAAGTAGAAGGAAGCGCTCTGCAGATCTGATGTATACTGAATTGAACATGCTCCCCCTAAATATGTGCATCCAAACATCCTTTCCATATGGCCAAGGCTCCTCCTTAGCTTGTGCAACCTGAACAACTTCAATAGTAAGTCATCATTATTGAGAAGTAAGTTGATATAGAGTCAATAATACAGTTATTAACAGTCAGACTGATGCTCCCCCTGAACCTCTGCTCCAGATTTTCAGCTGTCATACCAATTCTCTTATCATCAAGGCATATGCAACTGTGTCTGCTGGAACTCGCGTGTATACGCGTCTTTAGTTCATATAACCCACGTATGAAAAGTGAAACATGGAAAACTTCACACTCCTTTATCTCCCCCTGAATTTGTCCTTCCTGTACCTGTCTTCTTTACACCAAAAGCTCTGTCAGAAATAAACATAACCAGAATCACCAAACAGAATTGAAGAATGATGACCCCAACCAAACATTGTCAGCAACTAACCATATGCGGATTTATATTCATGTACTCGCGTATATACGCGACTGTGTTTCAGGAAATCCACGTATCCCATTTAATATTCTGAATTTAAGCTGATTTGTTCTTTTGAGCAGCAGAGATAACACCTAGCTTTTGTCTAAGATATTCGAAAGAGTCCCTAGGCAGAGGTTTGGTAAAAATATCAGCAACTTGTTCTTTGGAGGGAACATACTCCAGCTTCACCTTTTGTTCAAGCACTTGTTCACGTAAGAAGTGATACTTGATGGGAATGTGCTTGGTTTTTGAATGCATAACAGGATTCTTTGAGATACTGATGGCACTTGTATTATCACACATAATGGAGATAGGAGAAGTACATTTGATTTGAAAATCCTGCAAGGTTTGCATCATCCATAGGATTTGAGTGCAACAAGATGCGGCAACCACATATTCTGCTTCAGCAGTAGATAATGCAATAGAATTTTGCTTTTTTCTGAGCCAAGATACCAATCGAGGTCCCATAAAGAATGCACCTCCACTAGTGCTTTTTCGATCATCAACATTTCCATCCCAATCTGCATCAGTGTAAGCATGAAGAGTAAGATCAGAATTCTTTGGATACCATAGTCCAAAGTCTTGAGTTCCTTGTAGATATTTGAATATTCTCTTGACAGCCTGAAGATGAGACTCTTTTGGATTAGCTTGAAATCCTACGACAATCCCAACTGCATGCATAATATCCTGTCTGGTCCCTGTGAGATAAAGTAAGCTTCCTATCATAGATCTGTATTCTGGTTGATTCACTGTGGGAGAATCATCATGAGAACTGAGATTGCATCCGGTTATCATTGGTGTACTTATAGGCTTGCATTCTTCCATGCCATACTTCTTCAAAATTTTCTTAAGATATTTTGCTTCTGATAGGAATATACCATCTGTAGTTTGATGCACTTGCAAGCCAAGAAAGAATGTTAGTTCTCGAAGTAAGGACATTTCAAATTCTTGTTGCATGACAGAAGAAAATTTCTGACTCATGGATTCTTCATTACTCCCAAAAATGATATCATCAACATAAACAACCACAATCAAAAGTTTATCATTTTCAGTTTTTGTGTATAAGTTGCTATCAGCAGACCCTTTTGAAAATTCTTGTTGATGAAGATATCTGTCAAGATGATAATACCATGCCCTTGGAGCTTGTTTGAGACCATATAGAGCCTTTTTAAGTTTACAAACAAGATTCTTATCATTTCCCAAAATGAATCCCTCTGGTTGTTCTATATAAACTTCTTCTTCTAGATCACCATTGAGAAAGGCAGATTTGACATCCATTTGATAGACTTTGATTTGTTGAGAGCTTGAAAAAGCAAGAAACATTCTTATGGCTTCAAGTCTAGCTACAGGAGCAAAAGTTTCTTCAAAGTCTATACCTTCTTGTTGAGTGTACCCTTTGCAAACCAGTCCGGCTTTGTTCCTTATAACATCCCCATTTTCATTTAACTTGTTCTTGAATATCCATTTGGTTCCAATGACATTTTTATCATGTGGTCTTGGTACCAATTCCCAATTGTGATTCTTTTCAATTTGATCAAGCTCTTCATTCATGGCTTGAACCCAACATTCATCTTTGCTAGCTTGATTGACATTGTGTGGTTCAATTGTGGATAAAAGTGTCAGATAGCTAGAAGATCCCACAAGAGTCCTCCTTGTTTGTACACCTGATTCCTTGTCTCCCAATATTTGTGATTCAGGATGATTCTTTTGGACATATCTGGATGGAGCCTTTTCAGATAAATCATCTTCTGGTTCTTCATTGGATCCACTGTCTATATCATTTCCATTTGATGTAGAAGGACAAAAGTCATCATCTTCTTTTGTTGCTTGTTTTTCTTCTTTAGGGGCTACAGAAGGCTCATCAATGACAACATCAATACATTCAAAAATATTTCAAAGCCTTTTATTGTAACATTTGTATGCTATTCTAGAAGATGAGTAACCAAGAAGTATCCCTTCATCTGATCTAGGTTCAAACTTGCCAAGCTTTTCATCATTATTTTTGATAAAGCATTTACTTCCAAAAATTCTAAAATGCTTCACAGAGGGAGGATTACCATACCAGAGTTCATATGGAGTTTTGTCACTATTTACCCGAACATGTGCCTTGTTGAGAATATTTGCTGCTATATGTGCTGCTTCTCCCTAGAACATATCAGGAGTTCCAGAGTCATCAAGCATAGCTCTAGCCATTTGTTGAATTGTTCTGTTCGTTCTTTCTGCTACGCCATTTTGTTGTGGAGTGCCTGCTACAGATAACTGTCTCTTTATGCCATGTTGTTCAAAAAATTCAAAGAATTCATTTGATGTGTATTCTCCTCCTCGATCAGATCTAAGACACTTGATTTTTAAATATAATTCGTTTTCTGCCAATGCTTTGAAGATCTGAAATTTCTCAAATGCTTCATCTTTGTGCTTAAGCAACCCAATCCAACACATTCTAGAGTAATCATCAATAAATAAGATATAGTATTCTTCTCCATGTGGTGAATTTTTCCTCATAGGTCCACAAATGTCAGTATGAATGAGTTCAAGAGGCTTACTTGATGATCCTTCTTTGGCTTTAAATTGTACTTTGGTCTGCTTACCGAATTGGCAAGATTTGCATATGATATTCTCAGGTAGAGTAATATTGGGAAGACCACGAACAACTTGAAGTCTGCTTGCTTTGTTGATTTGAGAGAAGCTCAGATGTCCCAGCCTTCTATTCCATAGCCAATTTTCTGAAAATTTTCTCATGTAACATTGATCTTTGTTGTTCTTTAATACATACAGGTTGCTTGGAGTTTTTTTCCCTTTTATAATAGTTTTACCTGTATCAAGATCACGAACCACACATTCTTTTGAACTAAAGACAACTTTTGTTCCTTGATCACACATTTGACTTACACTTAACAGGTTATGCCTTAGTCCATCCACATACATGACATCATTAGCCTTCACCTTTTCTTTTAGAAACACAGACCCTTTTCCTTTAATTACAGCAGGATTATCATTTCCAAATGTAACTTTCTTTTCCTTTTCTAGAGCATTATATGAAAGAAGTTTGCTTTTGTCACCTGTCATGTGTCTTGAGCACCCACTATCAATGTACCATTTATTTTCTTCACCTTCTGCAAATAACGCTATCCCACAATTTTCAACCTGTAATTCCTTATTTTTCCATACTTTGGAACTTGAAGGAAAATGTTGTTTTGGCTGGACTTTGCTCCTGCATTCAGATTCTTCATGGCCAAAGTTATTGCAATAAGCACATTCAACTTCATTTTGAAGAGGAGAAAATTTGTTATAGGTGTTCTTTTTTGGTTCAATATCCATCCTTTTCTTTCTTGCTTCTCTTGTCATGATGGTTTTATATGCAACACATTGAACAGCTTTATGACCAAAATTATGACATGAGAAACATTGTCCATTGAAGTAGAAATTTCTGCGATCATGAAATCTTCTATTTAAATTTACCTGTTGATTGTTGCTTCTTTGAGAGATATCTCTGTCGGTGTTTCTTGTATTGTGATGATCATGCTTTACTTGTAAATATTCTTTATTCCTTTGCTGAGTGGCTGAATGTAGTAAACCAATTGTAGCTGCCTTTAGATAATTTGGTGTTGAAACTTGAGAAGATTCTCCTGTATATCCAAGACCTGTCTTAATCAGAGGAGAACGTTGAACCTTGATAATTTCATCTAAGGTTTCAGATCCTTTAGCAAATCTAAGATTCAGAGTATTTACTTTTTCAAGTTCTTTTCTTAGACTTACTACTTCACATTCTAATTTTTCATTATGTTTCTTTGTTTCTTCATTCTGCTTCTTCAGAGTCTCTATGATTATTTTACTTTCTTCCATGCATATTTTGAGTTGATTGTTTTGATCAAGAAAATCATTGTCATCTAGAGCATCCACAAATGCATCTTCATCCTCTCTAGCCATGAGAAGTCTAAGATCTTGTTCACATTCTTCCTCACTGTCAGATAACCCATCACTGTCTTCATTTGTATAGTAGCTTTTCTTGGTGCTAGATCGGTTCTTGTTCCTTCTTGCTACTTCTTTCTCTTTATAAGGACATTTTGTAGCATAATGACCAAATTTTCCACATTCAAAACATTTGAAAGGAAGCTTACCTCAAAATCTTCCTGTGCCACGTTGAAGTTTCTTTACAAAATTTGCCTCATCTTCTTCTGAGATATATCCTGATCCTTTTGCCTTTTGAACTTCTTTCCCTTTTGTAGAAGCTTTAAAAACAACTTCTTTGACTTCAGATGGTCCTCCTCTCCTCATTTCATATGCAGCCAGGATGCCATGAAGTTGTACCACAGTAAGAGTTTGAAGATCCTGTTTTTCTTCAATAGCAGAAACTTTAGAGTCAAATTTTGAAGTTAAATATCTTAAGACCTTTTCCACCAGAGTAGTATCGGTTATGGTTTCATCCAAATTTATCATCCGATTTACAATATCATCTAGACGTAAGAAGAAACTGGCAATACTCTCATCACTATGCATCTTCAAATTTTCATATTCAATTATGAGGGATTGGAGTTTTGCACTTTTTACCTTTGTATCTCCTTCATAGCTCAGAATGATTTTGTCCCATATTTCTTTTGCTGAATTTAGCTGAATCACTTTGGAAAATTCTGGTTCAGACATGATTCCTAAGAGAACATTGACTACTTTGGCATTGTTTTCATATTTCTTCCTTTCTGCTGCATCAGTAGGAATAGTTCCCGGATATTGATAACCTTCTTCTACGATTTCCCAAACTTCTGCACCAAGACTTTGTAGATATGCTTTTGTTCGTACCTTCCAGAAAATTAGATTACTTCCATTGAATAGAGGTGGCCTTATAGACATTAGCCCTTCATGACTTCCCATTGCGACAGATCTCCTTCAAGCGATCAAGCTTCTACAGAAGGACCTGCTCTGATACCAATTGTTGGGAAAAATACTGAGAGGGGGGAGGGGGGTGAATCAGTATTTAGGACTTAATCAAAACTTTTTACTTTTCACTTTGTAAAACCCATATGCTACTTTGTTGAAGCCAACTAGCGTATACACGTGGCTACACTTCATAAAACTCGCGTATACACAGAGATCTAGATATGTCATTAAATCTTCACTTCTATTATTCCATCATTCATTCATCAGATGTTTAATAAATAGTAAACATGTGCAGTAAGAACAGAATAAACCATCACACAAAGCATCACACATGAACACCAGGATTTTTAGGTGGAAACCCAAATCGGGAGAAAACCACCGCTGCAGTTGCTCAGCCTTCAATATTTTATTATAGAAAACATCTTACAACATATGTGCTGGCGCAGACTTGACCAGCACGCAGGCACCCACCTGCACTCGTTTACCAGCCTCTCCTGGAAGGGAGCTACAACCCCCTGACTCGTTTACCAGCCTCTCCTGGAAGGGAGCTACAACCCCCTGCTCTTGTTTACTAGCCTCTCCTGGAAGGGAGCTACAACCCCCTGACTGAAGGCTACTACCCTCAGTACCACTGCAGACCACGTTTCATCAATTTTCAAACTAGATCAAACAGCTACAACACAACCCTTTACTTCTCAACAATCATTCTTGCCCAATGCTTCATACAGAACAGTGAGACCACTGTAACCAGATATTAGAGACAACCCAGAATTCAGAATAGATATGCAAATACACATTCACCTTTCAGCAATCATTAGATCAGATATCATACGTGCTTTTATTTACTCAGATCCGCGTATATACGCGCCTCACAAAATACCAACACGTGTATACTTCAGTGCATTTTCATAGAAAAACCCTAACTGTGCAGACGCGCTTTTCCTTCCATAGACCCGCGTATACACGTGCTTTACATGTGACAAACCTGCGTATAGATCTATAAAAGATGAACTTTACAGAGCAGACCAGATCTGTGAACTTACCCAGATTTCTTCAATCTCTTCACCAACTTTGCGCCAGGTCTTCTTCACTTTTCTTCAGATTATTCTTGTCATTCATCATTTCTAGATCTAGAGATCTTGAACCTTCATCATTTTCTTCATTGGTGCATCATGCATTCAGATCTATCATTCAACTGTAACCCTTTCCATTCAAATATACTTCAGAGAGAAGTATTCATTCAGACTTAGACATCTTGCACCCAACCTCACACCTTGCACAAAGAAATTCTTCTCCTTATATAGGTTTACCCTTTATCAATACCATGGGCCAAAACCACATTACTTCCAATGGTATTCCTGGACGGGGTCACAAAGACGAATCATTACGCAAAACAATGGGTCAATACCATGGTGGTTACCCCTGGTTTTACTCTTTATGAGTGCTTTAGCCCATACGCTACTTGTCACGTTATTTTCCGCGTGCATACACGATTTCGGCTAGACATACCCGCGTATGCCTTGGAACATACTCTTTTCATCATTGTTTTAGCACATACTGAAATTCTTTTCATCATTACCTTCTGTACTCATTGTAGATACACCAGATTCACATCAATAACAAATTCATCAAGACATATTCCATCAAGGACAACTTCATCAAGTAGGTTGCCATCATCTTCATCAAGTGGGTTTCCATCAAGGACAACACTCAGCATCATATTGCCAACACAGTACAACAAACCCAACTAAACAGTTGAAGCATGCAATAAGTCATAAGAATCAAACATAAAACCATATTTTGAATACCCCATATGGTTTCCATTCCTTCTATTATATACTTGATGAGCTTCCTCACCATGGGTCATATGCATATCCTTTTATTTTTCAAATATTTGAAAATATAAAAATAAGAAATTGTTGGAAAATATGTTAAAGTATCAAAATCTTATGCTTTATCATGAAAAAATATGTATGTTTTCCAAAATCTGAGTTAAATTTTAAACATTTAAACTTTATAATAGTGGGTTCAGTATTTGATGTTAAACATTGATTGATTTGATTGGCGGAAAGCGCTGATAATTAAAGTCTTTATCAAAAGGCCCAACCCGTGGGCACAACTAGTGCACTGGATACCATGATGAGTGCCTCTGCAGTTGACTGGGTTGACTATGGGGAAAACAAAGATGAACGACAGAGATTGTGTGGGGGCACCAGCTGACGTTTTCCCCCGTACCTCGAGAGCCCCTGCAGTGACGTAAGACGCTGAGTTGATCACAACTGTCTTCCGCGTCGGGTACAATCAACGACTTGCTGGCACGTCTTGGCAGCATTAAATTTAAAACCCGCGCCACCTATTTAAAGAAATTTTTTATCTTTTTTTCAAATTACTTGTGATTTGTTGCGCTGCACCCTGTTTTAACTTTCTGCAACTTGCACAAATTTGACCACCCTGTGAACTATTCCTATAGAGTTTTTTAAGCATGGCTAAATGGTCATCCCTATCAGGTTTAGCTAGCCATATCCCCCTCATGGATACTAAGAGGGATATTCAAGACACCCTGTTTTCTATAATCCACCTCCCTTTCTACCAGCAAGTTATCTTGAATGATAATGCTTCCCCTGTGTATTCTTCCATGGTTAAGTCTAGAATTTTGTCTGCATGCATTCCAAAAACTCATATTTTCCCTGAATTCATCTATTTCTTGGTATCTGTCATGTATCGAGGGAAGTGTTTTGTCATGAATTCCCAATGAGAGAACATTCTGCAGGTGTCTACCCTATAAATCCACCAAGCCCTTTAATGTCTTGAGTCAGAGTTATCCATCCAATTTTCTAACGATTCACTGGTACAATATTATGATAATCTTGTAGGAGAAGAATTTAATCAGTTCATGTTTTATTTGAAACCTGACATGAAGCAGTTTCAGCTAGATTGCAAAGAGTTTTCTATGGGGTTTTTTGACGTTGAGACTCATCTAGTACTGAGTAATATTATAAAAAATTCTAGGTAAAGATGATGATAGTACAGTGGATTAATCAGTCCTAGGGATGTTTTCCATGATGATGAAGCCAGGAATGGTGCTGGATCTTTCATCATATTGGCAGGAAGCAGTCAATTCACAGCTGATGAGCCTTTCATTAATAGGAAACTATTTCAAATATGGAGATTGGTTTGCTTTTGAGGAATATTATGAAATAAGGCTATATGGAGCAAGTGTTGAGCCTTATATACTCCCAAATTTTGTACCAATGAGGCTTTTTGCTTTAGAGTTCATTAGACGGAGTCTAAATTTTGATCAGGCTCATTTTGTGCCTATGAAGAAAGGACACATGTATAAATTACCCATGGTTGTAGGCCCTTTCATAGTAAATATGAGGTAGGCATTTGATGAAGCAACAAAAATGTTAGATGACATGCATATGCTACTAGGAGAAAGTTGGGCTTATGACCCTTATAGTGTGATTTCAAATAGAAGAATTGAGAATGGGTACTCTGCTTTCATTCATGAAAGTAGGTCAGAACAAGAGAAGATAGCAGGTAAAGGTGTGATGAGTTCAGTAGATGCAAACATTCAAACTCCCATCATAGCAGAGAAATCAACTAAAAAAACCAAAGAAGTAATTATTGATCTAGATGATGAGGAGCAGGGAGCCAAGAAGAGAACAAAAATTACTTGAGAACCTACATCTAATTCACTTCATTTTTTTTTACATTTGGGAGAAGAGAAAAATGCTCCTGCTTCACCTAGGAATCATGAAGCTTCTCATGAATAGGTGCCCTTGATCAAACAACTGTTTTCACAAATTGAGGAAAGAAATCATAGGATGAAGGCCAACATGGATGTTGAAGCTGAACATCAAGTTTCTACTAATCAAACAATATTTTTGACTATAATGGATCTTTAGAAAGGTCAATTTAGAATTTCCCTGTCACATCCTATAGATATGTCAATTGGTTCCTCCATAAATTTTAACACTATTAATGTGACTGTGGATGTGAAGAAAATTCCATGATGGATAAAATGAATTTGCATATGAAAATAGGTCAATTGATTGTAAATGACCTCACAAATACTAATGCAATGGCAATAAAGGCAGAGAATATGTTGGGTAAAGTAATTAAACAATTGAAGTTAGAGAAGGCTAACTCAAGATCCTTAACAGATCAGAATGACGAATTGAAGAAAATTATTATAAATATTGGAGTAGACCCCAGTGATAAGATTGTTGTGCAGAAATTCATGCAAAGCGCTGAGGTAGAAATATCCACATTAAGGAAGATGTTAAAATTACGTACTAGAGAAAATTCAATGGCTACAGAAGTTGTAGAGGTAGAGAAGGAAAAGGAAAGGTTGTTGCATCAACTCAAGCAGAAAGATGAAGAACTCTCCAAAATAAAGGAGACTGCAATTTCATTTCAAAATCATATTGATAATCATAATTGTAACAAGACATTTTCAAGGCATGTAATAGACAGCCTTTGAAGTCTTAAGTAGTTTTGGTAGTTAGGAGTGGTTACAGTAGTTCCAAACTACTTTTTACTGTATTTAATGTAATTTTCAAGAGAAGGAAAGGTTCTGAGTTTTGGACCTTCAAACAATTATTTTTCTACTTAGAGATTCAAATATTAATGATTGAGTAAGCAAGTTTCTAGCATTATGTTTATGTTGAAATGTATTCAAGTTTACATTATGTGTTTTCCATCTATGAATAAAACAAAGTTATGAGCAGCAGGTCTCTTTTTATTTCTATGTATAAGAGTTAAAAACCTTAATTGGTGCTCCTTTGTTTTAACTATTTCTTTCATATATTTCTTCTGGGGTTTGAAATGATATTTTTTGTATAAAATAGCATATATGTTTGGAATTATTCTTTCATATTCTTCTAGTCACTTCATTCAACATTAAAAAATGGTACAACATTAATTGGCATCGTTACTGGGGAGCAAAGATTCAAAGTTTTCTATGGGTTTTATTCATATTTCCTCTGGTTGTTCAAAGAGGAGGAAATACTAAACTGTGCTTTATTTTAAATAATTTTGGCTCCTAAGAGGCCTCACATGAGGTCAGATACCTCTCAGCAAAAGGTCCCTATTCTGTCAGATCCAGAAAATTTAGTTTCAAAGAAGGGCCAGAAAACAAAAATATTTTCTACACCTGATGCCACACTACTTGCACTAGGCAGCAATTCTCATATCTTGCCATCCAAGGAAATTTCACAGAAACTCATTTTCTCGGAAAAATAATCCTTACCCTCACCCATTCATTTCCAAGAACCAACATTATAAGAACTATCTTTTGAGTCTGTATCATTTCCATTCACAGATTCTCAACCTAATTCGGTTTCCAGTTCTTCTGCTATTGTTCATGTTGGAAATACTAAGGGAGGGGGTGAATCAATATTCTTTTCAATTAGAGCATTAGTTAATCTTCAGTTATTATTAGTGTTTGTACAATGATAGAAGCAACCAAGAGGAACATAAATGCACACAGTTTTTAAGGTGGAAACCCACTTCAGGACAAAAACCACCTAATGTTTTTCTAATAATTCCTTAATATTCAACTCTAATTGAAAATAAAGCTTCAACTTCCTAGAATATTGAAAAGAATTCTTCTCCAGCTCCCATTGGATGGATGCTCAAAACCTCAAGATTCTTTAGTAGTGAACTAAACAGATGCCCCAACACCCAATGACCTAAAACTCACCCTAGCACCACCCTACCACCCTATAGAAGAATAAAATAAGAATGGACTCCCGTACTAGGGAAACTGGTCCACTTTACAATGATATAGAATGATGTAGAAGAAGAAGATACACTAGATCATAACCCCAAATTTGACACAACCATCTAATGATGATCCTAGACCACTCGACACTACCTCTTCAACTCTTGGCAGATAGACACTAGTACAATTTGTACGATAATGTATTTACAATGGCTAAGTACAATGATACCTTTACAATGATTGTATGCAGTGCTGCCCACTTGAAGACTTCATGTGATGAGATTCTTGTTGTTTTTCCACACCTTGGTTGCTACTCTTCTCATGCCACCCTCTACTGCACCTTGATTTTCTTTGTTGCCCTATAAAGTCTGGTCCTTTGTAGCCCTTGACAACACATGATCTAGCTTTTTCTTGCCTTCTAGGAGCTCGATATTGAATCTGGTGTATCTATGTTATTTTAGATCCCCAATATCTGATTTTTGGTCCTATAGTATTCCTCTGAGTCTTCTTTCCAATTCCATAGGTCTAACCCAATTTTGATTCTTGAAGGGAGAGTTACACCCAATCTCTCACAATGCCCTAATCATGGACTGCTTCAGCAGAGCGAAATTGTACAACATGCCACGTGTCATTGTTTCTTCATTCAGCTTTGAAATTGATATAGAGAAAAATACAGCCTATGCAGTATCTACCACTTTTTATGGAATTCTAATCTAATACTCAAAGAGAGAGTTATGGCAATTTTACCAAGGTCACTTCTTTGAGATGAATTTCAGGAGCCTGCAAAAACACTGACTTCCACAGATCATATCTCTGAAAATATTGCGCACTTTGATCTGAAATTTTCACATCATCTTCCTTAGGATTTTTTCTTCACCTCATAAAAATTTCAGCTTCTGAACCTTCATATAAAAAATGTTAGAGTGAAAATTTGACGATAACCTATTTCAGATGGCAAAATCCCTTACATAAGAAGGAAATGAGGATCACAGTTTATATAAATGCTTAGGTTGAGCTTCAACAAGTGAATGTGGGAGGGATTTAGGAGCTTAAAAAATATTAATTATGACTTTTCAATGACCCATGCTACAACCCTGTGGAGTTTTAGCCCACTAACTGGGGGTATAAACTTCAAACATGAATATCTCTCAAACCATGAAGAATTACGTGGCATGCCATATATCAATGGAAACATCTCGACAAGTAGAAACCATAAAAAGAATTCTTGAAACCGAATACAGTAATTTGGTAGGTCAAAATTTCCATGCAATATTGGGTTAGCCGCTGGTGCTGCTTGGGTTGACATCAATGACAACCACTGATCAACAATCTCCCCCTTTCGCATTGATGGCAACACAAGTACTCCTCCTACGATCATGACACCACTTCCTACAAAATTCTCTCCCCCTTTGACATCAATGGAAAAGGTTAACTCCCCCTGAAACACAACCATCCTACGGTCCTATACGCACTTCCACTCCCCCTAACACGCAACCATCCAGTAGACCTGTAATCTAATGAGAACTTGGGAGAATCCCAAGCTTCTGACGAAGATATTTAAATGCTTCACGAGGTAAAGGTTTATTGAAGATATTAGAAATTTATTCTTTTGTACAAACATAATCAAGTTTGATATTCATTTCAGCGACTTGTTCTCTAACAAAATGTATTTGATCAGAATGTGTTTTGTTTTTTAATGCATGACAGGATTCTTGGAGATGCTAATGGCACTAGTGTTGTCACAGAATATGGGAATAGGCTCACTGAATTGTACTTGAAGATATTGCAAATTTTTTTTCATCCAAAGGACTTGAGTACAACATGATTCTGTTGCAATGTATTATGCTTCCACTGTAGATAACGAGATTGAGGTTTTCTTTTTGCTCAACCATGATACGAGACAACCACCTAGATAGAATGTTGCTCCACTAGTACTCTTACAATCATCAATGCTTCCTGCTCAATCTGCATTTATAAAGGCTTGAATAATGAGACTGTTACCCTTGGGATACCACAAGACATATTCTTCTCTACCCTTTAGATATCGAAGAATTATTTTGATGACAATAATATGTGATTCTTTTGGTGCTGCTTGGAATCTTGCCACTTGTCTAACTGCTTGCATAACATCTAGCCAAGAGGCTGTTACATATAGAAGACTACCAATCATAGATCTGTACAAAATCTGATCCACATCCTTAGATGAGTCATCTATGCTCAATTTGCAACCTGTTACCATTGGAGTAAGGACGGGTTTGCAATATTCCATTTTGAATTTCTTGAGAATTTCCTTGATGTACTTGGCTTGACATACAAATATTCCTTTCTCTTGCTGAGATATTTGAAGCCCTAATAAGTATGTCAGCTCACCAAGTAAAGACATCTTGAACTCACTTTGTATATTTGTAGAAAATTTCTTACTTATTTGATCATCATTGTTACCAAATATTATATTATATCATCCACATATACCTCAATGATTGTTAAATTATCTTTATCTATTTGTACATAAATATTGCTATCAATAGTACCTTTCTTGAACCCTTGTTGATGTATATATCCATCAAGACGAGCATACCATGCTCTGGGAGCCTGCTTGAGACCATATAGAGCCTTCTTTAACCTGCAAACATAGTCTTCTTTTTCTGATAGTAGAAAACCTTCAGGTTGTTCGATGTATACTTCTTCTTCTAATTCTCCATTCATAAATGTTGACTTAACATCCATTTCGTAGAATTTGATTTTTCTTGAACATGCATAGGCGAGAAACATTTGGATGGCTTCCATTCTGGCAACTGGTGTAAATGTTTCGTCAAAATCAATTCCTTCCACTTGTGCATAGCCTTTGCAAACCAATCTTGCTTTGTTTCTGGTAACCTGCCCATCTTCATTCAATTTGTTCCTAAACACCCATTTAGTCCCAATGAAATTTTTATCTTTTGGTCATGGAACTAATTCCTAGGTGTTATTCTTCTCAATTTGATCCAATTCTTCATTCATAGCTTCTAACCAATGTTCATTCTAGCTGGCTTCCTCAAAACTACTAGGCTCAAAGGTTGCTAGAAAAGCAATGTGAGCTTGTTGTGATGAACAAAGGTGTTGACCTTCATTTATGTCACCAATGATTTTATTTGATGGATGGTTCTTTTGAATCCATTATTTTGTTCTCCTTGGAGGAGCTTCTTGTTTTTTTTCTGGTATATCTTAACGATCATTGTTTACTTCTTCCTCATTGATAGTTGCTTCTTGTTCTACAATTTTATCTGTGTCTTTTTAAGCCTCTATCTCAAGTTTCAAAGATTCTAGATCCTCATCATTATTCTCTAGAACACCATCTTCGTCGAATGTAAAATTTATGCTCTCCACTATCTATTTTCATCTTATATTATAACATTTATAGGCCTTTCTTTTGTGTGAGTAACTGAAAAAGATACCTTCATCAATGCGTGATTCAAAATTACCCAAATTTTGATCTTCTCTTTTGATATAACATTTGCTTCCGAAGATTCTGAAATATTTTACATTAGCTAGTTTTCCTTTCCATAATTCATATGGAGTCTTGTTGCAATTATTTATGAGAAGACTTCAGTTGATAATGAAGACTATCGTATCAATTGCTTGAACCTAGAATTTTTCATCCAATTTTGACTCCTTCAACATTGTTCTACCCATTTCTTGTACGGTTTTGTTCTTTCTTTCAACAACTCCATTTTGCTGAGGTGTTCTTGCTATTGAAAATTGTTTTTTTATTCCATTTTCGTCACAATATTGCTAAAATAATTTGGAAGTGAATTCTCCACCATTATCTGATCTTAGACACTTTATTTTCAAATCAGTTTCATTTTCAACCAACTCCTTGTAGATTTTAATGCACTCAAATGCTTCAGATTTTTTCTTTAGGAAACTGATGGCTGGCATCCTATTATAGTCATCTATCATTAACATGAAATATAATTCTCCATCTAGGCCTTTTGTTCTCACAGGACCACATAGATCAGTATGTATCAATTCCAATGGATGTGATGCAAAGTGTTCTTTTGTTTTAAATTGGACATTTGTTTGTGTGCCATGTCGAGAGGTCTCACATAGTGTGTTGGAAGGTTTTGAGATTTTCGGCATTTCTCGTACTGTTTCATTTTTGCTTATTCTGACAAGATTGTCAAAGTTTATGTGACCCATTCGTTTGTGCCATAACCAGATTTCATCTTATTTAGCTAGTATACATGCTTTAGTTGCTTCATCCAGAACATATATGTCGTTTGGAGCTCAAATTGTTGTAGCCAAAATTTTACCATACCTTCCTTTCCCGATTTCACATTTTGTGGAGTTGAATAGCATTGTGTGTCCTTGATCACACATTTTTCTAACACCGAGCAAATTGTCTTTCATGTTTTCAACCAATAGAACATTCTTGGCTATAACATATTTTCTTCCGAGAGTGACGGTACCTAATCCTATAACATTTGAAGATCCATCATTTCCAAAGGATATGATTCCATCCTTCTTCTCTTTCAGAGATACAAATTTCCTTCTATCCCCAGTCATATGTGTTGAGCAACCGCTGTCAATATACCACACATCTTTGTTGTTTTGAGCCTCGAGAGCAAGAGCACAGGTGTCAGTCTTCTTCTTCTTCCATGTTCGTTCATTTTGTGGCTTTGAAGATTATTCTGGAGGATTTTAAAGTCTACAGTCTCTGGCTATGTGTCCAAAGTTTTGACATTTGTAACATTCCATATTATTTCTTGAATGTTCAAATCTATTGATGTTTTGTTGAGCCCTGGGAGGTTCATATTTGAAGGACCTCCTGGAATTGTATTGGTTCCTAGGGTACGTGCGACATTCTATAGCTTTATGACCAGGGATAATTTTAAGGATGGAAAATTATCTTGAAGTTTAAAAAATTGGCGAATCTCACTAGTCCCTAATATGCAAAATAAAAAAAATTTATTGACGTATTTGTAAAATTATTCAAATTTATAATGAAATTATATGTATTGTCTATATAATGTGGGCGATTTTTAATGTAAAATAATTTTATATTGTAAAATTTGGGCGAATCATTTTTATAAAAAAAATTGAAATTGGCGAATCTTTTTTTTGGAAAAACCATGGAAAATTAGCCCACCTACGAATATTAGCCCCTAAAATTTTCTGTATTTATGACCAAATTTTCCACATGAATAATAATACCCATGAAAAATATGTTGGTACCTAGATGGAAATATTCGTCGAGGAATCGTCTTCCAAGGATGTGCTTGCAAATCTTGTCCAATGAAGTCTACATGCATGTCAGATCTCATAGTTTCATTGTACTTTGTTGTAGAAGGTCCTACTTCTTCTTCTTTGTAACTAGGCCAATTCTGTCGTTGTAATATCATTGATTGTTTATGAGTTCTTCCAATGCCCTTGAGCTATTGGCATAGTTTTGGACAATTTTTCCCTTCTTCACTTCCTTAAACAATGAGACTACTTCGGCTTCTAATGCTTCCCTTTCTTGGTTGCTTTCTTCCAACTTCTTTTGAAGTGACTCTTCAATAAATTTGTGTTCTTCAAGTTCAATTTTGAGACCTTTAACTTGTTATTCAAGAGTATTGGAATAGATCTTCTCAGCATTGAGCTCTTTTATAAGCTTGATTGCCTCCTCAGAAAATTCTTCTATGGTCAACCCTTTTTCTTCATTGTTTGATACTTCTTGTTTATTGTGCTTGGAAATAAAAAATACTTTCTCATTGACTTCTTCTTTGCTGCCACTTTCTTCATCGGATGATGAGCTATCTTCTTTAGAGAGAAATTTCCTTTTGGATCCTTTCATTTTTCCTTTCTTTTCTTTTGAGTTGCCATCACTTTTGGTTGGAAATTTTGCTATGAAATTCCCAACCTCACCACAACCAAAACATATCAATGGAAGTTTACCTTTGAATTTTCCCTTACCAGTTTTTATTTTTCTCGTAAAGTAAGCATAATATTCATCTAAAATACCTTCTCCATCATCTCCCTTTTCTTCACACTTGCAAGTGCATGTCATTTCAATTGAAGGTTGTTTTACCTTATTGGTTTTCTTAGATGCAACGAACACAGTTTCTATATTTGAAGTACCCTATTCTTCATCAAGTCTCATTTCATATGCTATGAAAACTCCATGTAATTCCTCTTTGCTGAGTTTGTCCAGATTTTCACTGTGTTCTAAGACTAATACCTTTGGGTTGAATCTCCCTGCTAACATTCTAATAATCTTCCGTATAATAGTCTTCTCGTCAACTGACTCTCCCAATCCTTCCAAAGTATTGGTTATTTCATCAATGTGTTAGAAGTATGCAGCAATGTTGCAATCTTCTTTCATTTTGAGTTACTCAAAATTTTCTCTATAGATTTGAAGCTTTGCATCTTTGACATTTGAGTCACTTGCATGTATATTCTCAAGCTTTTCCAATACATTTTTGGTGGTTTTACAACCCAACACCTTATGATAAGCAGATTCAATAAGTCCACTGATAATAATATTCGTTTCTTTTGTATCATTTACCAAATTCTTCTTACCTTGTTCATCCGCGATTGATGTAAATCCATTTTGAACAGTGTCCCATACTTTGTAACCTTGCGCCAAGAGATAGACCTCCATTCTTCCTTTCCAGAGCACATAATTATTTTCATTGAATAGAGGTACACCATTCTTGGTATGCTCCATGACCTCCTTCCAGCTGTTAAACTACTATTGAAGGAACCAAGCTCCAATACCAATTGTTGGAAATACTAAGAGGGGGGGTGAATCAATATTCCTTTCAATTAGAGCATTATTTAATCTTCAATTATTATTAGTGTTTGTATAATGATAGTAGCAACCAAGAGGAACAAAAATGCACACAGTTTTTAAGGTGGAAACCCATTCCAGGACAAAAACCACCTAATTATTTTCTAATAATTCTTTAATATTCAACTCCAATTTAAAATAAAGCTCCAACTTCCTAGAATCTAGAAAAGTATTCTTCTCTAGCTCCCATTGGATGGACGCTCTAATGCCTAAGATTCTTCAAGAGTCAACTAAAAATATGCCCCAACACCCAATCAGCTACAACTCACCCTAGCACCACCCCACCACCCTATAGTAGAATAAAAGAAGAATGAACTCCCGTAGGAAAATGGTCCACTTTACAATGATATAGAATGATGTAGAAGAATAATATACACTAGACCATAACCTCAACTTTGATACAACTACCTAATGATGATCCTAGACCACTCGACACTACCTCTTCAACTCTTGGAAGATAGACACGTACAATTTGTACAATAATGTATTTACAATGACTAAGTACAGTGATACCTTTACAATTATTGTATGTAGTGTTGCCCACTTGAAGTCTTCATGTGATGAGCTTCTTGATGCCTTTCCACACCTTAGTTGCTGCTCTTGTCATGCTACCCTCTGTTGCACCTTGCTTTGCTTTGCTGCCCTAGAAATTCTGGTCCTTTGCAGCCCTTGACAACACATGATCTAGCTTTTCTCGCCTTATAGGAGCTCGATATTGAATCTGGTGTATCTCTATTATTTCAGATCCCCAATATCTGATTTTTGGTCCTATATTAGTCCTTTAAGTCATCTTTCCAATGCCATAGGTCTAACCCAGTTTCGATACTTCAAGGGAGAGTTATACCCAATCTCTCACAATGCCCTAATTATGGACTGTTTTAGTAGAGTGAACTTGTACGGCATGCCACGTATCACATTTCTTCATTCAGCTCTGAAATTGATAGAGAAAAAAATACAGTCTATGCACTATCTACCAATTTTTATGGAATTCCAATCCGATACTTAGAGAGAGAGTTATGATGATTTTCCTAGGTCACTTCTTTGAGATGAATTTCAAGAGCCTGCAACAACACTAACTTCCACAGATCATATCTTTGAAAATATTGTGCACCTTGATCTGAAATTTTCACAGAAGCTTCCTCAGGATTTCAACTTCACCTCATAAAAAATTCATCTTCTGAACCTTTGTATAAAAAAAGGTTAGAGCGAAAATTCCATGCTAACCTATTTCAGATGGAAAAATCCCTTCCATAAGGAGGAAATGAGGATCAAAATTTATATAAATGCTTAGGTTGAGAGGGGATTCAACAAGTGAACATGGGATGGATTTTAGGTGCTTAAAAAATATTAATTATGACTTTTCAATGCCCCATTCCACAACCCTATGGGTTTTATCCCACTAACTGGGGTATAAAATTCAAACATGAATATCTCTCAAACCGTGAAGAATTACATGGCATGCCATATATTAACAGAAACATATCAAAAAGTAGAAACCATAAAAATAATTATTGAACTAGAATATAGTAATTTTGTAGGTAAAAATTCCCATGCAATATTGGGTTAGCCCCTAGTGCTGCTTGGGTTGACATCAATGACAATCGTTGATCAACAGTTCATATACCCCTCGCCATATCAGTTGTTCCACCCCTTTTATCCCCAACTACAACTGGTATTCATTTCATCCCGCTCAAGGAATAGTCAATCAGGTCATAAACATGGCAGCCCCTGCTTTCTTGATGAATAGATATGCACCATTAAATCTACCCCAACCAATGAATGCAATGCCTCAGGAGTACCTTAAGTTGCTTCCTAGATTTACTGGTGAAGATGAAATAATTGCAGAACAATACTTTCTTTTGTTTTTCACTTTTGCTAAAAATTTTAATGTTGAGCATCTTGATGTTGTAATGAGACTTTTTTGTGCAGTCTCTAAGTGAAGAGGCAAGAAAATGGTTCAAAGGATTACCAAATGGTTCAATCAATGATTGGGATGAATTAGAAAGACAATTCATCTAAAAATGGGGTAAAAAAAAGATACCATGGTTATTCTTTAACAGAGTTTAATGCTATAAAGAAAAAATCAAATTAAAGTATGAGTGATTTTATCAAAATATTTAATAAGTTGTACAATAGCTTTCCTATGGAAATGAAACCTCCTCCTACTGGAGCAAGGGTTTTTTTTGCTGGGGCATTTGTATCAGATTTCAGTTTTACCTTGAGAGAAAGAAGAGCCTCCACTCTTGAACAGATTCTAACCGATGCCTTAGAGATTGAGGTAAACATGAGTGCTGTTGGAAAGGTTCAAGACAAAGGAAAAGCTAAAGAAGATGATTCATCACAAGATCAAAGGATAGATGACATGACTAAGGTCATTAAAAAATTGTCAAACAAATTAGTAAATATGGAATTAGATAACAAGAAACCTTTACAACAAAACAGAGGAGTTTTCAATCCCCAATTCAGAAAACAGCCCCTACAAATTCTACAGAAAGAAAGAAAAGATCAAGATCAGGTCCAAGCACCTTTATATATATAGGCAACACCATCAGATTCTGTTGATAATGATAAAAAAGGAGATGAAGATCAAATATATGGAAGAGGTGAGACAGAAGAAGAAAGTGGGAAAGAATATGTAGAGGAATGTAAAGAAGCTGATGTCTCGTTTGATCAGGAACAAATGGATGATTATTGCAAAAATATTACTAATTTTATGCAAGCAGAGTTGCATAAAAAATATGATTTGAGGTCTAAAAAAGAGGTTGAGAACTCGAGATGATGAAGAAGAGGAATCAGTACCTACTCCAATGGCAACTCCACCACAGAAGAATTCAATTAAAAAATCAGATAAGGGGAAGCAGCACATGAATCAAGAAAAAGAAAAAGATAAGCAACAAGCCGAGGCTTCCCATGTAAAGCCTAATGACCCTAATATGTTGGAGAAAATTGTTACTGTTCCTGATCAACATAAAAATTTAAAAAAAAACCAAGAAGAATCTAAAAAGTTAATAAGACAAAATCAAAACTTTAGTTTGTCTAAAGAATTAGAAAAATTAAACATTCAAGTACCACTTCTGGAGTTGGTTAAAACACCTGGTTATAAGAAAGAAATTGCAGAGTTTATTAATTTATCTTAGTCTGATGAGGTGGGTGATATAGTGAATCTACAAGAAGAGAAACCAGTGGTTACTTCTGGACCTCATGTTGAAGAGGTAGATTCTTCTGTTCCACCTTTTTATATATCAATTATGTTGCATGATTTCATTTTACATAATTGCATGCTAGATTCTCATGCATCACAGAATCTAATGCCACTGTCTATGATGAAATAGTTAAATTTACAAATCACCAAACCATATAAAGACCTTTATTCCTTTCATTCAAAAAGGTTGAAGTGTGTAGGTCTTATCAAAGATCTGGTTGTTTCGTTAGCTCAAATTCTATCTAAGAGTATTATGATGGATGTGGTAGTAGCAGATATTCCATCCAGATTTGGTATGTTGTTGTCTAGATCTTGGGGAGAAATTCTTGGAGGAGTTTTGAAATTGGATTTCACATATGCTATTATTCCTATTTTTAATGGGGAGGAAAGGAGGTTATACAGAGGAACTAGATTTTTGAAAACTACTACCAAGAAATATGCAGGTAATTCCCCCATTTATGGTCAAGAGAAGGAGGATCTTTCTTGTTTGATGCAGCATGAAGATGCAGAATTTGCTGAAGATTCACAAAAGCAGCTCTCTTCAGCCAATGTACATAAAGAGCTATGTTCAAATAAAATTTGGAAGTGTTATTTTGATGGTGCATTCTCTAAGGAGGGCACTGGAGCTAGATTCATATTTATATCTCCTGAAGGTAAATTTTTACCTTTTTCCTTCAAATTGGAATTTGAATCTACTAATAATGTAGCTGAATATGAAGCATTGATTCTAAGTCTGCAAACAACTAAACATATGGGAATTCAGTCTATATCTGTTTTTGGTGACTTTGAATTAATCCTAAGACAAATTAAGAATTGGTCCCAGACTAAACATCCCAGATTAAGGTCTTATAGAAATGAGGTGTGGGATTTAGTTGAAAATTATTTTGAAGCTTTTAATTTAGAGTTTATTCCAAGAGAAGAGAAGAGAATGGTAGATTCATTTGCAGTTTTAGCCAACACATTTAAGCCACCAATTAATCCAAGATTGAGATATGAAATTGAATTGAGATATAGGCCTTTGATCCCTGATAATGTAAAACATCGGCAGGTTTTTGAAGATGATGGGAAAATTAATTAGTTTTTAACAATGAATGAAAATTTTGGAGACAGTCAAATTGATTTATAAATTTATGAAAGTGATCAAAGTGATATGTCTAAAAATATGAAACATTCAATTGGTGATCAAAAGATAATTCAGTTGAAGGATAATAGTTTTCCCAGAGGTTCAGTACCTCTTGAGAGAATGTTTGATGCTAATGAAGTGGCAATGAATAAAAAAAAATTATCCCAAGATGGAGAAATGGAAGACTGTAATTTAGGAACTCAACATGAGCCTAAAATAGTCAAATTGTTTAGAGGAGTTCCTAAGGAGTACAAAGGAAGGTATGTAGATATTTTTAAACAATTCATGGATGTATTTTCATGGTCATATGAAGATTTAAAAACTTATGATCTAGATATTATTCAGCATAAAATACCACTGAAAGATGGGGTTAAGCCACAAAAGCAGAAGCTCAGACAAATTAACCCACTATTGCTGCCTCCAATTGAAAAAGAGGTAAAGAAACCATTGCAAGAAAAAATAATAGTTCCACTAAGATATTCATATTGGGTTTCCAATCTAGTACCAGTCAGGAAGAAAAATAGATAGATAAGATTATGTGCGGATTTCAGAAATTTGAATAGAGCTTCCCTAAAATATAACTATTCTTTACCAAAGATGGATTTTGTTCTGCAGAAAGTAACTGGAGCATTCAAGTTATCCATGGTTGATGGTTTTTCTGGGTATAATCAAGTGGCTTTGGAGAAGGAAGATCAAAATAAAACTTCTTTCACCACACCTTGGGGAACATTCATGTATGCCAAGATGCCATTTGGCCTCATGAATGCAGGAGCTACTTTACAAAGGGAAATGGATATTGATTTTGTAGGTGATAAATTTGTAGTCATTTATCTTGATGATGTTACTATTTTTTCAGGTTCTGATGATGAGCACTTAGAACACCTGAGGAAAGCCTTCTTGAAATGCAGAAAATTTGGATTATCATTAAATCCCAAGAAATATTTTTTTGCTTGAGAAGAAGGTAAGTTTTTGGGTCACATAGTTTCAAAACAAGGAGTGAAGATTGACCTAGCAAGGGTTGAAGCTATACAGACAATTCCACTGCCTAGAAGTAAAAAATATATCCAAATGTTTCTAGGAAAAATCAATTTTCTAAGAAGATTTGTTCCAAATTATGCTGAAATTGTCAGGAGAATAACAGATATGTTAAAAAAGAATGTTGAAGTAAAATGGGACAAAGATACAAGAGAATCATTTGAAAAAATTAAAGAAGCTCTTCAAGAAACTCCTATTCTGATAAGTCTAGATCAGTTAAAGCATTTTCAAATCTTCTCATTTGCATCATCTTCTACTATTGCTGCTGTGTTATTACAAAAAAATGAAGAAGGAAGTGAACAACCTGTAGCCTTTTTCAGCAAAGTCCTCAGAGATGCCGAGCTGAATTATAATATCCTGGAGAAGCAGGTATATGCTTTAGTTAAATCATTAAAGGCTTTCAGAACTTATGTACTTCATTCTCAAATAGTAGCATATGTGCCTAATTCTACTGTAAAGGATGTGCTAGTACAGAGTTATGTGGAAGGAAAAAGAGGAAAATGGATTGCCAAAATCGAAGAATATGACTTGGATATCAAACCAACAAAGTTAATCAAAGGACATGGACTGGCCAAATTGCTGACAAAATCTAATTTCCAAGCTTTGGGAATTAGATTACTTGCACCTGTAGATGAAGTGACTGAAGAAACAGATCAGATTAAGACAAAGTTAGCAATTAAATATAAATTTCTCTGTTCAGACTAGTATAAATATATCATTCATTATCTCTATTTCTTTTCTTGTCCTCCATCAATAAGTAGAGCTAAGTACAGAGCTCTAAAACTGAAAGATCAACCTTATGTTATAATTGAAGCTAAGTTGTATTGGAAAGATCCTGCTGGTGTATTTTTGTCATGTTTGACAGAAGAGGAGACCATGGAGGTGATTAAAGAATATCATGAATGCTTGTGTGGAGGTCATTACAGCTAGAAAGTAGCTGCTCATAAGATTCTGAAATCAGGTTTTTATTGGCCCTCTTTATTTGATGATGTATACAGAACTATTAGAATTTTCCAGAAATTCCAATTGTTTGTAGAAAAGAAAAGGTTAGCTCCTTTACCTCTTCTTCCTGTGTTTATTGAAGAACCTTTTAGACAATGGAGATTGGATTTCATTGGAGAGATTAATCCACCATCAAGTGGGTAGTTTAAATGGATTCTATTTGCTACTGATTATTTTAAAAAATGGGTAGAGGCAATTCCTACTAGAAAAGAAAATGATTGTGATGAAGTTTTTAGAAGAGAATATTTTTAGCAGATTTGGATGTCCAGTAAAGATTGTAATAGATAATGATCAAGCTTTCAACTCAGTCAGGTTCATAAATTTTTGTCTAACTTATAATGTAATATTATCTCACTTTATAACATATCATCCTCAAGGAAATGGATTAGCAGAATCATCCAATAAAACATTGGTGAAAATATTGAAGAAAACAATCAATGAGAACCAGAAGGATTGGGATTCAAAGTTGATTTTTGCTTTATGGATAGTGAGGATGACTACTAAAATATCCATTGGTAAGTCTTCTTATGAAGGTATATGGTGCTCAGGCTTTGTTTCCCACTCAGTTAGCAAGACCATTAATTTATTTTCTTCAAGACTCTGAAGAGGATCCTAATGCCTTGATCAGAAGACTAAATAAGGTGTTAGAATTGAGTGAAAGCAGAAATAAAGTCAAAGAGAATTTGGTCACTTATCAAGAGAAAATGAAGTCTACTTTTGATAGAAATGCAAGAGAAATCATGTTTCAGGCTTGAGATATGGTATTAAGATGGGATACCAAAAGGGAAGAGAAAGGGAAACATGGTAAATTTGATCCTTTATGGTATGGTCCTTACAAAATTTCTGAAGCCAGATCAAATAATACTTTCATGCTAGAAGATCTTGATGGAGAAGCAGTAGAACTACCTGTAAATGGGTAGTATTCGAAACATTATTTCTAGCACTAAAGGCAATTAGTTAATTATTGTACATATTCAGTTTCCTCTCACTGTATATTTCTCATCAAGAAATTTATGACTCCATGCCCGAAGTGAAGGCACTGATATGCAGGTTCTTAGTGTTTCATGGCAAAAAACACTATCCCTAGGTGGAGTTAGATGTTGTAGATCATATGCATATCCTTTTATTTTTCAAATATTTGAAAACATAAAAATGTGAAATTGTTGGAAAATATGTTAAAGTATCAAAAACTTATACTTTAGCATGAAAAAATATGTATGTTTGCAAAATCTATGTTAAAGTTTAAACATCTAAACTTTATAATAGTGGTTTTGGTATTTGATGTTAAACATTGATTTATTTTATTGGCAGAAAGAGCTGATAATTAAATTCCTTATCAAAAGGCCCAACCCACGAGCACAACTAGTGCACCGAATACCGTGATGAGTGCCTCTGCAGTTGACCAGGTTGACTGTAGGGACAATAGAGATGAATGGTGGAGATTGAGTGTGGGGTCACTAGCCGAAGTTTTCTTCCATACCTCGAGAGCCCATGTAGTGACGTAAGACATTGAGTTGGTCACAGTTTTCTTCCACATCGGGTAGAATCAACGGCTTGCTAGCGTGTCTTGTCAACATTAAATTTAAAACCTGTGCCACCTATTTAAAGAAAATTTTTATCTTTTTTTCAAATTACTTGTGATTTGTTGCACTACACGCTATTTTAAATTTCTACCACCTGCAAAAATTTGACCACCCCGTGAACTATTCCTGCAACACTTTTCAACCATGGCTAAATAGTCATCCCTATCAAGTTTAGTTAGCCATATCCCCCTCATTAATACTAAGAGGGATATTCAAGATACCCTGTGTTCTATAATCCACCTCCCTTTCTACCAGCAAGTTATCTTGAATGATAATGCTTCCCTTGTGTATTCTACCATGGTTAAGTCTGGAATTTTGTCTGCATGCATTCCAAAAATCCATCTTTTCCCTAAATTTATCTACTGGTTGGTATCTGCCATGTATCCAGGAAAGTGTTTTGTCATGAATTCCCAAGGAGAGAACGTTTTATAGGTGTCTACCCTGGTAATATGCCAAGCCCTTTTCTATCCTGAGTTAGAGTCATCCATCCAATTTTCTGACGATTCGCTAGTACAATATTATGATAATCTTAGAGGAGAATAATTTAATCAGTTCATGTTTTATTTGAAACCTGACATGAAGCATTTTCAGCTAGATTGCAAAGAGTTTGCTATGGGGGTTTTTGATGCTGAGACTCGTCCAGTATTGAGTAATATTACAAAAATTTCGGGTAAAGATGATGATAATACAATGGATAAATTAGTCCTAGAGATGTTTTCCATGATGATGAAGCCATGAATGGTGCTGGATATTCCATCATATTGGTAGGAAGCAGTCAATTCACAACTGATGAGCCTTTCATTAATAGGAAACAATTGAAAATATGGATATTGGTTTTTTTTTTAGGAATCTTCTGAAATAAGGCTATATGGAGCAAGTGTTGAGCCCTATAGACTCCCATCTTTTGTACCAATGATGCTTTTTGCTTTAGATTTCGTTAGATAGAGTCTAAATGTTGATCAGGTTCATTTTTTGCCTATAAAGAAAGGACACATGTATAAATTACCCATGGTTTTAGACCCTTTCATAGTAAATATGAGGTAGGCATTTGATGAAATAAAAAAAATGTTAGATGACATGCATATGCTACTAGGAGAAAGTTGGGCTTATGAACCTTATAGTGTGATTTCAAAAAGAAGGATTGAGAATGGTTACTCTACTTTCATTCATGAAAGTAGGCCAACACAAGAGAAGATAGCAACTAAAGGTGTGATGAGTACAATAGATGCAAACATTCAAACTCCCATCATAGCAGAGAAAACAACTAAAAGAACCAAGGAAGTAGTTATTGATCTAGATGATGAGGAGCAGGGAGAAAAGAAGAGAACAAAATTTACTGAAGAACCTACATCTAATTCACCTGGTTTTTCTTTACATTTGGGAGAAGGGAAAAATGATCTTGCTTCACCTAGGAATCATGAAGCTTCTCATGAACAGGTGCCCTTGATCAAACAACTATTTTCACAAATTGAGGAAAGAAATCAGAGGATGAAGGCCAGCATGGAGGCCCAAGCTAAACATCAAGTTTCTTTTGATCACACAAGATTTTTGACTATAATGGATCTTGAGAAAGATCAATTTATAATTGCCCTGTCACATCCTATAGATATGTCAATTGGTTCTTCCAGCAATTTTAACACTGTCAATGTGACTGTGGATGTAAAGAAAATTCCACTGATGGATAAAATGAATTTGCATATGCAAATAGGTCAATTGATTGCAAATGACCTCACAAAGACTAATGCAATAGCAATAAAGGCAGAGAATATGTTGGGTAAAGTAATTAAACAATTGAAGTTAGAGAAGGCTAACTCAAGAGCCTTAACAGTTCAGAATGACGAATTGAAGAAAATTATTATAAAGATTGGAGTAGACCCCAATGATAAGACTGTTGTGTAGAAATTCGTGCAAAGTGGTGAGGTAGAAATATCCACATTAAGGAAGAAGTTAAAATTACCTACTGGGGAACATTCAATGGCTACAGAAGTTGCAGACGTAGAGAAGGAAAATGAAAATCTATTGCAGGAACTCATGCAGAAAGATGAAGAACTCTCCAAAATAAAGCAGACTGCAATTTCATTTCAAAATCATATTGATAATCATAATTGTAATTTTGTTTTTCCTACAGGTGATGACGACCCTCAAGCACAAATTTTTCAATTAAATATTGAGTTGTAGATGGCTAAAAGAGATCAAAAGAAGGTTCACTATAACAAAATTGATGAAAGTCATAGAAAATGAAGCTGACAAATACAAAACGGATTTCTGAAATGGTGAAGCTAAGATTAAAAATCTCAAAGAAAGACTGAAAGGAAATCTCTCACTGATACAAGCTAACGATATCATTTGGACTGATATCATCTCATAAATGAAATCTAATTGGTGCTTCCTGACGATAATTGCAAAAGAGAAAAGCCTTATTTTAGAATGTGAAGAACCAATCATGTCTGGTAAGAAAAAAGGAATTAATAGAGCCATTTGGGCTAGAAGATCTATTGATTTTATTAATTCTAAATTAGATCAGGAATTAGAGGAGAATGACATGCAGGACAAAATGTTGTATGTAGTAGAAATTAGTAAAATGATTGTCAGAAATGATCTCAAAAAGGCTGCAAAAAAGAAGCTGATGGAAATCAAGGAAGAAGTAAGTCAGTTTGATAAGTCTTTTGATAAAATGACAAGAGTAGGCTTGCCATCATGTTGGGGAGCTGAAGGAAATATTTTGCCATGGAATTCTGATGAGAACTTACTAGTGCTGACAAAAATAAAAGTTGATAACAGGCATGAAAAGACTCAAGTGCTTAAAGGAGAGACAACGGTCAACTTCTTACAGAGACATTTTCAACTCTTGTGGATGGTAAAGACTATTTTCACATAAAGGCCTTCTTATGATTGAATTACTGCATTCAAATTGGAATCTCACAATATGACACATTCATCTAGGACAAAGGTAGAAATATGGAAAAAGTGTAGAGCTTGGACAATAGACCTACCAAAAGGATCAACAACAGAGAATGACAAATCAGTTGACCAAGGAAAAGAAGCCACATCATCAGTAATTCCTATAGATTAGGATATTTATTTTATGTTATTTTCTAAAGACAATGTAATTGTAACAAGACATTTTCAAGGCATGTAATAGACAGCCTTTGAAGTCTTAAGTATTTTTGTTAGTTAGGAGTGGTTACAATAGTTCCAAACTACTTTTTACTGTATTTAATGTAATTTTCAAAAGAAGGAAAGGTTCTGAGTTTTGGATCTTCAGACAATTATTTTTGTACTCAGAGATTCAAAGATTAATGATTGAGTAAGCAAGTTTCTAGCATTCTGTTTATGTTGAAATGTATTCAAGTTTACATTATGTGTTTTCCATCTATGAATAAAACATAGTTATGAGTAGCAGGTCTCTTTTTATTTCTATATATAAGAGTTAAAAACCTTATTTGGCACTCCTTTTTTTTAACTATTTCTTTCATATATTTCTTCTAGGGTTTGAAATGATATTTTTTGTATAAAATAGCATATTTGTTTGGAATTCTTCTTTCATATTCTTCTAGTCACTTCATTCAACATTAACAAATGGTAGCATTGTGAAGCATTCATCATATTTGACATTTAAGGGTTTAATCATAAATACATGAGGGTTAATAAAACAAAGACATTTATATTCGTGAAATAATCATATAAATGTCTTAAGCACTGATTCCTTATCAAAACTAAGGGATTGTCTCTTATGGTACAATAGGTCCCACCCATTTATGGGGTTACTTCCATGCAAAGACTCCTCCTCCAAAACTGTGCTGTCTCCACTAGCTCCACTTTCTCATTTACAATGTTGTTTGATTTGGTCAACCTTGACTTAGCATCCCTGCGTTGTCTCCTTTCACACCCAAGGTGGCTTTATTCTGACTATCTATACTAATCCACATTCACACTGGGCTGTCTCTATTGATGATTTTCCCCTTCCATACCAGTGTTGTTGACTTGGTAAAACTTAACCTTGTCTACATGCATTAGCCCTTGTTCACATATGAGGGTGCTTTATCCAGCTATGAAGATGATCCACTTTCACATGAGAAGTAGTTTTATTACTAATAAAGATATTTATGGGCCTCCCTACCCACTTATTCTTTAAACAAGAAAGAAAAATTAGATTCTAATATTCCAATTAGATGCATGCCAATTTAGGAATATTACAATCCTCTCCTCCCAAATGTTGCTTGTCCTCAAGCAAATGCAATGGTACTGCAAAATCTTCAATGGATATGTCTCCTCCCAAGTATATAAGTTAGCCATTGCTAGATAAACCAAATAAATATCATCATGAAGAAGTGGGAGATATATGGAAAGAGTTATATGTTATCCATTGGCCTCCTCAAGGCATGAGAGATGGTAAATGTTAGGTGCCTCAACCCCAATGAGAAATTCCAATCTCCATGCTATCATCCAAAAAAATTGAGCCATCCTTGGTAGCTCATAGAGACAATCACCAATCCCCTTCTCCTACAATGTATAGGGGCTACATGGCTGTAAATGAGAGATCAAGTTATTCAACTCACGTTGTCTCTCTCTCCATTTATGATAGATATGGAACTGTTGTTCTTGGGATGCAATAATGTGCTCATTAAGAAGCCAAAAGGTATTTGGAATCTCATGATCCCACTCTTGGAATATTTCTTGCCCAATTTACCCCACATATAGTGAATAGAGTATTATCATCATATGGGTTCCAAAATAAATATGGACTAAGTGTCACATGACATAATGGATGGTGACAATAGCCCCTCAAGTGATTCCAGCGTTGTTCTTCTTCTAGCTGTTTCAAAACATGATATGATAAGTGGCCATCCAACCACCTACTTGACACCATAAGCTTCTCAAAATATTGAAAATGGTAGAGGACATTGGGTGTTGGCTGAATATGAACCAAGCAGAACATGTTTTGCCTAAATCCCTCCATGAAGTTGTTATTCCCATCATTAAATGTAGTTCCAATAGGACCATGATACCCAAAGAGAGGCTTTCCCTCTTGTGGAGTAATGTGCTACAAATTCATGGTAAAGAAATGCACATACATTGTTAGTTGATAAATAAGCATCAAAACACAACCTTTACCATGTATTGAAGACAATTTGGTGAAGAGGTTCATAGATGATCCTTCCCTTTTCTCCATCAAAAGGGAAAGTGATTGTAACAAACTTTCACGGTGGTTGTTCTCCTCCTCATACATCAAAAAAGTTACATATCTCTTGATATGTTGGTGCACATCTTATTTGAGATCCTCCCAATAGAATCCCTCCATGATGGTGTGATAAGACTCAATGGAATCTACATGTCCTGAAAAGAGTGCCTCATAAGCTAAATGTAGAATCTCCTTCTTGAGCTTGGAGTATTTAGTCAAGTAGATCTAATCATGAAAATGGATGACTCCATGAACGACTCTATACCTCCTATCCATCACTTGCCCATCAAGAACCTTACATATGCAGAGGTTCTTGGAATATTCCACCAATAGTTAGGAATCCAAATATGGATCTAGGCTTCCCAACAATGATAGTGTTGTTGAAATGTAAAATGAATCACCTGTCACATCATTATTTTCCTCTTTGACATGCTCAATGCCAAAGCCACACGTTGGAGTATTGTTACTCCATATTTTCTACCTCCCTTGTAGCTGATCTTGCCCAAGACAAGATTGAAGTACATGGAGGTCAACCTCCTCTTGGAAAGTATTTTCCATCCAAAACGTCCATGTTTTTTCCAATGTATGCAAGAGTTTTAATAACCTCTTGTAATATTCAGAAATATGCTTCATGTATGGAAGCATCATTTGCTGCCCCAAGAAGATGGAGTAGCCCCTTGGCACCATGCTTGTGCCATCATAGATTCCTAAATCTTCATCTTCTAGTGCACATATTTGAGTGGGAGATAGCAATGTCCATGTTAGAGAATTACTTACCCCTCCTTGGAAACCATCAAAAGTTCTCATTGCTGTGCTAGCTCCTTTTGAGGCTCCTTCCTTAGCCAAATATGTCAATGTTGCACTATGTTGAGAAACACTTTATTCATCTTCCAATCTGGGGGTCTCCCTGGTGGAATGCCTCCATGTAAGGAAACATCAAGGCCTAGAGAAGGATGTGTATGTGTGTGGACTGATTTGCATTAGCCTTATGAATATAGAGAGGGGTGTGTGATCTCAATCATATGATTCTGATCATCCTTCCTATATACTTTGTTTATCTTCAAGATCTCACCATATATCAATGATGACACATGCTTCTCATGGAATGTGCTTGTTAAATGATCCAAATATGTCAATGTAATCTTAGGATAAAATATTTATTTAATTAGAATATTTAATAAATATTAGAGAATAAATATTTATTAAATTAGAATATTTAATAAATATTAGAGATACTTAGAATTATAATTTTGTTAGTAAAAATAGGACTCTAGAATAGAGTCGCTTCCTAGGCTCTAAAATAGGAATAAAGTTAGTGGAATGGTTAGAAGGTCATTTATTGTAAATGGACACTTGTTGGTTTTCCAAGTGATACTAAATCAAGTTAGGAAATTTTTCTTATAAATAGGTTAGTCTCCTATTTCCAAGTTAGTAGAAGTTTACGTTTGTAAACTCTGCAACTTTTTATGTAATTTCTATTCATAATCAATAAAAGTATGTTTCTGAGGACACTTCTGCATTAATGTGGTATCAAAGCCATCGGTAATGCAGATGAGGTGAAGGTGGAGTTTTCAACTTTGCAGACTTTTGAGAAAAGAAATTGTACTAGTGAATGGACACTTCTTGTCGATGTTGAGATGCCACTAGGCCAGTATCTAGATAGGACTTATCCTAGCCAACAAAATCAATACCCATAGAATTGACTGCGGAAAAAAGAGACTACGAATTGTTGTAGCTGAGGTTTCTGTTGCGTGAATTACGGCATTGAACCAGTGAACCGACTAATGAAGAATGTATAATAAAGCATCAAAAGAAAAAAATTGAGCTCTATCCTGTGTGAAAATTTTTTGAATCCCGGTGGAGCAGTGTTGAAGAGTTGTTTGCTTTGTGGAATGACCAGTATCATTTCTAAGTTTTCTTTAAGGAGATTCATTCACATTTTAAAGTGAATGTGAATTTTACTTTTTTTTTTTCTTAAAAAAAGGGTGGGGGGGGGGGGGTTGAATTGTCATCCAATAAATATTTGTAAAAGTTGAGGTGAAAGATAAGTTTGCATTTTTATAATATGAGTGAAATTTTTTTTGGGAGAGATAAGGAGCGAAATTTTTTTGTAATTGGAGTTATAAGGGAGAAAATTGAAATTTAATTTGTTTATTTTGGAGAAATAAGGGTCACTTGTTGTAACTCAAAGTATCGTTTTACTTTGAGGAGGGGTAGATTTAAACAAAAAAAAAAAAACCATTGTCAAATTTTGCAAATATTTCATTGTAAACACTCAACGAGAACTTGACTAGAGCCAAGTGCAAAGCTCAGTCATTTTTCTCCTTTTTTTAACGACTATACGATGGTCAAGGCCAAGCCCCGATAGATCATTTTTTGCATGGCATGTGCCGTGTTTGCATGGAGTGTTTCATGTGATGAGTTGCTCAATTTTTTTATTCTTTGGGTGCATTGCTTCAACACTACAATGTCAAAGTTAATTAATATGTTCTCTGAATCTGATAAGCTAGAAGGAGTGAAATATTATAAGACATGAAAACATCTAATTGAAAGCACTCTTATTTTTAATGAATTGTGGCATGAAATTTGTGATGGAAACATTAAGCCAAATAAACCAACAGATCCAGCTTCACTTGCAAAATGGGAAATAAAAAAATGCCAAGGCATTAGCTCTTATAAAAGCTTTAGTTAGTAATAAAATGTACATACACATTGAGAATTCCTCAGATGCATGGGCTGCTTTACATACATTCAAATATCTCTTTGATACATAGCCTGAATCAAAGAAAGTTGATCTTCAATTAAAGTTGCCTCAATAAAAATTAACTGAAGGTGGAGATGTCTTTGAGTATATTTCACGGCTTAAAAACATCAAGCAAGAAATCATAAATGCTGGTTTTCAAGCTGTTGATGAAAGTTTCTTAACTGCTATTTTAATTTCTGGATTGCCATCTTCATATACTCATTTTTTGGAATTTTTCAAGTCACTGGAAAGTTAGAGAAGATAAAGTTTGATGAAATGAGTGACATGTTAGCCCAACATGATAAATTTTTTGGGAAGAAGAAGCAGATTTGGGAAGATGTCTTCTTCACCGAAGCTAGTTCAAGTAACTCTTCATCTAACAGTTCAAGAAATAGAGGAAAAGGAAATTTCAAACAAAATCAAGCAGCCCAAGGTTGTGGTCGCAGTCAAAAAAGAGGAAACAATTCCAACAGAGGCTCCAATTCAGGCAGAAATGATTTTCAAGGCAGAGGCAATAATCAACACAGAGGATATCATCAAGGCACAGGACAAAGTCCAGGAAGAGGACAAACTCAAAAAAAAGGACAAAGCAGAGGTCAAGGACAATCTCAAAGCAGAGGAAAGTCTTAGGAAAGAAGCATCAATTTGAGTCAAATTGTTTGCAGGCGATGTAACAGAGTTGGTCATTATGTGGTAGATTGTAGAACTTCTATTGAGAAAATTTCTAAGTTTCATCCAACCTCAGCACAGTTTTCAAATGATGAAGATGATCCTGATAGTTCTGAATATGTCTTCACCAACACAAAAGCAACAACTTTATAGGTTTCAAACTTTCTCAGAAGTGACCATGAAAATGCATGGAATCTTGATACAGGCGCAACTCGACACATGAAATTTAGATGTGAATTCTTTTGTAGTTTCAAATAATGTCATATGAATTCAATATATCTTGCTAATTAAACAAAACATACTCCTTCAGGCAAAGGTTTAGTTAAATTTTTTTTACCAGGCATTGGAGAAAGAATGATTTCAAATGTATGGTATGTCCCAACATTCAATAAAAATTTGTTATCTTTAGTCACAATTAAACAAACAGGACATATGGTAATTATGGAAGATGGCTTAGTTAAAATTAACTTAGTAAAACAAAAAATGCAAATAGTAATGATAGGTTATGAAGATGGAAAACTGTTAAGAATGAAAGGGACATTTATTCCAAGAAATTCTGACTTTGTAGGAGCAACAAGTACAAATATTTCTTTGATCAAATTGTGGCATGTAAGGTATGGTCACCTCAACTTTGATAATCTCTCTCAATTACAAAATAAGGAATGGTTAAAGGACTTCCAACCTTCAGAAGGGAAAATGCAAAGTGTGAAACTTACATTTTTGGAAAACAACATTGAGAGACTTTTCCTACAAGTTCATGGTGCACAAACAAGCATTTGTAGTTGGTTCACAATAATATTTGTGGACACTTCCCAAATTCGCTTGGAATTTGCAGATATTTCTTACTCTTTGTTGATGATTTTAGCAGGATGACTTGAGTATATTTCTTAAAGTAAAAGTCAGAAGAATTTTAAAAGTTTTCATCTTATTGAAAATGAAGTAAAGGAGAAGATTGGCACTCTTAGAATTTACAATGGCGGAGAATTCACTTCAAATGAATTCAAAAATATTGCATGGATAATGGCATAAAACGATATCTTACCAATGTCTACACTCCACAACAAAATGGAGTAGTAGAAAAAATGAATCGTACCTTGTTAGGAATGGCATGATCTATGTTAACTTTGAAAAAGTTAAGTCCTTAATATTGGGCCGAAGCAATTCATACTGTTGTCTACTTGAGAAACAGATCTCCCGCAGCTTCTTTAGATGGAATCACACCTTATGAAGCATGGTTTGGATTCAAACCTCCGGTAAAAAATCTCATAGTTTTTAGATTAGTCTGTTATGCTTTAGTTCTGAAGGAAAATTGAACTAAGCTTGATGCACGAAGCTTGAAGTGCACAATGATCGGGTATTGTGATGAGAAGAAAGGGTATCAAATTTTGTCAAATGGGAAATTTATTGTAAGCAGAGATGTGATTTTTGATGAAAATGAGAGTAAGAGTGCTGAAGAAGTTGAAAGTCTTCTTCAAAAGTTAGAAACAAAAAAATGATAAAAGAAATGGAAATTTAAAAAGTCAACCAAATTCACCAAATTGGTATGAACTTGAGTTTCCTTCATCTGAAGATGATTCATCTAGTCCATCTTCTTCATCAGCACCATCCATGTCTTATAACAGTTCATTCAACTCTCCTAGTAGCAACATTTCTTCTGAAAATGACTCTCTACCCCCGGAACCTGCGATTGATCAATAGACATCAGTTTACATCAACCCTCTTTTTAATGATGGTGATTTTTAACAAGCTCAAACCAGTGAACATAAATTGTCGAAATGGGTAGTTCAACTTTTGAAATATGTAAGGCCTAATGAATAGAATAAAATAGGAACAAGGGGATCAAAACAAAATGAAGGAAATTTTTCTTTGATAGCAAGTGATTTTACTGAACCTTCTTCTTATCAAGAGGCAATAAAACATAAAGCATGGAAATAGGCTATGGTTGATGAATATATGGCAGTTCAAGACAACAACACTTGGAAACTTGTTGTTTGTCCTCAGCATGCTAAACCTATTAGATGCAAATGGGTTTATTGAATTAAGTACAAGAAAAATGGTGATATTTACAAGTATAAAGAAAGACTTGTTGCTAAAGGTTTTGCACGGTAGGAAGGGATAGATTATGAGGAAACATTTTTCTCCTATAGTTAAATGGAACACCATCCGACTTACACTTGCCTTAGTAGCTCAACAAGGATGGAAAGTTCATAAAATGGATGTAAAAAGTGCTTTTCTCAATGGAGGAAGAAGTGTACATGATACAACCACTAGGTTTTGAAATTGAGGGACAGGAACATAAAGTTTGCAAACTAATAAAGGCTTTATATGGGTTAAAACAAGCTCCCCAAGCTTGGCATGCAAAAATGGATGCATGCCTTCAAAAAGTTGGTTTTCAACGTAGTGAATCTGATGATACCTTGTATGTACGTCAACAAGGAATAAATCTAGTGATTTTGGTTATGTATGTAGATGATTTTATTATCATAGGAAACAATGATGATCACATTTCACAGGTGAAGAAGGAGTTACATGCAGGTTTTAAGATGAAAGATTTGGGAATACTTCACTACTATCTTGGAGTTGAAGTATTCCAATGTCCACATCAGATATTCATTTCTCAGAGTAAGTATGAAGTAGAAATTATTCAGTGATTTGGAATGTAGGATTGCAAGCTTGTCCTTACCCCTATGGAACAAAACTTGAAACTTTCAAAATTTGAAGGGGGGGAAATGGTGAATAGCACTTCTTATCGAAAGTTGATTGGTAGCTTGATTTATATGAAAACTACTCGACCAAATATTTCTTATGCCGTCAGTATTATTTCCCGCTTTATGCAGGAACCACAAGACAACCACTGGAATGTAGCTAAAAAAGTTCTTCGTTATATCCAAGGAACAAAATATTTTGGTCTTCTTTACAAAATGACTAAAAATTTTGTACTTCGTGGATTTTCAGATGCCGACTTGTCTAGCAGTACTGATGACAGGGCATCAAATTTAGGTTATTTAATGAACATGGGGTCAGTTGCAGTTTCCTAGAGTTGCAAGAAGCAAGCTACAGTGGCCACTTCTTCAGCAAAAGCATAGTACATTTCAGCATGGGAAGCAACATGTGAGATTTTTTGGTTGCGTCGAGTTTTACAGGACTTGGGAATTCCTCGAGTAGAAGCTACTTTGTTATTCATCAATAATTAGTCAATAATAAAGCTTGCCAAAAATCCAATTTTTCATTCAAAGACAAAGCATGTGGACACCAAGTATCATCATATCAGATCTCTCATTGCAAAGGACATCATCAAGCCAATTTATTGTCCTTCAGAAGATCAGACCTCTGATATCTTCACCAAACCACTTGGAAGAATAAAATTTACTAAGTTTAGAGATGAACTTGGTATATGTTGTAATGTATATTTGGATCATAGGGGGGAATGTTAGATGATCCAAATATGTCAATTTAAACTTAGAATAAAATATTTATTAAGTTAGAATATTTAATAAATATTAGAGATACTTAGAATTAGAATTTTGTTAGTAAAAATAAGACTCTAGAATAGAGTTGTTTCCTAGGCTCTAAAATAGGAATAAAGTTAGTAGAATGGTTATAAGGTCATTTATTGTAAATGGAAACTTGTTGGTTTTCCAAGTGATCCATAACTAAATCAAGTTAGGATATTTTTCTTATAAATATGTTAGTCTCCTATTTCCAAGTTAGTAGAAGTTTACGTTTGTAAACTCTGCAACTCTTTATGTAATTTCTATTCATAATCAATAAAAGTACGTGTTTGAGGACACTTCTGAATTAGTGCTCTGATCTTTGTATGTGAGATTCGTTGGAATTTCTTGTGTACATACAAGAACTCCTCCCATTGGAGCAAGTGCTCCATCTTCCTCTTCATGATGTGCTAGATATGCTCCTGATGTGAAATCGTTTTTACCTCTAGCTTTCTCTTCCCCTTCAACATCAATGGGAGTTACCTTATCATCAATAAGAGGATCCTCTTTTGAAAAAAATATCTCCATATCATCTTTTCTAGGAGAGTGTTTTCTATGAAGTAGGGATCTTGCGTCTAGCAAGGTATTTTGCAAAATTTTATCCCCCTCAATAGTTTTCTGAAATGGTGTTGGGTTTTTAGATCCTTCCAACCCATGTAAAGGTTTTTTTTTGTTTTGGCTTGACTAGCTACACCAAAGTTGTTTCAAATTTTTTTTCATCAAACCTTTCCACTAATCTCCTACTGAACCTTGCATAAGTAGATGTATTTGCATTTCTTAATGAAAAGGATTCAAATAACCACCAAGCATAAGCCTTACCTTCAATATCTAGTGCTGCTACTCTAATGGCTTCATCTTTTGAGACTTGGTGCTTCTGCAAATAAGTAGCAAGCTCCTCCACCCAAACCTTAGCTGAGCTTTTAGGTGACCCATAAAACGTAGATAGGAAGAATCTACCCTCATCACGCTGCTTGCACCTTGTGCTTCTATCATGGTTTCTAGATATTTTATCCTCCTTGATCTTGCAAAACCCTTGGAAGTTTAGGTGATATTTGAACCTCTTATATTGAGATTCATATTCTTGCAAATAATCACCAAGAGTCTCCTTCTTTGGCACATCTCCTTCCTCCATCTCCCTTGCTATGAACATAGGCCTGGTAGAGCGTTGTAAATTTGATGGTGTGGCTAAATGATCACACCCATAATATGAGGAACTAGAGATTTCCTCATGTACAAATCTTGTTGAGGGATCCCCATGTCCTTCCCTCCTCATCTCTTTGATGTCTTTTCTAATACATTGCATAGTTTGAAGAAGAAGTTTTGAGAAATCCATCCCTCCCAATAATAAAGGTTTGCCTTCAACTCTCCTATAGATATTATCCTTCCTTTAAGAAGCCTCCTTAGATGAAATAATGGCTGAAGTACATAGGCTGAGCCGAGATCATGACTCGGATACCACTGTAATATTCCAAAATGGGGAAAATCAACAATATAGGCACCAAAAACGCATTTTTGAGAAAATTATGCTATAAAAGTCAAGAAGAGCCCATGGATCCATTATTGTATACATTATAGCAACCAAATGTGCAAGGATATTAGAAAAAAATCATTATAGCTTAGTTAAACAGGCCTCCCAAGCCCTGAACAACCCAAAAACATTGCAACCCCATGACTACTGCAGCACCAAAATTATGAAACAAGTGATAGCACCTGTTAATGAGGGTTTATACTACATAAATAGATAAATTAATGGATCTCCTGATATATTACTCAAAAGAGCTAAAAAACTAAGATCTAGTCTCTTTTACACAATTCCAAGATAACCCGACAAGGGTTTCTTGATAGACATGAGATACAAGAAGTATATGCTCTAGATCTATGGCTGAATTATGTTGTCTAACTGAAGCTCTAAATAAATATGGCTGAAAGGACAAAGATATGGTTGTAGCTCCTCCTTACTATTTCTCCAGGTGAAAGGTTGATCCTTTCACTAGGAAAATAGCTAACAATCAGGGGTTTTGACCCTTCCACTGCAACACCATGAAAAATAATGTAGTTCCTCAAGGAGACTATGCTGTGGCTATAGGTGACTACTTGGCCCAATTCTAGATGGTGGAAATGAAGCCTAGAATCCTCCTCTCATATTTCTTCAATAAGTCCTCCAAGAAAGAGTGGGGTATTCTTGCATGAGAATACCCTTGTACTCAATAGTACAAAAAACCCAGCTAAATAGATGAAGCATGAAATAAGTCATAATAATCAAACATAAAAACATATTCTGAATACCCCATATGGTTTTCATTCCCTCTATTATATACTTGATGATCTTCCTCGCCATGGGTCCCACCCATTTATGAAGTTACTTCCATGCAAAGGCTCCTCCTCCAAAACTATTCTATCTCCACTAGCTCCACTCTCTCATATACAATGTTGTTCAATTTGGTCAATCTTGACTTAGTCTCCATGCATTGTCTCCTTTCACACCCAAGGTAGCTTTATTTTGACTATATAAACTGATCCACTTTCACACTGGGTTGTCTCTATTGATGATTCACCCCCTCCATACCAACGTTGTTGACTTGGTCAAACTTAACCTTGTCCACATACATTAGCCCCTGTTCACATATGAGGGTTATTTATCCAGCTATGAAGATGATCCACTTTCACACAAGAAGTGGTTTTATTACCAATAAATATATTTATGGGCCTCCCTACCCACTTATTCTTCAAAAAGGAAAGCAAAATTAGATTCTAATTTTTTAATTAGCTGCATGCCAATTTAGGAATATTACAGTAAGTGTGAAAAAATGGCGATGGGTATTTTTTTTTTATTCAGCTCTCTTAATTGACCATACATTTCTTATAAATTGATCTCTTGTGGCCACCTTATGAACGTATTAGCCATGGATTTTGACTAGTGTTCACTAAATTATAAGGCCCAACATTTTTTTTTTTAAAGGCCAACTAGGAAGGACTATGTACTAGAATAATAAATCACACAATGGAGATTCACATATATCCTAACATGCCCTGAATCACCATTTCCAGTACCAATGGATTTCTATATTTTATGAAGGTTAAGGTTATTTCATGCCCTCTATCCTACAAGAACCTCTTTTACATTTTGTTTCTTCTAACTCTTTCCTTCTGTATTCATTTTCACTGCGGTGAATACTATGGATGATTTTTAGGACTAAACTTCACTTGCTAAAATCATAGAACATATGGGTTTTTTATTAATTTCTGCAAAAAATTATTTCAGATTCTTTTTATTTTTGGGATTATTTTTTATTTATACATCCTATTTTCATAGATTCCATGTGGAATGTTTAGTAAAATTTCGGGAGAAAAATGTTTGGTTAATATTATTAGGTGAAAGTTGTGTAACAGACAATTGTTTGTAATTTGGTTATTTTTATGTAGATTCTTTGGGGAGATTGGTACCAAGGATTTTGAGGAGGTAAAATTTTTTACCTGTAAGTCATGCCACTTCTCCCATTTTTTGATCAGTCGGGCGAAAGATGGCTCTCCATTTCATAAATACATGACTATTATGTTTGAAATCTTATGCTTAATGTGGTTCTCTTGTTTGTATTATTGTTACTAGATTTTTCTTAATTTGGTTACCTTCAATTGATTGTGTTGTTAGCTAGGGTTTAGAATATAGAGTGGTTCCTTGTGTTTTTTCATATTCAGGCATAGGGTTTAATATAGTTATCTTCTTTTGAAAATGGCACTAAGAAAAGATTCTAATTTATTTTTCCCTTGAATTAAATTAGAAGAAAATTGTAATTCTGCATCACAAGACAACTTATACGAGTAAATAAGTTTGTAGGACTTAGTTTGTTTAGGTAATTCAATTTTAGGGTATAAACTGAGTCATATAGAGTGTCTCCTACAAAATAGGAGCCCTGGTTGAGTTTATTTTTAGTTGTAATTAATTAACTCAATCTATCTAAGTTAAAATCAGTTTAACTAGTTCTAATTGATGGAGAAACTAGGGAGAGGTCAAAGGATGGAACTTGGACCTCAACCAAATCTAGTGATCAATCAGATATCTTATGATTCTCTCATAAATAAGTCATGCATGTCTGTTTTGAGAAAGACCTAGTTGATATTGGAGTTCAAGGGTAGTGTATTATGAGTTGTATAATCATACAAATTATACAAGTGGTGCATGCAGTTAGAGGAAGGCCCCTAATGGATTAATTAACATGGATTGGGAATTTACCTAATTAATAGGGCTTAATTAGCCAAGGAAACAACGTAGGAAATAAGGATCTTGGAGGGAATAAAATTGGTTAAGTATTGAACCAAACTTGTCTAGGAATCAGTGGGACAGATAGAGATAGCACAAAGGTTTCTCATCTTGGAGAAAAGAATTGTAATATTCTCATATTTTATGAATTATAAAATATGTAGATAGTTGGGTTTATAACCGAGGCTTTCCCTATGAAATACTTGTGTACTGTGTGATTGAAATTCTTTCTCTTTCATGTTTTTTATTTATTTTGTGATCTAAAATGGTTTCTGCAATTGGTAGAGTAGATTCAGGTATATTGTTTTAGCATATTACAATTATCAGTGTGAATAAACATGGATTTTATACATGGTATCAGAGCCAAAATCACAATAGAAGAGAAGAATGTGAGTTTTCTCTGTGCAGGTGAAATGGATTTTCATATATACTCTTCATGACTAGCGGCAGGATCATGATGTATTTCTCTAGATTGAGACTCGAATATGCCCATGATTGATTTGAAGGACGAGATGGAAGTAATGTTGGAAGAAAAAATGTTAAAGGAGTTCATAGACAATGATATTCCTAAGCATGTAGAAGTAGATGCTTAAGATCTGGAGGAGTATAAGAAGAATGTATCAAGGAAAGAAGGAATATATTGGAAGGTTTTTGAGATCATGTTGTCTCAAAGCTACATGGAAAAAAAAATCCTTATGTTATGTGTAAAGCCTTAACAGATTTTTTTCAGAACAACAATGACCATAGGAAGTTGGCACTGAAGGATAAGATCAGAAAACTCAAGATGGAGAAGGGACACATAATACAAAATTACTTGACCAAGTTCACTGAATGTTGGGATGAGCTAAGAAGTGTTGGTGTTATAGTTTTAAAAGATGATATGGTGAGTGTAGCACTTGTAGCCCTTCCCAAGAGCTGGAACAACTACCAGGATTTAGAGAATGGGAGGGAGAAGCTAACAGAGTGGGATAAATTGTGGTCTAACTTGGTGCAAGAAGAGAGTCAGAAGAACACCATATATGGATCCTCATCAAAGAATGAATATGAGGAGAACCGTGCCTTGGATGTAAAGGGAAGTAATATCCTTCCAAATTAGATTCTAGTCAGACAGGAAAGAATGACTTGTCGAAGCTTAAATGTTTTCATTATCAAGAGTTGAGACACCATGCCATGAAGTGGCTGCACAATAAGGCTAGATAGAGGCCCTTAGGAGGAGCATGAGGTCAAGATATTGCTTCATAATTCAAGTTTTATTTTACTCTCATTGCATGTGTGGTGTCATCGGTGGTGGGTTTTGTGTGGCACTTGGATAGTGGAGCCTCATTCCATATGACTGGAAACAAAGAGTTCTTTAACAACTTGGAGGACAAGGACCTCCAAATGCACATTGATATGGGAGATGATGTGAGGTATAGCACGAACAACATCAATATTATTACCTTTTATAGGTATTTAGGTTCTCCTCTCACATTAAAATATGTCATGTATGTTTTTGGTTTGAGGAAGAACTTAGTTTGTATTGCTACGTTGGAAGACCATGGCTATGATATGATATTTATTAAAGGAAAGGTGTTCCTTCATCACATAGACACAATATGGGTGAAGAAGATCAGGGTTCAGATAAAGAATATCTAAAAATTGGATGTATAATATTGTGCTTCCTTGAGCATGAAAGTAGAGAAAGTGGAGAACCAAGACATCGGTGAGTTATGGCATAGAATATTGGGCCATCTACACCATGAAACTTTAAATATCACGTAACATATTTCTGTAGGACTTTCCAAGTGTGCACTTTAGCAACATGATACGTGAAAATGGTCTACATTGTGTAAGTACACAAGGCAACCTTTCATGATAAGGATAGTCGAGTGAAAGGGATCCTCTAAAGAGTTCACTCAAATGTGTGTGGACCATTCTCAACAACCTCCACGACCAAGCACATTTATGATGTGATTTTATTAGATGATTTTTCACACAAGTGTTGGATATTATTCATGCAGAAGAAATACCATACATTATAGATTTATTTGATTTCAAAGAAGTTGCTGAAAAATACACAGGAAAGAAAGTGAAGGATACCAACAGTGCAAAAAGTGGAGAATATGTGTCGAATGAATTCAAGAACTTTTTTTCATTAGAAGGAATTCAATGAGAGTTGATGTTAGGTCCCTATATCACTAGTATAGTCCCTTATTATTGTTAGTGTAACCCCCTTATTGTTATTATTGTACCCTTGTAACCCCCATTTTGTTATTATTGTGCCCTTAAATTATTATTGTTAGGTCGGCTAGGATTACATTGTGGCCCACCAGGATTACATTATGGCCACATGGACTCCTATATATAGAAAGGAGGTTTTGTAAATTGTATCATCCAAGAATTGTTCATTTATGTAATGTATTGGAGGTTTCCCCTCGAAGTGGCTCATTTCTAAGGCGTTGATATCTCTTTTCTTCTATTTTTGGAGCTGGTTACACAACATTTGGTATCAGAGCTTTGGATTCTAGGGTTTCGCTGCTCCAAACAGGTCATCGTGGAATTTTCGCTATAACTTTTTTTCTACGAAGTTTCATAAGCTGAAATTTTTAGGGTGCGAAGCTGAAATCCTGAGGAAGATTGTCTAAAAATTTCAGAGCTTGGTTCGCAATATTTTCGGAGATATCATCTGTGGAAGTTAGGTATTTTTTCAAGCTCCTAAACAGGTCATCGTGGCATTTTCGCTATAATTTTTTTTCTACGAAGGTTCAGAATCTGAAATTCATATGGTGCGAAGCTGAAATCCTGAGGAAATTCGTCAAAAAATTTCAGAGCTTGGTTCAAAATATTTTTGGAGATATGATCTGTGGAAGGTAGTGCTTTTTCAGGCTCCTGAATTTCATCTGAAAGAGGTGATTGTGGGAAAAGTTCAATAAATCTCTCTCTGGGAATTGGATTTGGGTGCCATTAAAATTGGTCACAAGTACATGGACTTTAGTTTCTTGGCTATCAATTTCAGAGACAAAGGATGAAATAGTGACACGTGGCAAGTCCTACAAGTTTTCTCTACTGAACCAGTCCATAATTAGGTCATTATGGGAGATTGGACACAACTTTGTCTTGGGGAATCCAAATTAGATCAGACCTATGGCATTTGAAAGAAGCTTCATAGGGCTACTATAGGGCTGAATTTCAGATATTTAAGATTTTAAATTACAGAGATAATTCAATTTCAATACCGATCTCCTCAAAGCAAGTAAAAGGTGTGTATTTTTTTTTCCGAATTGCATAAGTCTTGTTTGAAGAATCAAGTTGAATTGATTCCAAGGGCATATTGTAGAATAGGTATCAATATTGGATTCTAAAATGGCCCCTAGAAATAATTCAACACCCATTAAGCCTTCAGAAGGCTCTACCATGACTCATGAAGATGAAGAATTGCAACATGATCTATCAAAATTACAAGAACAAGTGCAACAAATTTCACTCTCGCAAAGAGCAACAAAAAATGAAATGGAAGTTTTGAAGAAAGGTGTGGAAGTGAAGATGGATGGTTTGAAGAAAGGCATGGAAGATAAGATGGATGGCGTGGAAGTGAAGATGGAATGTTTGAAGAAAGGCGTGGAAGCTAAGATGGATGGCGTGCAAGCTAAGATGGATGGCGTGGAAGCTAAGATGGATGGCATGGAGGCTGGCATGGAATCTAATATGGATGACATGGAAGCTAAGATCGATGAGAAAATGGAAAACATGAAGAATTTTCTAAAAGTAGACATGGAAGTCGCTTTGGATAAAGTTGATACAAGAAAGGTTTCTAATGGTGAAAAGATAGTAGAAGAACCTCATGATGAGAACAAAATAAAAATGTTAATTGTGATTTCATAAACTCTAATGTTTGCGTGAAGAACCACCATATTCCAAAAATGGATATGAGGAATTTTGATGGAAAGGATCCTGTAACATGGATACTACAGATGGAGCAATATTTTGATCTCCATAACATGCAAAACACACAAAAGGTACGCATTGCAACTTTAAATTTAGAACAAAACACATTTGTATGGTATCGATGGCTTTGCTCCCGTAAAAAAATTGTCACTTGGTCAATTTTTTTGGAAGAAATGATAGCACATTATGAGGATACAAAGAGCAACACCTTATTTAGCCAATTGATAAATCTCAAACAAAAGGGTTTAGTGGGGCAGCACATTGAGGAATTCCAAAAATTGAATATAAGGGTAACTGATATTCCAAAGGAACACAGGATTGATCTCTTCATAGGTACTCTAAAGGATAACATCCAACATGAAGTTCGTGTGTTGGAGCCTGATTCATTAGAGAAGGCATTCAGGTTGGCAAGAAAAGTTGAATGTAAAATTATGCGACAAGGAAGCCTACCACTCAATTATATAAATAAGGAAGTGTTGCTACGCCTAGATTTCCACAACCTACAAGGTTGACGCCACAAAAATTGGAAGAAAAAAGAGCAAAAGGGCTTTGCTATAGTTGTGATAGAAAATACACCAAAGGTCATAAGTGTGTTGAGAAGAAATTATTTTACATAGATTGTGAAGAGGAAGAAGAAAATGAACAAGAAGAGGATATACACCAGGAACTAGCCCTAGAAGAGGAAGAAATGAATTTGACCATATCATGTAATGCACTGGTAGGAATTACCACTCCTCAAACTCTCAAGATAGCAGGACAGATCAAGAAGAAAAAGGTAATAGTGTTGATTGATTCAGGTAGCACCCATAATTTTATTCATTGTAAGGTAGCCATGGAATTAAATTGTTTCCTATACCCAGCACCAGAATGTCAAGTGATGGTTGCAAATGGAGGAACTATAAATTGCTCTGGAAAATGCCATAATATCAAGCTAACCATGGGGGAATATGTATTTACTAGTCCAATTCTTTCCATTCCTATGGGAGGTGTTGATGTTGTACTAGGAGTACAATGGTTACAATCTTTGGGGACGGTAGCTTTTAATTTTCAAGAACTTTTCTTGAAATTGTTTTCAGAAGGAAAGGAAGTCGAATTACGGGGTATTGAAGGGAAGCCAGGAAGGATAATAAGCTCATGAAAAAGCTTCTAAAGAAATAACAACGAGGCGTAATTGCACAATTATGCTCTCTAGAAGTTCCAACATCAAAATCATCTATTTCTGCAGATCTCCAACAAGTCTTGGACAATCATTCCAAGGTGTTTGAAACTCCCAAAGGACTCCCACCTATTCGTGATCATGATCATGCTATTCATTTGATTCCAGGAAGTGTTCCTCCAAACATCAGGCCTTATATATATCCTTACTTCCAAAAGAGCGAAATTGAACGTATGATTTCAGAAATGTTAGAGGCGGGTATAATTCAACCTAGTCAAAGTTCTTTCTCTGCTCCTGTAGTATTGGTACACAAGAAGGATGGATCATGGTGAATGTGTCCGGATTATAGGGAGCTCAATAAGCTCACCATTAAAGATAAATTTCCCATTCCTGTGCTTGATGAATTATTGGATGAATTACATGGAGCAATTTATTTTACCAAGTTAGATCTTCGTTCAGGATATCATCAAATTAGAATGAAGACTGAAGATATTCCAAAAACAGCATTTCGAACTCATGAGGGTCGTTATGAATTTTTGGTCATGACTTTTGGCCTTACCAATGCACCTTCTACATTTCAAGGGTTGATGAATTCCATTTTCAAACCCTTCCTTAGAAAATTTGTGCTAGTATTTTTTGATGATATACTAATCTACAACAGGTCTTGGAAGGATCATGTTGAACATGTTGAGAGGGTGCTCAAACTATTGCAGGAGAAACAATTATATGCAAAAACATCCAAATGTTTCTTTGGAGTACAAGAGGTGGAATATCTGGGTCATATTATATCTCACGAGGGTGTTAAAGTAGACCCTAACAAAATTAAAGCTATTAAGGAATGGAAAGTCCCCAAGACAATAAAGCAGTTGCGAGGATTTCTCGGGTTAACAGGCTATTATCGCAAGTTTGTTAAGAATTATGGGAGAATAGCAGCACCTCTAACAACATTATTGAAGAAAGATGCATTTTCATGGACTCCTGAAGCAACTAAGGCCTTTAAACGTCTTAAAGAGGCAATGTGCCTAGCACCGGTCTTAGCTACACCAGACTTCACAAAACCTTTATTGTGGAATGTGATGCCTCAGGAAATGGAATTGGTGCAGTTTTAATGCAGGAAGGAAGACCCATTGCTTTTGAAAGTCGTCCAATCAAAGGAAAGTATTTACAGAAACCTATTTATGAGAAGGAAATGTTAGCAATACCGCATGCACTAAAGAAATGGTGAACTTACCTAATGGGAAGACACTTCAAGGTAAAAACTGATCATGATAGTCTTAAACACTTTTTGGAACAAAGACTATCTTCCGAAGAGCAGCAAAAATGGGTCACAAAGATGTTGGGTTATGACTTTGAAATAATCTACAAAAAAGGAAAGTTTAATGTTGTTGCAGATGCACTCTCAAGAAAGAATGAAGAGGTGGAAGCATTGCTTTGTGCCATTTCTATTATCCAACCAGATTGGATAACTGAAGCAAGAGATGAATGGAAGAAGGACAAAGACGTATGGACACTCATCCAAAAGTTGCAGCAAGATCCTAGTACATCTGATACATTTAGTTGGAAAAATGATTCCTTATGGTACAAAGATCGCTTATATCTTTGTAAGAATTCCCAACTGAAACAAAAGATTCTTCTAGAATTTCACACTTCTCCTTTAGGAGGACACTCAGGATTTTTAAAAACTTACCACAGGGTGAAGAAAGATTTTTTTTGGGATGGCCTTAAATCTGATATTCGAAAGTTTGTGGCGGAATGTTTGGTTTGCCAGCAGAATAAAGTGGAAACAATTAAGACCCCATGACTTCTACAACCTTTATCCATTCCAAGTCAACGTTGGGAGGAGATTTCAATGTATTTTATCACAGGTTTACCTAAGTCCGAAGGAAAGAGTGTCATCATGGTGGTAGTTGATAGACTTACCAAGTATGCACACTTTTGTGCATTATTTCATCCATTTAAAGCAAGTACAGTTGCTACTACATTTATGGACACAATTCAAAAGCTACATGGAAACCCAAGGGTTATTGTGAGCGACAGAGATCCCATTTTTACTGGAAATTTTTGGACGGACTTATTTTCTTGTTTGGGTACTCAATTAGCTCATAGCTCATCTTATCATCCTCAATCTGATGGTCAAACTGAGATAGTAAATAAATGTTTGGAAGGATATCTTCGTTGTTTTGTATCCGATAAACAAACACAATGGGTCAAGTGGTTACCTCTTGCTGAATGGTGGTATAACACTTCCTTCCATACTGCAGCAAAAATGACCCCATTTATGGCACTTTGTGGATATCATCCACCATCCATCACATCATCTTTAAGGGAAAATTCGAAGGTTCAAGCAGTGGAAGATCACATCGAGCATCAGCAAGAAGTTCTCCAACTCTTAAAGGATAACCTGAATTTGGCACAAAATCGAATGAAACAACAGGCAGATCAACATCGCACCGAGAGAAGTTTTGATGTAGGAGATTGGGTATTTTTACGGCTACAACCATATAAACAAATGTCCCTCAAGCAAGCTAAGAAGGATAATAAATTATCGCCAAAGTACTATGGTCCTTACATGGTGTTGCAAAAGATTGGTACTATGGCATACAAATTGGAGCTTCCTGCTTCTTCGCGAGTACATCCATTTTCCATGTTTCGTGCTTAAAGAAGGTTATAGGTGAAAATATTCCAGTTCAAACAATATTGCCAGAACTTGATGAGGAAGGAAAAATCATATTGGAACCGGAAGCGGTCACGGAAACAAGAACTCGACAACTACGGAATCGATCAATTTCAGAGTATCTCATCAAGTGGAAGAACTTACCGACTGAAGATTCTACATGGGAGGATGAGAATTTTATACAGAAGCACCCGGAGCTACTCAAGTGTTGAGGACAACACTTTTTTTGAAGGAGAGGGGCATGTTAGGTCCCTATATCACTAGTATAGTCCCTCATTATTGTTAGTGTAAACCCCTTATTGTTATTATTGTACCCTTGTAACCCCCATTTTGTTATTATTGTGCCCTTAAATTATTATTGTTAGGTCGGCTAGGATTACATTGTGGCCAACTAGGATTACATTATGGTCCCATGGACTCCTATATATAGAAAGGAGGTTTTTAAATTGTATCATTCAATAATTTTACATTTATGTAATGTATTGGAGGTTGCCCCCTCGAAGTGGCTTATTTCTAAGGCGTTGATATCTCTTTTCTTCTATTTTTGAAGCTGGTTACACAACAGTTGATAGCACCTCATATCCCACAATGGAATGAGGTTGAAAAAATATAGAACAGAAGCATTGTGGCATCTGCACAGGTGATGTTACATGCTGAGGGCCTACAATTGTAGTTGTGGGAGGAAGCATGAAACACAATATTGCATGAAAAAAACAAAAGTCCTCATCATATTATCAAGATGAGTATGCTAGAAGAATCATTTTATGGTAAGAGTCTATATTTGGTACACTTCGGAATTTTTGGTTCATCAGTTTTGTAGAAAATCTATAACACAACTATAATACCATGTAAAAATTATATCAATGGATTTAATCTTATCATGGAATGTACTAAAACAAGATAATTAATCCTTCTACTACGTTTGCATAATATAAAACACGATCTCTCAATCACATGCATGTAGGAGAATGAAATTATCAATCACACAACAAAAGATTTTATTAGGGAAAGAACCTACTCAAAACCCCTATATCATATATTGTACATAGTCAAAGAATCATGAAACAATACAATGCTTTTTCGCACCAAGAAAATGTTGCACCATCCTAACTGTCTCACCCTAATCCTGCACAAAACTGTCTAGCAATTCTTAGGAAAAAATGACCAACACTTTGCCAATTCTCAGCCCTTCCTTAGCCTAGCCTTACTCACCCAAACCCTAGGAAATTAATTCCTATTAAATAGGATAATAAGCCTTCCTTGAATGCACAATGCCTATGGAGCCTTCCTCTGACTTTATAACTACACCTGGGCAGTTCACCAAAAATTTAAAACTGATAGTTTACTTGACTTTAACCTTTGTCTCAGCTGGGTCTCCATCAAAATTGACATGCATGCAGCTATTAATAGTGAATCATCAGTTACTTGGTAGACCACTACTTATGAATTAAATCTATTTTAATTCACTTGATCTTCCACTAGCTTGTCAATCAAGTAGAGCTAACTAAACTTATTTTAACTCGATTAATGTGAGTTAATTGATCCCACTCACACCAAAATAGTGCTACAACTGCAACTGTACCTTGTAAATAATATAATCACTCTACATTCCTATGCTTTGACCCTCAACTCTGAATTCTTGATCTAACTAAGTCTATCACACTTAGTTAAATATTACAAGTTTTTATGAGATAAGATTACAATTTACTTTTAATTTAATTAAGGATAAATAAATCAAAAGCCTCACATGGTAACCATTTATGGGTGCCATTTTCTAGATGTTGTTTCTGGATGCAAATTTTATTATTTCTTGTTGCAAATTTCAATGCTCCCTCTCAACAAGAAATTAATCAATTTGTCCCGATCCGATACCTTTGGAATGTTCTTGCATGCAAAACTTCTCTAGTGTTGTTCACACATGCAGCTCTCCTAAAACTAAATAGCCTCCAAACAGCTGAATTAATATAATGCATCTATCACTAGAGTCTTTCGAACGCTGTTATCTACTGCACATGTCTACTAGACTCCACGCATTATTGTTGACATCTGCATCTAGGAACTCTGCACTATTGCCAACTCTGTTTTGTGCTCTGGTATCCGACACTTGCCACTCTTCTTTTTTTCCTCCTGACATTTGACTGCATTAATCTAACTTGCAATTCATGCTAATTTTGTACTATGGGCTCCTTGTAGCCATGTTCGATCCATGAGACACACCATCTCAATCGACCCTACCCAAATTTCTTCTTGGGATCATATTTGCACATTGCCCCACCTCACACCTGGAGGTATAGCTACATGTACTCCCTCTGCCTATCTGGATCAAAATATCCCCCTCCTTGAGGTCTCTACTTGAGTGTACTCTTTCACTCAGTCTCCTCTCTGCTTCTCCAATTTTTTCTGCTCCACAACCTTCTGAGACTACTTCTGAGGCTAGATGTTGAGAGATAATTTCTCCCTCTCAACCACCAAGTCATTAATCACTGATTTTCTCCTCAAATCCTTACATGCATCCTCAACCTCGAGAGCACATAGGTTCTTGAATATTTAACTGATCTGCTTCACCTATCCAATGGCTACGTGTTTAAGGAACACTTTTCCTTTTGTAAACATCACATTATAACCATGGTCTTCCAATATTGCTACAAATACAATATTCTTCCTTAGGCCTGGAACATACAAAACATCCGCTAGTCTGAGAGGGAAGCCATACTCCCTTTGAAAGGTAATTGTACTTATGTCGGTTGTGCTATACCTCTTGTCATCCCCAAACTCTATGTTCTACTAGAGGTCCTTCTCTTCCAAGTCACTGAAGAGATCTATATTCCCCATCATATGGAATGAGGCACCACTTTCTAGATACCACATGCATCCCATTACAATTTTCTGTCACGAATGCAATGAGAGTTAAATCAAGCTCGAACTATGAAGCCAATGCTTCACCCGCTGCAACTGCAAGCTCCTTCTTTCTTGCCTTATTCTGTGGATAATTTGAAGCATAGTTACCATGCTCGTGATAGTGAAAATATATGATCTTGGAAAAGTATCTCTTGCCCTCTTTTCCTTGGGAATTCTTTCCCTTGGCTCTCTTTCCTTTTTTGACTCGTGCACATTGTAATTGTCCCGTCGTTGCAAAATTTTCTAAAAAAAAAAAGAGGTGATTTTAAATCGATGATATCTCCCTCATCTGAGCTCCGATTTGACCGATCTAGTTTTTCAATTTGGCTATTTTTTTGCAAGCAATCCAAATATGCTATTTTTTTTTTTTTTAATTTCATCCAAAATTTCAAATATTCTCTACAAACTTGCTGCCCAAACAATTCCTTCTCTCATATCAAATAGAAAAATTATAACATAGCTATAATACCATGTATAAATTATATCAATTGATTCAATCTGGTCATGCAATGTACTAAAACAAGGTACTGAATCCTTATAGTATATTTGCGAAATATAAAACACGATCGCTCAATCACATTCAAGTAAGAGAAAGGAAATTATCAATCACACAACACAAGATGTTCTTAGGGAAAGCACCTGCTCAAAACCCCTCTATCGTATATTATACATAATCAAAGAATCATGAAACAATACAATTATTTCTCACACAGAGAAAAGCATGCACTATCCTCACTGTCTGACCTTGATCCTACACAAAAATCTCTAGCAATTCTTAAGAAAAATTGACCAACACTTAGCAAATTCTCAGCCATTCCTTAGCATAGCCTTGCTCACAAAATCCCTATATAATTAATCGTTATTATATAGGATAGTGAACCTTCCTTTCCTGCGCAATCCTTTTGGAGCCTTCCTCTGACTTTATAACTACACCTAAGTAGTTCGCCAAAAACACAACTGATTGTTTAATTATCTTTAGTATTTGTCTCAATTGGGTCATCATTAGAATTGACATGCATGAAGATATTAATAGTGAATCATCAATTACTTGGTAGGTCACTACTTGTGAATTAAATATATTTTAATTCATTTGATCTTCCACTAGCTCATCAATCAGTTAGAACTAGTTAAATTGATTTTAACTCAATTAATGTGAGTTAACTGATCCCACTCACACCACACTAGTGCTACAACTGTAACTGGACCCTATAAATAGTATAATAACTCTACATGCCTATCCTTTGAACCTCAACTCAGAATTATTGACTTAGTTAAATATTACAAGTTGTTATGAGATAAGATTACAATTTACTTTTAATTTAATTAAGGATAATTAAATCAAAATCCTCACATGGTAGCCATTTCTAGGTGCCATTTCTAGATTTTGTTTCTAGATGCCAATTATATTGTTTCTTGTTGCAAATTTCAACAAGTTTACTATTATGTTACCAAGGATGCACAAAAAAAGCTAGAACCAACAACTAAGTTGGGAATATTTTTGAGGTACTTCGATACACCTCAAAAATATCGCGTGTACCTGCCATCTCATAGGATGATAGTGGTTTGTAGAGATGTGAAATTTGATGAAGGAATGACGACGAAAATTTCCCTTGAGAGGGAGCTTCATATGCATGTAGATGAGGAGCTATTAGCTCCAAAAGAAGAAACTCAAGATGTGGAACAACCACAAGAAAAGGAGCATAGAGTGGAAGCACCCACTCATGCATAAAAATATAGAGATGGAAGGAAGTACACTAGACAGGGTGTTAGGTTGATGCATGTTGCTAGAGAGAATGTGGGAGCACCCACATCACAACACAGATAGAGAAGGTCCCTAGATTGGTAGACAGCCTACATGGCTCTTATGAGCGAGATTTTAGAGACCGAGTCATCCTCATTTGATGAAGCAGTGCAGAAACCAATATGGGTTGATGCCATGGTAGAGGAGTATGAATCCATTATTAGAAAAATTGCATGGGAATTTTTCCCAAGACCGAAGGAAGAGTCAGTTGTAGGATCTAGGGGGATCTACAAGGTAAAGCAAGAAGCAGATGGGAGTGTCAAGAAACGTAATGCCAAATTTGTGTCCAAGCAGTTCTCTCAAGAAGAGGGAATAGATTACAAGGAAAATTTTTCTACAATAGAAAAGTACTCTTCAATCGGATCTATTCTAGAACTTTCATCATAGATGGGATGGAAAATACATCATATGGATGTAATGAAAAATTTCCTCAATGGGGTGATTGAGGAAGAGGTGTACATAGAGTATCCTGAAGAATTTGAGATCTTTGATAGAGAGTCACATGTGTGCAGACTCAAGCGAGGGCTGGAAACAATCACCCTGTGCTTGGTACACTAGGATCGACAACTATTTCACTGGGTTGGGCTTCACCAAAAGTGAAGTAGATGAGAACCTTTACCATATTGTAATTGAAATTAAATTATTGATTATAGTACTATATGTCGATGATTTAATTCAAACAAGTGATGAGAAGCTGATAAATTATTGCAAAGAATATTTGGCAAGAGAATTTGAGATGAAAGACATGGGTCTCTTTCATTATTTCCTTGGTTTGGAAATTTAGAAAAGGGATGGGAAACTCTTTTTCTATCAGAGAAAGTATTCCAACGAGATACTGAAGAAGTTTCACATGAATAGAAAAAAACCCACAGAGACTCCTCTAGCAAGAAATTGGAGGAAGGAAGATGATACTTTAGGTCAAGTGGTAGAAGCTACCATTTACAAGAAACTTTTGGATCCACTCGTGTACTTGGTGAACCCATGACTAGACATGTGTTATGCAGAATTCAACTTATTCAAGCAATCATTAAGCCAACCAAGCTCTATTGGAAGGAAACCAAACATGTGTTGAGATACCTCAGAGCCACCACTCAGTCTGGTATTTGGTACAGGAATACAGAGGGAGTGAAGTTGTAAGGCTTCACAAATGTAGATTGGGTAGGGAGTCCATCTGACAGGAAGAGCACATCAGGGGGTGTCTTCATTATTAGGTCAGTAGAAGTTTCCTGGTACAATAGGAACCAGAGATCAATTGTACTCATTTCAACAGAAGAAGAGTACATGGATGCTATTCAAACATCTTGAGAGGCTATCTGAATGAGGAAGATCCTTGTTGGGTTGTTTGGTCAAAATATGGATCCTACAGAGATTTACTGTGACAACCAAAGTTGCATAAAACTCTTGGTTAATCTAGTTTTTCATGATAGTTCCAAGCATATCGACATTCAATACCACCATCTCAGAGATTGTATTTAGAGGCGGATCATGATGCTAGATTACATTCCTATAGAGGAATTATATGCATACATCTTGGAGAAGGAAATGTCAACAATAAAATTTGAGTTCCATAGAGGTAGGATCAGGGTATTAGATAATATCTTTCTTGCTATGAGGAAGTATTGAAAATGGCACCAAAAAAGGATTCTAATTTAATTTTCCCTGGAATTAAATTATAATAAAATTGTAATTCCACATCACAAGACAACTTATATGAGTTAACTAAGTTAGTAGGACCTAGTTGGTTTAGTTAATTCGAGTTGAGGGTCTAACTGGAGTCATGTATAGTGTCTCCTACAAAATAGGATCCCTGGTTGAGTTTATTTTGAGTTCTGATTTATTAACTCAATTTATCTGAGTTAAAATTAGTTTAACTAGTTCCAACTCATGATGGAACTAGTGAGAGGTCAAAGAGTGAAACTTGGACTTACATCACATCGAGTGATCAATCAGATAACTAATGATTCACTCATAAATAACTCATGCATGTTAGTGATGAGAAAAACCCAGTTGATATTGGAGTTTAAGGGAAGTGTACTATCAATTGTATAATCATCCAAATTGTACAGGTGGTGCATGCAGTGAAAGGAAGGAATTAATGTATTTCCCATTATGGAATTGTAATTTCCCTAATTAATAGGGCCTAATTACCCAAGGAAACAACACAAGGAAATAAGGATCCTAGAGGGCAGAAAATTGGTTAAGTATTTAACCCAGCTTGTCTAGCAATCAGTGAAATAGAAAAAGATAGTGTAAAGGTTTCTCATCTTGGAGAAAAGCATCGTAATATTCTCATATTTTCTGACTTATGTAACATACAAATAATGGGGTTTTTAGCTGAGCATTAGAGGAAATTTTAGCCTAAAAGTGCCCATGGAATTTTCACATAATTTCCATGTCATAATATGTAAACTAATAAAAATCATTTAAATTTAAAATTAGGTATGTGTAAATATTTTGGAGGGAAAAGAAGAAAAAATAAATTTTTTAATTGTATTTTTATCTTATCTCATTATAAGTTTACTCAAATTTCAAATGTAAACACTCGTTCGATGTGGAATAAAATTTCACATCCAAGGAGTAACCATCATGAATACTTTTGAGAAGACCCACATTGATAAAAAATTTAGATATATTAAAAATACGTGTTCAACACGATTTTTAATGTATCTTGAATTTTTATCAATGTGGGTTTTCTCAAAAGTATTCATGATGGGTGCTCATTGAATGTGAAATTTGATTCTGCATACAACGAGTGTCTACACTTGAAATTTGAGTAAACCTATAAGGATATAAGCTAAAATATAATTAAAAGAAGTAGTTTTCTTCTTTTCCCTCCAAAATTCGTAACTCTTATTTTATTATTTTAAATATTAATTTATTAGTTTTCCTTAGGAGGCAAATTTTAGGCTGAAATTTACTCTAATTATTTTCCCCAAGAAATAATTTTGTACTATGTGATTCAAATTCTTTCTCTTTCGTGTTTTGTGATTTATTGATCTAAATTGGTTTCTGCAATTGGCAAAGTAGATTCAAATATATTGTTTTAGCACATTACAATTATCATTTTGAATCTACATGGATTTTCTACAGCTTCACTAAATTCTATTTTTGATCTTCTAAGTTAACCACAGATATTTAATGGCGTGTCATACATGAAATTATGAATCTATAATTGTTGAAGCTTCTCTCCAGGCTGACAATACAAGTCAAACTCTGTTAAAACTCCTTCTCAAGATCAGACTAGGTTTTGGTCAATAAGTTACCTGATCTTTGCTTAATTTAGGTTAGTTTCTTTTTTTGAGTGCCAATTCCCAATATTTTACTAGGATGAGTTATTTTCGAAGTTTGTACTCAACCATGTTTCTAGGTTGAGTCTCCCATTTGAGTTTTTATGATGTCTGTGTAGAGTTGATGCTGAGTCAAAGTCATGTGATATTGTTTTCAAATTTTAGTTATGGTTCAATAGAAGGGAATTGTTGAATATGTTCACCCATTATGTAATGAATTTTGTTACTCATTACGGTTTTGAATTCACTAAAATTGAATATGGCACATGTATGGTGTAGAGAATGGCCAAATATATATTTTTCATCCTCCTTCAAGCCAACAATAAATCACTCTCGGAAGGAATGGTTGTTCAAGATTCATTCAATAATCTAGTTGCTGAAATGAGAGCTCATCATTATGATCCCATGATACTTGCATTAAAGTTGAAGGCCATACCAATGTTCTTCTCAAATTCATTCTTATATTTTCCCATTAGTATTTCATATGCTATTTTTTATTGTTGTTTCTTGTTCCAACTCTAGAGTAGAATAATGAGGTTGAGATAGATGTAAGAGATAAATCTATGTAAATGCATTATGAAAAGTTGTATGACTCAATTTTTCGCTAATGTATCAATTTTCTATGATACCAATGTTTCATTACAACAAATAATCATAATTTTTAATTGAAATCATTCCATAATTTTCACTAAACAAGTATGTGTTGTCCTTCAAACTAGTTCATGGTTACTTGGATTTTGTACAAGTTCACATTTTTTCAACAAAATAGGATAGGTTTCATTCATCTCTCAAGAACATTACAAGTCACATGGCCATAAATATGTGGCAATCGGAGCAGAGTTAATTGTGGGGAAATCAGAGCTAATCTTCTCAAATAATTTGATTTAATTTATTTTTCTACTTTAATTTCTAAACCTCTAATGTGATTTAGCTTTTTCCTCGTTGTACCATGGTAAGTTGTTTCAATTTGATGTATTTACTTAACTTTGCATGGTTAAAAAAAGTTGTATTATTTAGAACTTAAAATGAATTCAAAGATAACTGTAGTGCTTGCAAATCCTGTGTTGTCTATCCCATAGGAAAAAAAATTGTATAACCTAGCCAGACATTAAGCTATAACAAAGTGAAAGATTCTACATGAGCTAGATTTTGTGGATTGAAGGCTACATGTTGGAATTTTTGAAGGCTAAGTACTAGTAAGGATGGTTTTGTATAATTATTTCCTTATTATCTATTCTCATCCATGCCCTATTTTTTCGTAATGGATACCCTTTGTTCCCTTTAATGTCCCACCAATTTCATGATTTAGAGTTTAGTCTTTGATGAGTGCTACAAAACTACCACATGTTCCACAGGACCTAAGGTAGGTTTTGTTATATTCCTCCTCTTTGTTAGTCACATTTTGCCTTGTTACAGGGCCCAAATATTGAGCCTCTAGTACTTAAAACGAATTTTTGCGGTAAAAAGGTTTCTTTGTGAGTTCCATGATTTGAGTGGCGAGAGAGATTATTTTTGGAAAATAAGCTAGTTGGCTACCTCTCAATATTCCACTAGATTTTTGTGGTAGAGGTATTGGATTTACAATAGTTGGAAGGGTAAGGAAATCAATTAAAATTAGGAGTTTTCAATGATAAAGTATGGGACTTCCACTAATACCTGAGGTGAGCAAAAAGAAATAAAAGCTAACAAGAAAAACTACTAGGTGAATTGCGGGACAATGATGTTACTTAGATTATGCCAAATATTTCTTACATGATTTCTTGGTCACAAAAATTCTTCCTATTTTTTAAACAACATTTAAGTTATATTTCTCTTTTATTTTATTATTTTGTGAACACAGTAAAAAGGGTTTCACTAGACATAAAATAGGAACCCCATGATGTAGGATATTAACACCAATGACACAATTTGGTAATAGTTTTGAAGTCCACCACCTTAATCACAAAAAAAATTGTAGCAATAAATATTTTCCCCAGAGTGGTGGATAGCACTATTTTTCAGTCACAGACCCTTTCCATAAGGATTGAGAATGTTGTGTTGAATTCATGTCACTTTGCAAACAAATTATTTTACCATGTTTTTCTTAGAAATTTCACTTGACTCTTATAGATTATTAAATAATGTTATCCATAATGGATACGAAAGGTACACATCATTCTTTTCTCACTTAGAGTAAGAGCCATTCAAGTCAATATTTTTTTTTTTTCCCATGGAATCTATGCAAAGAAATAAATTTTACTCTCTGATTGCTGCCAATGAAAGCATCAATTCTTCTCACCTAATTTCTCTCATTGATGCTTCTACATGTTTTTGTTGTTTTCTGTTATATACATTTATGATTTGTTGTAATTGACAAAGGGTTTAATGGTTTTTTTCTTACATTTGTTGTTGTTAATACATAATGGTTTCCTTTTATTTATTTTTCTATATTTTGGAGACACTCCTGTGCTCCTGGTTGACAAGAATTGTAGTTTATTACTTAGATATTGTGTCACACTTGCTTTTACCATTCCCCAAAGTATCCTTAGAACAATATCACTACAAAACTGGTTGATATATAATATAGCATACTTTAAGATTCATTTTTTAAAATTATCAAAATAATACTTTAGTTTTACAGTAACTCTATTATAATAGGCGTGAACTTTGTGGGATAATTTGCTTACATTTTTCTATTCCATATGCGCCTCTTTTAATTAATGTTGTTTTTTTTCTACACTTTAAGTATTAGTGTGCACAAAAAACTATAAATGGAGTTCCTATTCAATAATTTCTATTTCATTATCCTTTCCTTCCAATTTTCCACTAGAAGGCTCCAGATTCATTGACACCTATATTTATGGGGAAGTTGAAAAAAATGGTACCCTTGTTTTGAGACATCCATATCTCAAAATTATTTCAATTCTTAAATAAATTTGATCGATTTGGTTCCTTTTGTTTGACAGAGTTGGACTTTGAGGATTATTTGTCTCCAACTTGGGACGACATTATGAGAGGTCACATAAGCTTGAAGGATGCAGTGGAAGGAACCATAATATACAAGGAGAAGGAAAGAAACATGACATACAAGCCTAGTGATAAGGTTTTTTTTCTCTTTTTTATGCCTAGGGGTTAGCACTTGCCAGAAGCCCATGTTGATATTGATGGTAAACGTGTAACGAGATTCCAGGTGGATTTTCCTCTCTATTTCTATCATAATTCAATTGAAAAATGGAGCTTTAGACCCTTCTTTTATCTCCCAAAAATGGAGCACTCCAGGTTTTCATTAACAACACTATCCAAGACCTTTATGAAATTTTTATGTTCTACAGAGTTTTTGTAAAAGTGTTTTATTAGATTTCTTTTTCCTTTTATATTTGATTTAGATCATTATGTCAGTTATCCTTTAAATTTACTATGAAATCTCATTGGAATTTCCTTTTCTTTTGCATTTGTATTTTATTTGGATCATCATGGCACTGCTCCTTTAAATTTAGTGTGAGATAGTATTGAAATGTACGAAAGATGTAGTGTGTAATATTGATTTTGAGCATGCATGTGATGCTCTAGGAGTACTTAGAGGGAGAATTACAACAATTGTCTTGATCAAGACTCTTCCAGCATTTTTCCAAATGCATGAGATATAGTATGAGCTAAGGGAGCACTCAATAGGGTTGAACTGTGGTATATGGGATTACATTTTTAGTAATGTTAAAAAATTACAAGCCCACCCTAGCAGGCTTCTTCCAAACCATGTTCAAGTTGAGATGACACAACGTTTCTTGAAAATATATTCATAGCTGCTCATCCATACATAATAAGTATACTTTGAACTCTCATATTTTCCTTGATTTTGAGCATTGTTGATATATTGATTGGGCACTAGTTTCACCACTATATACTGGCATTTTTTCATTATTTTGTGTAAGTAGCATAAGTTTTATTTCTCATGATAACATATCTTTGTGGCCCATTTTCTTTAATGTTGGTATATATTTCTCCTTTTGAATTATGTTTATACATGAAACAAATCCATTTTTACTTGGCACAATAACCACACTTTAAGTCATTGTTCTCATGGTCAATGATAACATATCATAGATATATGTCGAATGAGATATTTTAGCCAAGTTTGATGAGTTACTCTACTATCTTGAGGGTTAAAAATTTTATGTGTCTTATTGAGTACTATTGACACTTGGATTGAGAAATATTACATGACATATATTCTCTACTATTTTCATGCCTTACACTTGGTCTAAAATAATCATAAACTTGTGTTTCTATTTCTCAAAGACTACCCATTGTTTAATTTGTTACCTCATTGCTCTATGGTCATAATGTGAACTTATGCACTGGTAGAGATGCTTTGACGTTGGATCTAATCACTTCTTATAAGGCATGAACTATGGGATTCTTTAGAATGCATGTTAGATGTATGTTTCTCTTGGTATAACTCTTCGTAAAATTTTGTTATCTTAAAGTATAGTAGTTTCTTTGGTATATAATCTCTTGTGATTTGGTTTCATGGTGATGGTTTCAGACTTGCTACTAGAAATTTTGACACATCGGAAAAGAATAAAATTCAAGATGAGTTTAATTAGCTTCAGAAGTAGAACTAAGCAATGTTTAACATAGGTACTCAAAAGATTCAACTATTTTCTCAACTATGGTACCATAAACTATTCATGAGACATGATGGACATGGATATCATTCTGACAATTTATTTTGACAGTTGAATTGAAACTTATACAACATGAACAATAGTGGAAGAAAAAATAATAGCCATTGTTGGACAGTGTAGTGCTCAATCAAATACCACATGAAAAGTCCAAATAATTTTAATCAAAGCTAATGATCAACATGTAGAGTTAATATTTTTATGTTTATTTTTATAGAAATGGAATCATAAATGGCTTGTAGAATAGACGTAATATTTTATTATGGATCCAACATCATGAAAGGGATAATGAAATAAAAAATGGTTGTTGGAATAAATATAGGGGGAAACCAAAACCAAACAAGGGTAGTGATAATGATATCTACTACAAAGATGGCTATGATAAAATATTACATCCTTTATTCTATCATAGCTAGACATGAAAGAGTTCTAGAGGCCATTGATTTAAACACAAAAGCAGAACATGGGAACTAACTAAAAATACAAATAGTGTAGATGAACTAATAAATTTTTTCCTCAAATGTCATAGAAAAAAACTTAACATTTGGAAGGCCTTGTAGTTTTAAACCTACAAATTATAATTGTCAAACAAACTTCTTACAAGAGCTTGTTCTCTCTATGAATCAAGACAAGTGGTAATTATATATCCCTGATAAAATTATTAAATACCTAAAATATAGTTTGAGGGTGATTTGTGAACAAAAGAAACATGAGATATCCCCTAGAGGAAAAGGGGTTCCATATGTATTTCTGAAAGAAAATTGTCAAAATATTTGGAATAAAGCTAGCTCTACTTTGTTAACTAGGTTTAGCTTAAGTGGTAGGGAGAAATTTTGTTGTCCCCCTAACCTAGGTTCAATTCCCACATGTGACATTTGAGCTCATAATGAGTATTTATTGTAATGGATTTAGGAATTGTTGTCTGAAAAATCCCTCAAAAAACAAAATATGTATATTCCTAATATGGAATAAAAATATATTTCTCATGGGAAAATAAACTAGTTAGACATAAAACACCCATTCTTGAGACAAAAATTATCCTTGATACAAGCTTCCCTCAGGTGTTGATCATATCATAAGTGAAACTGAAAATGGTAGAGGGAATTAACTATCAAATGATAAAATTAAGGAATGGACTATTGACAAAGTATGTTTTTCAATAGGACCTAAAATACTATGAAACTTAGTGGCATAATTCATTTGTGGTAGATAATTTAAATGTGGGGTGGCATTGCAATGCCTAAGATAAGCCACTTCAGTCTTAGTTGATGGTAGAACATGTGGGGCATTAAAAAAAAAATCATATATTTATATTTTCTACGGCTAAGAGATTTTAGGTTAAGATGAAGTTTTAGAGAAGTCATTTTTAGTTTTACGCTAAGGATATGTATCCCGAAAAGATGCTAAGGTGGGAAAAATATTTATAAATATGATCTTATGCATGATTTTAATATTTTCCTATATGTTCATCAATTTTCCGTACTTCTAATATTACAAGTGAGGTTGTTAGAGCGTCTTGTATAATTTATTCATCTCTGAAATTTAATTCACTTCATAAATAAATCAATAACAGTAAGGAGAAAAAAAGGATCACAGAGCATAATAAGAGACACGAATATTTAGTTCAGAGACTAGGGGAAAGCCCCACAAGGGGGAAAAACCAAAAACATGGATTCCTTTCTTAGAGAGACCTTTAATGTTACATCAATAAAATATCTATACTAACCCAAGTGTGTGTCTACAAGTGCTTAGGTCTCCTTTGTCAGTGTCTCAAACATGTTAATTAAGATATTCCCTTTTTCATCATATGAGAAAGATAATACTACACAATTTGAAGGGAAGTGATGGCAGCACATACCTTGATCATGTGATAGAACCTTATATCTCGACCACCTTGATAAGCATGTCTTGAATCATAGTTCAGACTAGATCTTGGCCTAGTTGTTTCTCCCAACCAGCATATTGATCACTAAAAACTGATTCTGAGGCATTTATAATGCTCAACCTAGACTCAAAATCATATAGAGTTCCCTAGCATCAAGATAATAGATATTCACATCCTTTCTAGGTCTCAGCCTAGACTTCCTGGGAAAGAGTAATAGATATTTGTATCTCTTCTAGGATTTGGACTAGAAGGACTTAATAGTGGAGATATATTAGAGCCTCACCGCTCCTTTTTGCATTAATTCACGAAATTAGTGATACTTGATGCCAATATTATTTATCTTTTCATAGAGCACTGGATTCTCATATATATTCTTAAAACAAACCAGTGAGATATTTATTTATAAGTCCCTACACATGTTGTGATACACCCTGCCTTACTAGAATTAGGTGCCACAAAAGAATGATTTCTTCTCATTATAGGAGAGCCAAAGCTAACCATTGGTTGTGATTTTTCTATCATCAGTACTTCTGAGTTAATCAAAGAATCCTTGAAACCTAATTGGTTATGTGCACATGATGATCATAGGCCTACAATAGAGTCTTAATATCATTTTTCCCTTTCCCAAGGGAATCTTTAGATTTGTAGTTGAAAATATGACATTAACCCATGAATTTTCTTATCCAATTAGAAAACTAACTCCCTCTTTCATTGGGGAGTGAAATACATAAGGAAGAAGATTCATAGGTTCATCCATCACAGCCTTGATATGGAGGTTGGAATTAGTTTTACCGAGTGTTGATAGGTATGCATCAAATGTGCTAGTTAGAAGGTCTCATAAACTCAACAACGGTGACTTTTTAAAGCAGATATCCATGGGAATACAATCCATAATGTCAAATCTCAAAAAAGGCTCATATAAATGAATTAACACCATTATTTATAAGGTACAATGATCATTAATTATTTAGTCTTGTTGATTTTTCCTGCTCCATTTGAGACTAATGCTCACAACACACATATATTATTGTTATCTTGTTCTTCCATTAGGTAGTCCTTCATATGTTCTTGTAATTCATATTAGGATGCCAAGGAAGAAAAAATGCATTTACTGAAACTAAAGACTAAAAATATAAGAAATAATAGTAATAATCTAGAAAATATGCGACATGTTAGCTCTTTTTTGCATTAACATCATCCATATTAACATCATTGAACGAGGTTTTCCAAAGGAAATTTAACCTAGGGATTAACCCATAAGCCCTAAACCTAATACTTTGTACTTACACTCATAAGTTAGGGTTTTATATCCAAACGCCAGATCCATACAAATCCTAGAATCATAGTCATGGGGTTTTATCCATAAACCCTATATTTTTCTTGTTCTGACACACTTAGGTTTTATAAACCCAAAAATTACTAATATTCGATATTTAATCTAGGTATTCAATATTTTTTATCCAAAACCCTAGGTATTTACCAAGACATGCAATATTTGAAGCATATATCCTCGTAAGCACAATATAAATTATACAAGAAAACCAATATTGCACTTTATCACACGAAATAATTTAATCAACAGTTCAAATGTTATAACAAGTTGTACTTGTAAAAATTATACAAACAATATGTATATCATGGATTAAATCTGATCTAACAATGTACTAAAGCTAGATACTGAATCTCTTCCACAAATCAATTGCGGAAATTAAACACAATCGCTAATCACATGAAGCAAAGAAAGAATCAATCAAACCACAACACAGATATTTACCCGAGAAATATTGTTGCTCAAAACCCCACTACATTCTATTCTATACTCAACATGGAAACATGAAACAATTACAATGCACTCTTCTCACAAGAGCATCCAACACTAAACTAATTGTCTCACATTGTCCTAGACAAAACTGACCAAAACTTAGCCAATTCTTAGCCTCTAAACAGCCTGCCTTTCTTGTGCAATTCTTGATGAATGTAATCCCTATTCCTTAGGAATTTTGGCCTTCCTAAACTGCACAAGAATCATGGACAATCCAATGTGTGTTTCGTTGCATGGGTGTAACCCAATAATCCTACAACTGATAGTTAACATCCCTTTCACCTTTGTATCAACCGGGTCTCCATTGGAAATGACATGTATGCAACTAATAATAGTAAATCATCAGTTGCATGTTAGATCATTGATTGTGAATTAAATAATGTTTAATTCACTTGATCTCTCACTAGTGCAACAAACAATTACAACTAGCTCAACTGAATTTAACTCACCTAGATTAAGTTAATTGATTCCTCATGCATTAACTAATGCACCAACTGCACTTCGAACTCTGTTACAACTAGAGTTACTCTGCATGCCTCACCAACGACCCTCAACTCAAAATTCATGAGTTAACTAAGTTTATCACACTCATTTAACTATTACAAGTGATCATGAGATAAGATTACATTTTATTGCCCATTTTAATTAAGGGAAAAATAAAATAGACACTGCACCAAATTTATCCCACACCAGTGTAGGTGTTGTTAAGACCTATTTATCCCACACTAGTGTAGGTCCTATTAGGACCTAGTGGTACCACACTAGTGTGGGTGCTGCAATTTCTTGTTGGACTTCAACACTCCCTCTCAACAAGAAATGAATTATCTTCCATCCCGATCCTACCTCTATGGGATTAGAATTTTCTCATGGTGAGCACCTTCGTTAGAATATCTACATCTAGATCTTCCGTGGGAATGTAATCAAGTAAAAGTATACACTTCTAAACACAATATTTGAGATGGTGGTACTAGATGTCTATGTTATTGGACCTATCATGAAACACAATATTAACCAAGAGTTTAATGCAACTTTGGTTATCACAATGTATCACTGTTAGATCCATCTGAAAACTAAAGAAACCAACCAAGATCTTTGTCATCTAGATGGCCTCACATGAAGCTTGAATTGCTTCTAGGTACACTTCCTTCGCTGAACTGAGTGCCACAGATCGTTGCTTCCTATTGTACCAGTAAAATGTTGTCGATCCTATGCTAAAGATCCCTCGTGATGTTCTCTATCTGCCTAATGGAATTCCTTCCCAATCTACATCCTTGAAGCCTTGAAGCATCACTCCCTCTATCTGTCTATACCATAATCCATACTCTATATTGCCCCTGATATATCTCAAGACATTCTTCTCTTCCCTCTAGAAGAGCTTGGTTGGCTTAACCATAGCTTGACTCAGCTGGTTAACTACGTAGTAGATTTCTAGTCTGTTGTTCACCAAGTACACTAGTGACCCTACTAGCTACCTATAGACAATAGAATCCACTACTTCTCTAGAAGTAACATCCTCTTTCCTCCAATTTTCTGGAAGAGGAGTGTCCATGGGTTTACAGCTCTCCATGTGAAACTTACCTAATATATCTTTGGCATACTTGCCTTGAGAAACAAAAATTTCACCATCATGTTGCCATATTTCCAAACCAAGGAAATAGTGAAGGATTCCCATGTCCTTCATTTTGAACTCCCTTGCAAGATCCTCCATGTATGATTTTATCAGCTGCTCATCACCTATCAAAATTATATCATCAACATAAAGTACGATAGTCAAGATCTTACCATCAACCATAATCTAGTACAGGTTTGCATCCGCTACACTTTTGGTGAGGCCCAACCTAGTGAAATAGCTATCAATCCAAGTGTACCAAGCGCAGGGTCCTTGCTTCATCCGATATAGCTCTCTCTTGATTCAGCACACATGTGACTCACTGTCAAAGATCTCAAAAAATTTGGCTGAAAGGTGTAGAAATGAAGAAAATAATGAACCTAAGACTCATGAGACTCTCATTCTATATCTTGAAGAGTACAAAGCATAGTCTAGAGCAATCAAGGACAATCTAACTCTCCAAAAATTCTTCAAAATCAAAGAAGAAAGAGGATACTATAGTAGCAATAGAAGAAAGAGGCAAAATAGATTCTATTTGCCTACATTTGATGGATTTTCCTCAAGCACTATTAGAGCTTGGAGGAGAGAGCTAGATGCATTTTTCAGGCTACATCCTATAGCTAAAGGAGAGTTTGTTCAAATTGTAACACTTAATCTTTTAGGTGAAGCCAATGATTGGTGTTTTGGTCACATGGAGCAGGAAAATGTGACTAAATATTCAGATTTATTTCACAACTTAAGGAAGGAATTTGAGGTGAGAAAACTAGAGATGTGTCACAAAGTGACATTTCCTAAGGAAACAAAGATGATGTCAATCTTGTCACTCTGGACAAGAAGTCACTACATTCACCACCAGCTACAAACTTACTTGCATCTTAAGATGAGACACTTGCAACTGTGCAAGATAGTCTTGAGCTTTTGACACATAGATTCCCATGCATGATTTAGGAGGTGCATGAGGAAAAGGAGGAAGATTCCAACACTGGTACACTTGGAGAAAAGAAGCCATCACTTTTACCAATAGTTGGAGACACTATTGTCCTGGTTGGAGGAACTCTTGTGTTCTGGTAAGAGATTCCCACACATTGGTTGATCCAAGGTATGCATAAACTTTCATCACATATTGTTTCAATAAATATTATTGAAACTTATGAGGAAATTCCATCAGGGCCAATGCATAACCAAGGGTTAGAACACAATGTTGATTTGAAGAAGCAACATATCACAATGCAAAGGACCCTTGATATAATCAAGGAGGATATTAAGAACTATCCCAGTTCATCATTGCTGAGCAACATTCAACCTTTTGAGTTGAAGTGTAGAGTTTTAGAAAATGGGATGAGCATGATCCTATGCACAATAACTGGTTATGAGATCAGTATTATGCCTTGCTTTGGGACAACACATGTATTACCATGTAGATCTACAACACTGTCACATAGTATCTATGAAAATGAGGAGGCCCCATCATTCTTGGAACATTCTGAAGGTAGCTTCACTCATGAAGTAATGGAAGTAAAGATGACAAGTGGTAGACATCTTGAGATGAGGAACCTTTTCTCCTTTGTAGATGACTCTTTCTCACTAAGCATCTCACAACTCAAAGATAAACTTCTACCAGTAGTAGATCCAAAAATTCATTGGTTTTGGAGGGCATTTGGTGAAAATAGAATCTCATTGAGAGATCTCATTGGAGGTGCAATTCAACATTTCATGAAGTGCAAATTCCTTCAGCAGTTTGGGGAGGATGGTATTCTACAAAAGGAGGATACCATGATTATGCAGTACATCATTCATCATCCACATTTAGATGAGTGGGTGAGGATGATAAGAAAGGATCTTCATGACCACTTGCAGATTTATGACATGGGCCAACAAGCTTGGTTACGTTGGTTTCCCTTGGGAGATTTCTATCACTACCCAAATGCTCCTATTTCTGTGATCCATGCCTTGAAAAACACTTATGAAATGAAGGAGGCATGGCTGCGCTGGCTGCTCTTGGGTGCATATGGTGACCACCCAATAGCTCATATTTTTCTAATTCATGCCTTGTTTATCAATGATAAAATGCAACAAAAGGAGGCATGTTCATTTTTGTTTCCCTTGAGAGAGTTTGGCCACCACATGACATCTCCTATGTCTATGTGTTTTGTATTGGGTAAAGCTTGACATGATGCTCTCATGATGTGTATTGATGGTGCTTATTTGTATTGGGTTGATGTGACATTCCACATGTCAATCAATATGTTTTTTCTCCATGACGCACATGAGGAGGAGAGAAAGTAGCAAGACCTTTTGTTGCTTTGGTTTCTTTTGGGAGAGTTTGGCTTGTCCATCTTACATGGCATGAATGGAGGATGGCAGCAAAGGGCCTTACTCCGGTGGTTATTGTTGGGAGAATACGATTTGACATCTTTGTCTACCCATATAACTCCTTTCCTTATTTTTCATAACGTTGGAATGATGCTTGGATCAAACAAGGCCAACAGGGATAAGGATGAGAGCATATCAATGCTCAATCAAATTCATAAAGCATGGGATAAAGATATGTATTGTGAGATGGAGATTTTCCTTTGTGGGAAGAACCAATTTATTTTATGTATCTCATGTATTAATGATGATTTTGGACATCATATGGCTGTCACTTGGAACTTCATGGTGAAAGGAGGAAATGTAACCATACAGTTAGAGGTCATTCTACGTACTTTGAAACACAATTTTGGAACCAAACATGCATAAAACATTGCAGAAAATGGAGTAAACCTTCCTTATGTGGATGCCATTTGGAGGGGAATAGATGGATTTGCATCTAATTTTGGAGTTGCTTGAGGACAAGCAACACTTTGCAAGGGGGGGATTGTAATATTTTCAAAATTTCACATCATATTTGGAATATTAGAGTCCTTGATTTCCTTAATAAATTAAGTAAATAAAAGGGGTGGAGGGACCCACAAAGCTCAAAGATGAATAAAATCCACGTTTAATGTGTGTATGTGGATATTTTAGATCTAGATCTAGAATCATGGATTAGTGGAGATGCTCTATTAATAGAGATCATGTCTCATTTATGAGATAGATTATGGAGGATGAAACAGTAAAATAAGATAATGGATATTAAATATAAAATCATAATGATATTTGATAAGGTCAACTAAGATCATAATGCATTCAAAGAAGATCATTAAGCACTAATGATAAGATAATGGAGGAAGTGATGCATTTAATGCATGCATGATGGAGAGGGTGATCACACCATATGAACATGATGGAGGACATGGATCAACAGTGCAATCAAACATGGAGACTTTGTCCACATGTACAACACATATTTGGAGTGGGCCTAGGCTATGGAAGGCTCATGCATATAATGATGGTGAAGGCATAATGGAAGGCATGATTTTGATTATTCATTTCTTGATCTGTTTAGATCTATATTTTTCTTAGGACATTTCTATGCAAGCTTGGGGTGTTTAGCAGAGTTTGTAGTGCTATTTAGCACAGGTTTTTCCCGAGCGGGAATCCCACCTCTTTATTTGAGTAGCTCTGGAAAGAGGATTGTTCTTCATTCCATATCCGGCATTGGTGCCATCCTCAAGAGGTTGTCTCTAGCATTCATCTATGAAACTAGTGGAGGATTCATCCTACCAATTTGTAATTTAGATATAGCCTTTCAGGAGCAGCAGATCTACATCTGGAATTCAGGCCATTGAGTTTTACCTCCATGTAGCAGTAGTCTCTTCAAGGATTGTGTAGTTCAGTCTTGTAGATCTATTGAAGGAAGGAAGTTTCCATTATTTCAACTGGAAATCATGTGAGGGATAACCTCCTCGCATTGGATCTATTGTTTCCATAACTCAGGAGCTGATTTGACACATCTAGCAGTAGGATAATGAGCCTCCCTCTCCGACAGCACAATTTTCTGAAGATGTTGTTCAACTAGCAACTATTTTCATTGGGGGAGATTGGAGGAGCTAGATCTTGAGCTTTTAGCCCGAGGATCTAGTGAAGGGATCAAGCCTTCTTGCATACCCTGATGGAGGGCTGTAAGGACCGACTCTAACAGATCTGATTGTACATCATTGTAGCTATCATATCATCATATCTAGCTTCAGATCTGCATTCCCAGTAGCATATATGTGAAGCCCAAAGAGGGTGGTTTTCTTAGACTTACAGATCTGAGAAATCCCTTCTGGGTTATCTTGGGAATCCATCATAGAGCCCATATCTACAATTTCATCATTATCATAGCTCCCATTCTACCTAGATCTAACTTTCTATCTTTCAGGAAGTTGTAGTCCCTATAGTTGTAGCAGGGACAACACATTTTACCTTCTATCAGAGCAGCAGTTACGAAGTCCCTCTTGGGTCATCATTATAGGGTCATTCTAGGCCACCCTTGTGGCTTGAGTGTGTCATATTTTGAGCACTATTGTACTTGCTTTTCACACCTCCAAAATAATAAAATGGCTCAACTATTTCTGTGCATTCTAATGTGTATATAGATTTATTTTTTACTTTGTTTTATTTCTTATATTGTGTTTTAGTATTACTGCATTCTCCCCTTTGGGATATTATAGTTCTTGACGATGGATTTGTACTCCTCTACCATTGCATCAACCCAAATTGGTTGTTGCACTACCTCTTGAAAGGAAGATGGTTTTGTCACAATACACTTTCTCATAAGAGCCATGTATCCTGTAAACCTGTCTAGAGACTATCTCTGTCTGTGTAGTGAAGTAGGGGCTCCTACATTCTCTGCTGCGTCAAGTCTCAATCTATCAGATTTCATGGTGCACCTTCTACCATTTCTAGTGGATGGCTCTACATGAGTGTTTTATGCCACTCCATGATCCTTTGCATGTGGCTGCTCCACATATTGAGGTTCATTCTTTGGAACCAAGATTTCCTCCTCTACATGCAAATCTAGGTCCCTCTCAAGGAAAATCGCATTGAATTCTCCTCATAAAATTTTATATCCCATCACACAATGATGATTCTTCTATTTGAAAATATGCTCAATAGTTGTGGGGAGTTTCATTGTAGCCCACAAATATCCCAATCTCATTTGTTGGTTCTAGCTTCTTCTTGGCATCTTTGGTCACATGCACATAAGCAGATGAGCCAAAAATATTAAAATGTGAAACATCAGGTTTCTTACCACTAAAAGCCTCTTCTGGTGTATTCATGCTAAGTATCCAATGAGGACAACAGTTTTTCACAAATATCGTTGTGTTCCATGCCTCTTCCCATAGATGCAACGATAGGCCCTGATCATGCAACATCGCTCTTGTTGCACCCACAATTATTCTATTCTTTCTTTCTACGACCCCATTCCACTATGGGTTATGAGGCATGATTATTTCTCTCTGAATTCCTTCTTTGTTGTAGAAATTCTTGAATTCATTGGAGATGCACTCACCACCATTTTCGCTCATAAGATCCTTCACATGCTTCTCCGTGTCTTTCTCCACTAGTGATTTGAACTCAAGAAACTTTGAGAAAGTTTGATCATTCTTCTACATGAATTAGATCCAACACTTTCGAGAAAATTCATCAATAAATATCACATAGTACTTATTCTTTGCTATAAAAGTAGTAGAGAATGGTCCACACACGTCTAAAGTGAACTCTCTCAAGGATTTCCGAAGCTCGTTTCTCCTTCTCATGAAAATTGGCCTTTGAATACTTCCCCATAATACATCCCTCACATGTGTCTAACTGTGAAAGTGTACCCTTGGGAAGGCTTGTAGAAATCTGCTGCATCACCTTCAAGGCTCCGTGGTGAAGATGGTCCAATCTCCTGTGCCATAACTCACCCTCATCTCGGCTCACCACTTTTTCTTCCTTACCAATCAACGTTGCCTAACAATCTACATAAATTTTATCGAGATTCTTAAATTGAATCCCAATATTCCTTGCTTGTCCTGTTGTTTTGTGTCGTAGGAAATATTTTTCCTTCCCTGAAAACAACTTCATAGACTCTATCCTCCAACATTGAAACTGAGACTAAATTTTTCTTCAAGCCTGGTACATGCATTACATATTTTAATTGAAAGGGTTTACTTGACTGTCTCTGGAAGTAATGATACCAATATCAGTAGCACTGTACCTCCCATAATCACCCATTTTGATTTGCATCTAGAGGTCCTTCTCCTCCAAGCTACTAAAAAGTTCTTTGTCTCTCGTCATGTGAAAGGATGTACCACTATCAAAATATCACATAGATCCCATTGCACTTGACACCATCCATGCAATGAGTGAGAATTCAAGCTCAAATTGCAAGGCGAAAGCCTCACCAGTTGTAGATCTTGAAGCCTTCTTGTTCTTCTTATTTTGTGGAGAGTTAGTGGCATAATTTCCATGCTCATGACAATGAAAACACTTCACTCTGGACATGTCGCGCTTCATGCCATCTTTACTGGACTCAGATTTGGAATGGAATTTATTTCCTTTCCCCTTCTTCGCCTTGGCAGCCAAAGGAAAATATTCTTCATCTTCATTCTTAGATGAAGATCCATCTCTGGTATTCCACTTGAATTCTTCTTGCACCAAATATAACCAAAGTCGTTCCCAATTTGGGAGATTTTCCCTTCCATTGACAGAGTCCTAATAACTATGCCAACTCTTGTGAAGTCATAGAAAAGCTAGGCTCACCAAATCATCATAAAAAAAAGTAATGCCAATGCTCCAAATCTCATCCTGACATTGGGAAAACTTTGTTAAATATTTTGGCATGGAGTCACCTTTCTCCATTTTGATCTTCCCAAGTTTATCCTTCAGTGCCAATTTTCTATGATCACTGCTGCTCTGAAATAGATCTGTCAAAGCTTTACACATTGAATATGGTGTCATTTTTCCATGGAGATTTTAGAGAGAATGTGGTCTCGTACTTCCTTCAGTAAGATCCTCCTTGCCTTTGCAACCTTTTTTTTCTAGGAATCAATATTTGCAACATCTGTCACAGCGGGTTTTGGAACATCATTTTCAATGAATTCCTTCAATCCATTGTCCTCCAGTACTGCCTCCATTATGTCTTTCCAAGAAATATAGTTAGACCTGCCCTCGAGTGAATACTCCAATCTCAAGCCATTGAAAGCCATTTAGATCCTGAATCACCTATAGCACGAAGAAAGTCTTCTGCAAATTTGAATTCTATTCAGTCACAAAATCAGCTTCTCCTCCACTATAGTGATTTCTTCTGCTCTGATGCCATGTAGAAATTATACAAACAATATGTATATAATGGATTTAGTATGTTCTAACAATGTAATAAATCTAGATATTGAACCACCTCTACAAATCAGTTGCGGAAATTAAACACAATTGCTAATCACATGAAAAAGAAATAATCAATCAAACCACAACAAAAATAGTTTTTCGGGGAAAGATTTTTTCTCAAAACCCCATTATCTTCTATTGTATATTCAGCATGGAAACATGAAACCATTACAATCCACTCTTCTCGCAAGAGCCTCCAGCACTTAGCTAATTGTCTCACACTGTATTGGACAAAACAAACCAACACTTAGTCAATTCTTAGCCTCTAAACAACCTTCCTTTCTTGCGCAATTTCTCATGAATGAAATCCCTATTCTTTAGGAATTTTGGCATTCCTAAACTGTGCAAGGATCATGGTAAATCCAATGTATGTTCGGTTGCATGGGTGTAACCCAATAATCCTACAAGTGATAGTTAACATCCCTTTCACCTTTGTCTCAACTGGGTCTCCACTAGAACTGACATGCATGCAACTAATAAAAGAAAATCATCAGTTTCATGTTATATCACTGATTTTGAATTAAATAATATTTAATTCACTTGATCTCTCACTAGTGCAACAAATAATTAAAACTAGATTAATTGACTTTAACTTCCCTAGATTGAGTTAATTGATTCCCCATGCATTAACTAATGCACCGACTACACTTCAAACTTTGTCACAACTAGAATTACTCTGCATGCCTCACCAACTACCCTCAACTCGAAATTCATGAGCCAACTGATTTTATCACACTCAATTAACTATTACAAGTGATCATGAGATAAGATTATATTTTATTGTCCATTATAATTAAGGGAAAATTAAAATAGACACTGCACAAAATTTAGCCCAGACCAGTGTAGGTGCTGCTAAGACATGTTGGTCCCACACTAGTGTAGGTGTTGTTAGGACCTATTGGTCACACACTAGTGTAGGTGTTGCAATTACTTGTTGGACTTCAACAGTACTAATGAGAGTAAAATTTAGGAAAACACTCTCGCACAGTCATTACAATAACATCATGAATATGTCAATGAGTTCAATACCAGTGGTCTTTTCATTATTTTATCAGCACAACAGTTCCTTGATCCTTTATATAAAATGATAAAAAATCAATCTCAACTCGATATCTTCAACTTCATCTAATAATTATAAACCCTAGACATCATATTCTTCACTATTGACTTTCTCCCTCAATCATAGGATTTAGTGTATGAACCATAGAATTTTCTTCAAACCTTTAGATTGGTTAGATTTGAAATTGGCTAGTTAGGGTTTTGATTCCAAACCCTTGACTTATATCATTCACATCTAGGGTTCCAAGCCATGATAATGCTCATTCTTGCACAATTTTCTCAATAATATTGTTCAATCCCTAAGTCCTTCATGCCATTTATAGGGTTACAAACCCTAAACACTCACAATCCTAGGAATGCCTCAAGACTTGCTTCTGAGTCCTAGGCAGAAATATCAATCTGGTTCATTTAAGAAGAGATATCTTACCAACTAGGAGTCATCATCATGGATAAAGAGTGACATCATCAACAATAACTTATTTAATATTGTTGATGATGCTTTACTTACCAATTTCTTTTCTTTAGTTATCCAAAGGGATCAAAACTTTAATGGCTTATATATTTTTAAACTAAGTAGAAAAAAAAGTCATTTTATTTAAAATTAATAGAATATTTTCCAATTCCAAATCAAAATCCTACTTTATCAAGCCACATAACATCCTACATTAGGATATAAACTAAAACGCTTGTTTATTTCAACAAAATATTCATAGAATGTATATTTCAACTACATTTTTATACATTTTTTACTAAATATATCTAATAAAATAAAAAATACTATGTCAAATGTGACTTTATTTTGTTGTTTGACTATGTAATTGTTTTCTATGGACTTTATTTTGTTGTTTGACTATGTAATTGTTTTCTATAGGTGTCTTCACACTAGTAAAAAAATGGGTAGTCTTCTCTTCCTATATGTTGTTTTTAAATTTTGCACAAATAGGAGAGTGGTTCTCAAATAAGAGTTGAAACTTCTCTTTACAAAAAAAAGGTTTTGGAAATAGTTGAGAGTAAATAGTTGGCATATCATTTTCATCTTTGAATACAGAAAATTGAAGATGATTCAACGCTCAATTTTGACCATGGATACATGATGAGATTATATCCAATGAGAAGAACTTGCTTAAATATGCATGTCCATGTAATGGTTATCATGGTGGGAAGATAACAAAAATAAGAGTGATTTGTTAACCTATGCTAAAATATAAGGATAACGGTACAAGTCCTTTTCCTCAAAATTGTTGTCGAGATAGGATAGAATTGCATAGCATGAGAGATGTAGAAGAACCAAGCATAGTGTATTTTAACATTTATATAAATACGTAGTCCGTGTTTAGAGAAACGTAATAGAGATGGAATTTGACGTGCAGTAATGGTGTTTTGATGTGTTTTCCCTCTCTGACAAGTTTCGCCTGGAAACACAAACTGTCGATCACTTTTATATTTACTTAGGAATATAACTCAGGTCAATTGGGTTCATTCATTTGGTTCCATGGTCATTTTAAACCCTATGCATCTAAGCTTAAAGGCTTCTAAATTTTCTCGAAAATGAAGAGAAAAGTTGAGTCAAGGCACCCACAATGTTCTGTTGGGAGGGGAGGAGTTCTCTGTAACGTCTCAAAAAATTCACATCCATCGGAGTTTCCTCCATCTAATGGTATACTGTTCTGGAAATATGTAATATATATATTTAGTAAAATATAGTTCTATTAAAAATCATGTTCAAGCTTCTCTGTAGCTTATACTATTCTATCTATTTATGGAAGAGGGTTCTTCTTGTCTAACTCGTACATTGTCTGTATCTGCAAAACCTTAGATTATAGTTTAGAGGAGAGTGAAGTTGACATAAATGAAGAAAAGCAGAGAGACTGTTCTATTTATGATACCTTATTATCTTTTTTAAAATCAAGTTGCATATTTTTCTCATGTTTATGACAATATGTAAGTTTCGAAGGTTTAAGGTGTAGAGTTTAAGGGGTGCTTGGCATAGACATTATTTAATAGAATAGATTGTTAACCTTATACACAAAGGGATTATTTTGCTTCCAATTATACAGTCTAGTTCAAATAATATTATTCAAAAATATAAGGACAAGTTCCTTAAACAGTTGTAATTTGTTGTGTTTTGCTGGTTGTTTTTGGTTGGAAGTAGGCTTTACAGTTCGTTTCATTTATTATCCTTTACCTTTTATGTTTTTTTCTATTGAAAGGCATTTTGTTAAGATGGAGGTACAATAAAATTGCATATTGTGTACATCAACCACAGACGTGCAGTCCCTTCTCTACTTTAATGTAGGCCTTTATCAAGTGGGACATGCCTACTGTGGTTGAAATCTAGCTCATTATTGTTGTAAGTTATCCCACTACTGCAACCTGACTGGCACGGTTAATTTTAATTGATAACCTAGGGACCAACTTCCCAACTATACTCAATCCAAAATTTCTCTTGCTCTGCTAATCATAATAAGATATATCACTTGAGATATCACATGTGGACTAATTTTTGTCTTTAGGTGTAAAACAAACACCGTCATCCAACTCCCATATTATCTGTTACTAAACATGTGCGATTAAAAATAACTTTATGCCTTATCTCATTTGTAATTTTTTAATCTTGATATTTCTTTGCTTGTGAATGTTTAGTAACGTTCTAACTGATATTTGTTTTGGAGAATTCATTTATTTAGACATGTGAAATAGTTTAAAATTACAAAATATTATAGTTATTACATGAAGATAAAATCTACAAACAAACAGAAATGTAACTTCACATCGTTAAGTGCAGGTAGAGAGAATAGGAATGTGTCACTAGTGCAGAAGAAGATGATTAAGAAATTGAACCTGAGTGTGAAAGTGATGTTTCGGGTGATGACGAAGTTGAAGAAATTGGTAAGAAATGTTTCTATTGTAGAAGAGTTGTCTCTCCATTTAATGAATTGTGTCATTTGGGTGTTCTGTTTGTTACTCATTGATATTTATCTCATCAATATGTTCTAACTTATCTCTATAGATGTTTACAAAATTCCAAAGTGTAGTAAGGCAAACAGCGTGTTCTTGATATTTATTTTATACAATCCAAGGGATTCACGTCACATGCATGATTGCTTCATTATCCAGTGGAGCAAACTGTTTCTTTAAGTTCCTATTCATTATCTTTGGTTAAATTTAGACTTAATTGTATTATGATGGATAAAGTGTGAAAAATTTGAGTCGTAGATGACTAATATCTATATGATCTCAATCAAACGGATATCAATAAAACAAGTAGAGTGTTGAATGTAACTAACGTTGGAATTAAAATTCATACTGTATCATCAATCACACAATACTTAGAAATTAAATTATGAAAGCACAAAAATTAATTTCACATCGACAAAGGTAATTACTCCAAATCAAATTTTCATTATTTTGAAAAATTTACGAGGAAACCTCCACATTCTGTCGAGAAAACAACATTGCACGATTAGTAAAATCACTCTAGACTTGAGATTTTATAAGTTGCTTAAGAGGTACAATTATTAGAAAAAATAGAGACATCCAACATTATGTTGAGGGGCGATTCAAGGGTTTCTATAGGGGTTGTACAGGACGTAGAAATGAGTTATGTAAGCTTTGATATTATTTTAATGAGAAGTTGATTTGAAGGGAAAAAATATTTATGTGTGTATATGTGGTTTCATTTTCTTTCATTATAATTTTATTTTTTTAATTAAAAATTACAGTGGGAGCATTTTGGGAGCATTTTATTCAGTAAGATAAATTTAAAATTTATTTTTAACAAGGAAATTACTACATGTAATTTTCCAATTTACTGGGGTTAAAAATTTTAATAGAATCATAGCGATCTAGTGTTAGAGCTAGTCAATTTTGATGATCCTCTCGAGGGGTCATCCTTCACACAAACATATGCAAGAATTGGATCAAATATTAAAGAGGAGGAGGAGGATTATGGGCAATCATGAACTATGAGATTCGTCCATCTATGGTTCTATTAGCTACCCTATTTTGTATTTTCTATTGAAATTTTCATCTATAGTAGCACTGACTCGTTTATGATGAATTAATAAGAGAACTACAATTTATGGTTCTAATTTCTTATGTGTTTGCCATTTGATTATTATTGTAGTTCTAGTATTAGAAGTAGCTAGTTGTATGATCAAATTTGTATCATGTAAATGTTTTAGTTTCTAACAAAATTTGAATCTCTATGTATGAATTTCATTTTTGCATGTCTAATTGTGTGTCATGGTGCTTGTGCTACCTAACTGACCCAGTGTTGGAGATTTTCTTAAGATGCCTCTTGTGATCCCTTCTCACGGAAAGCATGAAACCAACATGTTATGAACTATCTTGCACCTCTCCTTACCTTGGGCCATCCATGACTACTATAAAAATACCATTGATGGTAAATATAGAAGGAAAGATTGCAAACTTGAGTCCAGTGACCTCTTGCTACTGTAGTATATTTTTTTTGGTATGTATACAAACTCCACAGAAACTCTACCAAAATAGAAACAAAAGTACAAATGATAAACATGAACAAGCCCTAATCTTTTCGAAAATCAGAAAGGCGGAAATATTTTCTTATTCTTGATAATTACGTGTGATGTTTCTTGTTATTAAGATTATTTATATCTTCTTTCTTTTAGTTCATAAAGAAAATACTAAAGCAACAACGCATAGGACAATAGACACCATATGTAGGCTCTATGCTAGGGAAAAACTCTCGTCGAGGGGAAAATCTAGTCAATAAATTCTTCCTTTCAATAGTATTATTTGAGACTCTTCACCCTAGACAAAGACTAGAATTTCCCTCCACGGCAAGTCAACCTCCATAATTTCGACTCCTTTCCAACAACTTCGACTAGGAAATAGTAAAAATTGGAAGAATTTGATCTTCCAATCTAGAGCACGAAACAAAGAGAGAGAGCCACCAACATTTAGTTTTTCTTATTTTCCGTAGAATTCCCCAAAATCACACTTATTTCAGCTTCTGGACAACAAACTTTGAACTTTTCCCAGCTACGAGAGATACAGAACTTGTTGTGAGAGAGAATGCTTCAAATGAATTCAATTTCCTTCCTTTTATAGGCTCCCAGTGAGGACGAATATGTGTGTCTTAGGTTGACATGATCCCCTTTAGGCCGACTTGGTGTGGAGGTCACATAATTCATATTTTACTCAATACTAAACCTTTTTACATGATTAAAAAGTCCAAGGGTCTCTTTAAAAGTAAAATGACTCTATTAACTCAGAATAAATCCTATAATTCCTAAATGGGGACTTTGACCTAAAAAAATGGTGACCCAAGCATGAAACTCATGCTTTAATAAGTCAGAGTAATCATTATAAAAAATCTTTTCTTTATTATTTTTTCAAGTACATTATAAGGTGACTCAAGTACATTAAATGGAGACTGAACCTATTTACATTTTCCAACACTCCCTATTAACTAGGGAGGTATTCATCATACACAAATGCAATGGAAGATATCACACTATATGAAAAATGAATAACTTTAGGCACCACAACTCCATGGACTAAATTCTAGACCAGGGAAATCTATCCATTGGTCTCTCAACAATTTAGGCACCGCCATGGCACAGACTAAATTCCTGATTGAGGAAATCAATCCATGTGGGACTAATACAGACACAAGCTTGTAGCTCCTTTAGGTACCATCAAGCTTACTTGGTAACCATCAACCCAATGGCCTAGGTGTGTATCAATGGTCAGAGCTCTATGACCCAAACCACCCTTCCCTACTTTGGGACCTAGACATCAACACAAAGTGTCGCCCATATCTCCTCCCAGGAAATACTTCACTCACAAAGCCTCAAGATCCCTTGATCCAGCAGATCATGGATGACCAATCTATCCCAATAAAAATGATTGGTAACCAACATGTTATCAAATCCTTCTAGATATTTTCTTGTACAAACACAACCCCAATCAGTAATATACTAAATTCACATGTACATAGGAAAATACAAACCTCTTGGGTATTTCAGAAACCTGGATGTTACTTCTCAACTTCTCATAGTAGGATTATCAACTGAATATTTGATAGAAGATTCCTTCATCATACAATTTCCTTCTCCTACTTCTCATGCAACAACATATCCTGTGAAATTTGTTCTTCAATCAAAATGAGGTTATTCCCTCCCTTTTAACCAGGGAGCATCTCTTTATCCAGACTCCCTCTTAACATTAGGTATATCTCTTCTATTCAAGCTTCCTCAGGTATATTAGCTTCTTTATCAAAGAATATTTCATGGCTTCCAACCATTTCAAAAGAGTTATCATCATCCTCATCATGCTTATCATATCAATGAGCATCTTCACCATACTAAAGACTTCGTACCTACACAACTTAGATAACAAGTACAACTAAATATATATAATCATGAAGTTAGCCATATCAGAATCACATAAGCATTTCAAATTTATACTTGTCAGATACCAAAACTTAATTACAAACTAGAGACATACACTCTACAACATTTTTCTAGGGACTTCGACATAAATCCTAGACAACTTAATAACAACTTTCATTCTATATAAGGTTTCAATGCTTCTTTCAAAGGTGTAACACACCCTAATAAATCATATAGAAAACCCTAGAAACAATTTTAAATGTAAATCTACAAGATATCTAATAACTTTCAAAATTTATATGTTCGACTTTCCACTAGATATTTATACAAATCCTAGATTTCATACAAGAGAATCAATCAAATTCAATCACAACTTAGTCATTAATATGACTGGCTTTCATTAGATTTAGTTGCAAGCCCTATATTTTCAATCAACCATAAAATCCAATCAAAACTCATATTTCATCAATCTTACACAAATCTCAAATCATCATATTATCATACACGATATATTTTTACTTCTACTAATAATTAACTCCAAAACCCTATAATTTCATTTTCACAATCTCAACAATCATTATATAAATAAATATCATATTATTATATCACATATACAAGAGAATTTAACTACTACTAGCGTTTAGCTACAAAACACTAGTTTTCAAAATATTATCATCCTAGAATCTCATACAAGGATTTATATTAAATTCTAAGACTTATGACAATCAATAGCTAGGTCAAAACATGTATCTAGGAATTCATTATCATGAAAAGGCATATCATATTTCCGAAAACAATAATACATTATACATATAATGACCTAGACCAAGCTAGGGTTTTGACCAAAAAATACATATCTATATATACTTGGGGTTTCATCATCAAGAAAAGGCATATCATAATCAAACCCAACTTCACAACATATCAATAAAAAAAATTATTAGAGTAGGGTTTGATCATACAAACACACATATACGAAGGAAATAATTTCTAAGACATTATAAGGATCTTTCCTACACATTCCACCAAACCCTAATGAGTTATAGTTTCAATATAGGAACATAGCAAGCCCAAAAATTACTAATGTTTCAAAGTTCCAAGAATTTTAACTTTATCATTCAACCCTAACAAGTTAGGTTTTCCTAATGATACCAAAATCCTAAACATGACATCATCAATAAAAACTTCAAATAACATTTTCACAACAACCCTAAGAGGTTTAGGGTTTCATACATTCACATTAGAATACCCTTCGGTTAGGGTTTTCCTGAACATGTCTAGGTTTCTATAAACTAAATTAGGAATATGAGTGGGATGGGTAGATTTATTAAGTGATGAATCACCCAGAACAAGAATCATTATGATTCAATATAGCTAGACATAGAAATGTTAGTAATAGGTTCTCAAATAAATAAACCTTTAAAGAAATCAATGATTTTAATCATACCTTTGTTTCTTGACAAATCTTGTCTTGATAGGTCCTCCTTGATACTCCTTGAGAATATAGCAGATGTTTTCCTAATCAAGACAATAGAGGGAGAAAGGTGATTAGCATTAATATAATCAAATCTTAAATAAGTAAATGAAATAAAAAATTGAAAGGAAATGAGATGCTTATCTTTGGGAGTTGTTGAGATCCCTCCAAAGCTTTAGGGATACCTATAAAATTATAAAAAAAAATAGAAAGTAATTTCCAAAATTTTTAAAAACCTACAAATCCTAAAACATATAAAATAATATATTTAATGCTACAAGAAAAGGACTTAGTAGTGTAAGCCCCTAATGTCAAATTCTCTTTAAAGAACTTTTGAGGTGTAAAATTGGCCTCCTAAGAAAAATGTACAACCAAAGAAAAATTTAAACGAACCAATAATATTAATATGATGATGTACACCATGGGGGATGATTCACCCATTTTGTGGCAAAAAAGTAAAAAGATTAAAAGAAATAAAATAATAAAACTGTTTTTTAAACTTGTATTTTCAGCTTATCTCCCTAAGGTTTTAGTCAAATTTCTAGTGGGAGTACTTGTTGGATGAAAATTTTAATTCATCATCCAAGGAGTACCCATATTGCATACTTTTGATGGACCGTGCTACATGAAAAATCATGATCGCAATCACATTTTTCATGTATTTCTCATTTTTCGTGTGGCAGGGTAAATCGAAAGTATGCAACATGGGTACTCCTTGGATGAGGAATCAAATTTTGCATCCAACAAGTGTTCCCTCTAGAAATTGGAGTAAGCCCATAGGGAGATAAGGTAAAAATACGAGTTCATAAAGTAGTTTTTAAATTTTTTCACTCTAAAATTTGATGATGTAATCTAAATCTTATTTTATCATTTCCACTATTATTTTATAATTTCCTTAGGAGGCCCATTTTATACCTTAAAATTCCCCTAATTTAGGGCTTGAATTTCTTTGCGTATCCTTCTTCAACAATGTTGGCTTGATCTCTTTCTCTCTTCTTGTTTCTCAGATTGTTTGAATCATCACTCCTATAGTGATGCTTCTTATGGAATTGATAGCATTCTACTTTAGACATTTCAACTTTCTTCCTTGGTCCTTTCAGTTTCTCTCCTTTATGTTGAGTAATATGATCATTTGATACTCCTTCAGAATTGGAATCTAACGAGACCCTTAATTCTTCTTGTCTGTAAGCAGTCTATCTTTCTTCAAAGGTGGCATATACCTTCCAACTATTAAGTCATGCAGAAAATGCACCCCAAGTAGGTGGCAATCCTACTAGGACAGTGATCATGAGTTCTTTATTTGGAACAATTTCATCAATGGTGAAAATTTCATCCTTTATTCTTGTTATATTCATAAACAGGGAGGCCATTGTGTCTTCTTTAATCATATTTGTAGTCCTTAGCTCATTCTTAAAAGTAGCTACTTGACCAATGTTATTAATAGTGAATAAATTCAACAAGGTTTCATACATTTCCCGAGGATGGTCGATGTTGGCTATGAATGGGACAAGGTTGTCCTTTATTCCTTTTACCATTAGAGTCACGGCCACCAATTTTAGTTCCTTGTCTTTCACTTTTTCACCATCACTTTAACCCTTTGTAGGCTTCTTTACATTTCCTTTGACCAAGTCTAGTACCTTATTCTTTTCAAGTATGAGGTCAATTATCTTCTTCGAAGACTTGTATTTTGAGACTCCTTCAAGTTTGTTTTCAACTTTTATTTTGTTAGACATCTTCCTAGAATGTAGTAGATTCCTTCCTTGAGATGATCCTTCGAATGGTTCCTTGATACAGTGCTAAAGAATGCCTTTTTCTTGTTTCTTCACTAAAGCTATGAAACCATGTTAGAAAATTAGAAAGGTAGAAACATTTTATTATTATTGATAATTATTTATGATGTTTCTTGTTATTACAATTATTTATATATTCTTTCTTTTATGTCATCAAACAATTACCAAAACAACAACACATAAAATAATAGACACTAGAGGTAGGCACTATGCCAGGGAAAAAACCCACCTCGAGGGGAAAAACCAATCAATTTTTATTTTTATTTTCAATTTTATTCTTTGAGACTCTTTACCCTAGACAAAGACCAAACCTTCCCTCCACACCAAGTCAACCTCCAAAATTTTGACCCCTTTCTAGCAACTTGGACTGGGCAGCAGCAGAACATAGCATACTTCGATATCCAAATCTAGAGCACATAATAGAGAGAGAGAGAGAGAGAGAGAGAGAGAGAGAGAGAGAGAGAGAGGAAAAAAATTAGTTTTTCTTCTTCTCCTTAGACTTCCCCAAACTCGCACTTCTTTCGTATTCCTGACAAAAAACTTCAAACTTTTCCCAGCCAAAGGAGACATCGAACTTGTTGTGAGAGAGAGTGCTTAAAATGAATTTGATTTCATTCCTTTTATAGGCTCCAAGTGAGGTCGAATAAGTGTCTCTTAGGCCGACATGATCCTCTTTAGGTTGAATTGGTGTGGAGGTCACAAAATTAATATATGAATCAATACTAAACCTTTTTACATGATTAAAAATCCCAATAAGCGTCTCTTTAAAAGTACAATGACTCTATTAACTCCAAATAAACCTTAGAAGTCCTCAATGGGGACTTTGACATAAAACATGGTGACCCAAGCATGAAACCCATGAATTAATAAGTCACGATACTAATAATAATAATAATAATAATAATAATAAATTGTTTAGTTATTCTTTTGACAAGTACATTATAAGATTACTCGATTACATTAAATGAAGACTAAACTTAGTTAAATTTTTCATCATAATAAAGATTAATAGTATTCACATGATACTCCATTAGCATTTACCATTTTCAGAACAAAGTTCCTCATGTTCACCTCCTAATAAACACCTTGTGACACCTCTTGGTAATCATCCTTCCCATCCTTACTCACTTCCCGTTTCCACCCATAGGGTTTAGGAAGCATAAGTGCATTCCCAAAAACCAATGGTTGAGGAGCCATCCTCACAAATAACTATGGTCTTGAAAAAAATTATATTTTTTTTTCTTTTTGTACACCATCTTTTAGAATTTACTTATTTTCATGTATTTAGTTTTATCTATGTATTTCCTTCTAAATTGATTCATATATTTTTAATATATGATCCCATAGGATATACCATTTGATTTGATCATGGATTTTTCATTCTAGGACTGATGCACATTTATATATCGTGTATTGTGATTCTCAAGCCCAACAGAAGCATCAATATCAATGTACAACTCAAGTGGGCCTAAAAATTAAGAGCTAATGTTTCCTCCATGTGCATCATAGGTTCCAATCCAGAGGGGGTTAGGGTATGTACACCTTCATGGACTAAGTAGTAAAATTATTGCACATAGTAGGTGTCCCATAGACCATTGGGTCTCATATACCAATTTGGCATTTGGTTAGGGTGGGGCCTTAAGTTATATTATTATTATTATAAACACATGGGACTAATTAATGGTTTTCCTGTATTCCATCTATTCATTGCTTTCTGTACAATTTTGTTCATCAACCTTTATTCCTTCTAGTATTGTGACTTCCATGCCTATTGCATCCCAATGAAAATTTTATATTTCGGAAGGCATTATTGTGAATATTACATATTGATTATCTTGTCAAAGTTTCATATTTTTTTGGTATTGGTGTCATTCTCTTAAGAAAATTTTCTTTTTTGTGTCTTGCAGCTTACCAGAAATATACCTGATAGCTTGCAGGACATGCATAAGTGTTGATGGGTAATAAATAAATGCCCTTTAAAACATAAGAGTTGAGATTTTTGGTTTTAATTTTGATGTAATTTATGTGAAGCATGTGGGATGATAAAATTTTGTTTTTGGGTGTTCATTAGGTAGGTACAAAACCAATGGAATCCAGTTAGGAGGAGATTGTAGAATAAAAAAGGACCAAGATATAGAAGGGAAAACTGGGTAGTTAGATATAGATGATAAAGATGATGTAGATGATGAGGATGAGTATAGAGAAAATAATGAAGCCTCTATGAGTATTAGGTAGGCCTATTATTTTCCTTCATACATTGTGAAAGTATCTCTATTCATACATACATGATATGAGATGCATACACTACATCATATGTCTACCTTTTCTAGAATAAAATGCTTAGTTATATTTTTCAATAAGAAAAGTATGTATATATTTATTTATGCAATAAGAGTGGTGTAATTATAGTAGCCACCATGATAAAAATCGTGATAATACTAGCCACTAAGTGTACAAAATGAAACTTTGTCCCATAGGCTACAAAAAATAATAATGTTCTGCCTTGAATATGACATAAGAAGAGTGAAAAAATCATAATAAAATCGTAGGATTTCAAGCATGAATTATCACATTAGGTAGTAGGAGGAAACAATCCAACATCTGTAGAGGGTTCATCTTTATCCTTCGGGGCTGGCCCCCAACCCTCAACTGTAGTTTCTAGATCCATCTGTACCTGCAAATAGTGGCCTATGTTTTCAAAAGTAGATGTTCTTTTTATAGCACACACATGAGAAGATGAGAGATTTTGTCCAAAAAATTGTGATGTTTGGATTTCATGTGTAAATTAAAATTGGCCAAAAATGGATTGCTTAGGATGGGTCTCATTTTCAAGTTAAAAATAAGCTAACCCAATGTGGATTTCCCATTCAAAATTGTTAAAAGACTCCTTAACCTAACCCTATTGATAAATATAGAAAAACAGGGTGCCCAATGAAAGTTAGGTATTACATCATTAACTCCCCGATAATCACCATTATTATTATTTTACCTAAAGCATTCCCTAAACTTAAAATGTATCATGCTCAATTATTTTGTGATGAGGTATGCAATTTCTTCTTTAGTTTCACAACATAAGCCTTTAAATTCTTTGCTTTTGCATACTCTCTCATGAAGTGATTGTATATCTCAATGTTCTTGGTCTTTGCATGAAGCACTATAAAAAATTTTAGTTGAACCATCCTATAGTTATCACAATAAATTGTTGTGACTTTAATATGTTGAATATTCACATCCACTAAAAATTAGAATCCTTGTAAGCTACATTCCTTCACATTTTTCTTTGATTGCTTCTTTTATTCTTTCTTGGTAGATAAGATAGATAATATAACTTATATTAATTTCAAATGAATAACCAAATATAGGTAAATGAGACTGAATAAAGAGATAAAATAAAAAATAATACATGCAGAAGTTCCTATGGCTACTTCAAAAGCCTCATTTAAAATTTTAAACTACACTAGCTAATACATAAGGAAATTACGGAAAAGCTAGATCTAGTCATGTCAGAAGGAATAAAGTGTGAGATAGATTAGGGTATATATACAACAATGGGGCCCTAACTCAATATCTACATCATATATAGAAATAGATGTAGGGGAAGAACCCCTATCATCCTTAGTGTATGAGGATGGACGAATGCTATCTTGACAATGTCATTCGAAGAATTCAGAGATGAATCAATGTGGGTGAGTTGTTAGATCCTAGTTGGACCCCTTTTATCCACATAAAATCCTCTAACAATGAAGGTTTTTTAAAATGAGCTATTGATGGAACTTGTTATAGTCATGTTGCATGAGAAGTAAAGTTGGTTTTGTGCAAGTTGGCATGGTGATTCTAGCCTTCCAAATGTTGGAATATTGGTGGAGGTTTCTTTAGTTGTGTTAGAATAATGATCATTTGTCATATTTGAATTATTATTCTTATGTATTTGGTATGTCTCAAAGATTTTATTTGAGATAGAGAATTATTAGTTGAAATATTTGTTGAGATATTGTAGAAAATTGTTTAGAGATTGTAGGAAATGATTGAATCAAGCATTTCCTCATGGAATTTAAAATATTGGTCTTCTTAATGAAAATGGTTGAGCTTTGTTTGAGTATTTCTAATTTTGTCCATTGCTCCATATTTCTTGGTGTAATATTTTTAATTTTGTATTAGAGCTATGTTGTGATATGAGTGGGCTAGTGAGTGAAGGTTTGTGGAAATATAAGGTTGTGCAAGAAAATTGTGTGTGCAATAATAACGTTGTGAACGTTCAGGTGCAAGAAACCTGCATGTGGAGAATTGTGATGAGTATGTGTGTGGAGAAGCATTAGGATGTTTACATCCTAAATCAATTGTTTATATAATGAATATGAAACTATCAGAAAAATATAAATGACTATTGTAAATGATAAATTTGTGATTACAAATGAAGGCTAAATTTTTCATATATACAACTCTTAGTAGCTAATTTACAATATCTTCTAACATGACCGAAATTTAGTCATATTTCTTTGGCCATTAATTGATTTCAAACGATGACTAAAATTTGCCTACATGACTATTAGTAGCTAATTTAAAATATATTATAGCATGAACAACATTTTGGTAATATTTATTTGATCATTAATTGGTTTTCTTGGGTAATAATGTAGTAGTATATTTGTTGTGTATTTGGTTAATAATTATGGAAATTAATGACTAAATCAATGAATAAATTAATGACCAAATTTATGATTAAATATACTACTAGATGATAAAATTGAGACAACCAATTAATGATTAAGCTAAATACGACTAAACGTTGGTTACGTTATAAGATACTATAAATTATCCACTATGGGTGACCGATTGAAAAATTGTTGTTTATATGCAACTTTTAGTCATATTTTTATTAATTAATTAGCCATTTTGTATTAGTGATCCATAGGGCCGATTTTTGACTCGTCTTGCATCTAGCTTCAAAGTAATCTCCATTTTCCCCAGATCTCGTTTAAATCCTTTAAGCTGTGAAACTGATGTGGGAAAACAATTTTCATATTCTTTGAGCATATAAAAATTTATTTTTGTAGTTTTTTGGTCCTAACAATCACCAATGGAAGCTAACTTAGGATTTCCATAAGTTCTAATGTTATGTTACCGCAACTGCAAAGGTTTCAAATGTGGAGCTTTTTTTAGAGAATTGTCCTTTATACTTCACTCTCCTTCAGACTCCTTGAAAGAAAAATTCCTCAATTATTATAAATCATCTTCATCAGGATCTCGATTGATTTCACTGCAAGCGATAACCTCATGAAACCTATATCAATAAAAATGCTCAAAATTCTCATAATTATTGGATTTGAAAAAAAGCTTTGTTGTAGGATATAATACTCTTTTTATTGCTTTTAGGGCCTTGGCTATTTTAGTGTCTTCCCCTGAAAAACAAAAATCAGTACAGAACTAAATTTTTAGCATCTCCCAATTATTTTTTCACCTCTTCATCTCTTCCATTAAGTACCAATCCCATGGAAATGACCTCAATGTGTGGATAAATTGATGCACCCATATTTATACAGGGGGGGGGGGGGGGTGGCTGCCTTGATCCACATAATACTGCAGTTCTGAATATGCTTCTACATGCTATTATATCCTTCCTACACGTGGATTTTAACCAAACCGATTAAGAAAGCAGACTTAACTGACTCCAAATTTTGAATATTTCTATGATGAGCTCCCTGCCACCTCGTCGGTGTTGCTTGAAGGGAAATATATATTAAAGGAATATTTTATGTTTCTTCAATATTCAAATCAATTTCATTAATTAAATTAACAATAGATCCAATACCATAAAAAATAGGAAAATATTGTACCTCGGTACGAATCAAATGAGCACAAGAAATAATTCTATAATTATTAGAATGTAAATCGTGATCTCCCTTCTACCAATAATCCAAAGCGACATTTGAACCAACTTCTGTGTTTTGAATGATTCTTCAGAAAATAGAACCATCTGATGTATGATTTATATAGTATTCTATTTTTCCTGTTATGAGATGATATAGTTTATCCAAAATATTAGGCTCTTCTATTTTATCTGTAGGTTTTGTAAACCTCAGACCTTGAAAATGATGTAGTGATTGTATGACTTGAACTCCATCTACCTAAAAATTCAATGTCCCTCGCTTAATATCAATAGAAATGTAGTTATCAAATGACTAATCTATCCCCAACAAAGTTGGATATGGGTCTTTATCCCCAATGATATTTATAACTTCAAAATTCGAATATATTTTACACTTGAAATATCAATTTCAGCATACTCGATACATCCAATTGGTAGAATACAATATTAATTGGTCATGTGCAACTAAATCAGGGAAAATACTAACCTAGGTTTTCCCAATGCCTCCCAGGTATTTCTTGGTTAAACATTAACATCAGATCCCAAGTCCAACATCAAATCATTAATCTAAAATCCGGAAATTTGAGCATCAACACAAAATTTTCTCTATGTTCTTCTCTTATTCCGATAGACACATATAGAATGACATTTAGGAAGGTTTGCGAAAATAGACCTATCTGAAAGTTCCTCATCCTTAGCAATTATTTTGAGCTTCTTGTACAACTCACTAGATAGATGCTCATCATTCAAAATCTACAAAAATAATTTAATCTAATCCATACAGAAAGGGTTGTTTCCTAAGAAGATTTAGGACTCCTCATTCATATATATTCCTATTGTTCCACACGAGGACTATAAGATGAACTTAACTATTTAAAATATTCAGTTGCATCCATATAATATTCTTCATGCTAATTAGAATCATATGAATTCTTAGGTGATGCAGGTTTTATTATAGTTGGTTTCTCAGAAGTCTCCTTATCCGCTCCAGTCCTTTTTGCCCCTCTAGTAATTATATTAATATTAGGCATTGGAGTTGTTTCAGTCTCCCTAGTTTTTCAATTGATTAGATTTTATCGTCTTTGTTGATTACGCTCTTCTCACCAAGCAATCAATTTAGGAAAAAGAAAATTCCGTGTGTGTATTAACTCTACACTAATAAAACCAAGGCCTTCTAGGTAATGGATAGCTATAGGAAACATGTCCTTGTTTTCAAATTTTTGTGGTGATTTGAATTTGGGGAGTAGTTATCTGAAAATTTACCCACAATATTCATTTTTGCTGGCCATTTTGAGTCCAAACTAGGACCCAACATCAGGAGAAATCTTTATGAGAGAAGTGATAAGAGAGGTGGTGTAAATAAATAAATAAGAAAGAAAGAAAAAAGACTGACTAGTTAATTAATAATTTATTAAATACAAGTAGATTAATAATATATATTAATATAATAGCATTTTTAATTAATAATTTAGTGTGCATTTTTAATTAATAATAAGATAATTTTTATTGTGTGCATTTTTTTTTTTTTGAAAACATGATGTCCAAGGGTTCCATCATTATTTCTTGTAACTAATACATCTAGGAAGGGAATGAAATTTTTGTCCTCTAGTTCCATAGTGAATTTTATGTGCTTCAATATAGCATTAATATGATCCAGGAATTTACTAAGCTCTTCTTTTCCATGCTATGAATTCATATTAGTATCGTCAACATATCTTTTCCATATTTTTGGTTTTAACGGGTAGGAGTTCATTCCTTGTATTCAAATTTTTCCATGTATATATTTTATACAATAGGATAAACAGGGGATCCCATTGCCACCCCTATTATTTTCTCATAGTATTCTCCCTAGAAGTTCAAGAATATTGAGTAAAGGAAAATATCAACAATTCTTGTAGTGTCAGGGTCAGTTGCTTCAAAGAGAACTTGGATAACATATTATAAATGAATTTCGATAAATAATGAAACAACATCAAAAGTAGATATTATATCATCCTTGTTCACTTTTTCCTCCTTGATGATTTTGACAAAGTTATATGTCTTTAATGAAGGAGCCAATATTTCCAACCCAGGGGCTTAATTTTCTAGCTACATATTTGGCTAATCGATAAGTGGGAGAGCCAATGGTATTAATAATAGTCTTAGGGGGGCATCATTTTTATGTATATTAGGAAGATTGTAGATTCTAGGGGTTATTTTGGCTATTGGGAGGAGCTTATTTTTTATCTTATCATCAATATTCAAGTATTGGATTTCTTTCATTACGTTGTTAAATACTTTTGAGATAAGTTTTTTATCCAACCTTTTGTAGAAACCACAATTAAGGTGTTATTTAATTTTATTATTGTAGCTATTCTTGTTAAGGATTGAAATGAGACATCCCTTGTCAGATTTAAACCTTCTTTATCCCAATTATAACAATGAACCATAGCACTTCCTCCAAACCCCCCCCCCCCCCCCCCCCCCCCCAACATATTTCCTCCTCCTCGGCCTCAAGGAGCTTCATTAAATATAAATGTAATATGATCAAGGTGATCAGCTAGAGCATCCAAATATTTCCATTGATCCATGTGATGAGTTGGGGACTATTATGGGAGAAATATCCCTAGGGTTACGGTTGAGAACCCCAATAGATCAACAAGAAACTAGTAATAAAACAGACCTAATAATTAAACCACTAAAGTCAGGTTAGGAGAAAGTACCCATAGTTCCTACATTTGGTGTTATTCCAGTAGGTTACAAACCCTCTTCTTCCTCCAAGGCTATAAGGTCTGCAACAAAGTTTAGAGAAGCATGTGTAAAACAAGTAGTTCAAAGCATGTGCATGATATGAATGTGAGATCATTAAACATAAAGATATAAATCATGAATCATAAATTATAAGGTCATAACATGAATTATAACATAAGACCATAACATTCAAGAACAATCCAAAGCTTCTTTATTGATATCAGCAAAACAATATGGAGGAATACAACTTGATTTAACCACAGCTCCATGCGAAACCTTCCTCCGGATCTAGCCAACCCAAGCCTCAATAATCATCTCTCAAGAATATACACATGGATTCCATATAATGGAAGGCTAACATATCTATGAGGAGATAAGGGTTTCCTATGACTGGGAGTGCAGGAGGCACAAGGAAATTAGACTTGATTGTGGACTAATTGACTAGAGTATCAATATCCTATATCTTCTTATTTTTTTAGGCCTTCCCATGAGGTGTATATATATCACTAAAAATCATTTGATTCAGTTAAGCCATGCGCTACTGTAGGTGGATTTTCGATGAAAACCATAATCTCTATCCAAAAAATAGGATATTATATATATATTTTCATATATTCAATTATATATATGTGGGTTCTATATGGATGTACCTGCATTTTTATGCGCTTTTTGAAGGGCATAGTCATGTATGGAATTCAAAACATTGTTTTTTAATATATCGATCAAGTCTGAAGGGAAAGGGTTTCCTAAGGCTATAGAACAAAGCATCAAAACTAAAAGAGTGCTAAATTATGCTATAACAGATGCCCCATAATATATGAGGTCAGAAGAGGTAAATGATGGCCAAAATTTGTTAAGTGTATTAAGGAATCATATGAGGACTTGGGAGGAGATCACCAGATTCCAACCTTCCAAAAACCAATGGAAGAGATCAGAAAGAAATCTCATGTATGAAGCGGGCATGTCTATTGATCAAGTATGGAGAAAATCCAATATTTATACAAGTACAAAGAGAAATGAGAAGTATATAGTGGATAATTGGATCGTAGCCACATAGGAACACATCAAAACTATGTATCAATATCACCTATAGTAGAAAATCTGATCGGTTATGCTAAAGGAAATGTTTGATCACTCATTCCACATAACTAATCCCAAAAGTACGTAGTCATAAAGGTGGAATAGTGGTATTGCATGCAACTTGGGTGCCAACATATAGGATGATGTTGTGATAAACTACAACATATAAGGTGTATGGCTTCACTGATGGGAAACTAAAGGAGTTGTCAAGTGACCCATAATGCTAAAACAAGTTGAGATCTTCACCGACTGTAGGTGGTACATTTCTACGCTATGGGAATGAATGAGTTGAAGTAGACCATGTGAGAAATCATTTGATTACTATTCATTGATGTAAATCATTAACAATTGCTAAAAAAATCACTGATAATGATGATGTGAGTTAAGGTACCCCAGTACAATCTAACATGTGCAAATAAATGAATTGGATTTGAACACTTGATAGAATATATCATTTAGGAGACATTAATGTATTCCTAATTTCGATAGCGAAGGAGTCTACCACTGATGACTGAAAACCTTAACGTATTGAAAAAATGACTCTAGATCTTGTTCCCAGAGAAATGAGTTGGATTCAATGGGAAAATATTTGTTGGAAGGAAGGAATTAAGGCATCCCACATCAATCCAGCGCAAGTGTAACCTGCGAGCCAATGATTTTTAAGAACTCAGATGAAAAAGAGATGAACTAACCATTTCGAAGCACATTTTCGACATACACAAGATGTAGCTAGCATGCGATAGACACCATCTGAAACAAAAAATAATTAAAGCTTAAATAGAGGTGAGGAATCCATTGATAGAGTCAAATAGAAACCAAGGTACAACATGAATCCCAATGTGTGATAATGTAAGTTGTTGTCGAACACAAAGGAAACCACTAAGTCAAATACCCATTATACTAATCGATGATGAGCACAAGGTCAGCTATCAATGATGTAAATATGACCAGGGTGTAGCTCTAGGCCTACTCTCAGAGAAATTTGTCAAAGTTGATAAGAGCAGACCCTCCAAAAATAAGTCAATGGATACCTTCTTAACTAGCACGAGCAAAGGACCAAATAGATGATTTGATACTGAATATAACTCTGATGGACTAGGTATGGCTCACTGGAAATGAGTTAAGAGACACCGCAGGATGGCCGACTCAGGTTTACTTCCCTTGAAAAAAATCACAACTCAAATGTGAATGTATGGCAGCATATGATAACTTTGTATAAGTTTTTCATGGAGGAGGCACCAATAGAATCTCCATGTGATTGGAAGACATAACCAATTGGAGGAGTACTGACTCAATAAAAAGGTTATGGCTCTCATAATTCAAACTAAAGCCCATCCCAATGGAGGAAAGACTTGTTTTGAGTGATTTGTTCAAGGGCAACACAACTAACTCTTGTTTCCGTCAAATATGGAAGTAATGTCCTCTTCCTGCTTTTTTTTGGAATATATACATTTTTTTTGTCTTTTTCATGTTTAAAGCATGAAAAAGAATAAAATAATGCCTAAAGTATAGTGGAAAGAATGAGTGTCCAAATACATATTTCCTAGTTATTGGGATTGGAACGTTCCTATGCTCAATGCAAGGTGACGAAACTAGTCAATGACACTCAAAGGAATGTTCTTTCCACAGGTGAAAGGTGTCAAGTGAAAGAGGCTAAGTGATTTCATGGTAGAATTTAAAAAAATTAATTGTCAAAAAGTGTCTTATACATGAGTCCAAATGAAGCCAAATTAAGGCCAAAAGGGTACAAATAGTCAACATGCAATGTAGCAGTACAAATTAAGATGTGGGAGCCTCTAGGGTATATAGTTAGAAATATAGCAAAGAAGAAGAGAAATGAAGCTTCATCACAAAGTAATGGTGGGACAAAAAAGGACTCCCAAGCCTAAGAACAAAAGTTCAACATGGGTGGCAAGTGACAACAAGGTACTATCTAGGGCACCCATGATAAGGTAGGCTCCTACCGTGGTACCCTTCACATTCAATCATCCCATGGCAACCAACCAAATCGACCATCTCATCATACTGCGGTAGGGTGATTGCCTTTATTCTACTTGCGCTGCTTGTGACTGGCAGCTACTGCGTCTCCATGCAAAAAACTTTCAGCTTCTCTTAAGTATACATGTTCTGCTTCTGTTGTTCTCTCTTCATCTCTCTTTCATCTTGTACTTGTGGGTGTTCCTCCGATTATCAAGGTATTTCACCATCACCTTGTTAGCTCATGACTTGCAATTAAACGCGGTCATGAAATACATGGGTCATTGTGTGTATTCCCTCCGCAACTCAAAAAGAGTCCAAGTTCAAAATTCAAAACTTAAACAAAAACAAGGGCCCCAACACCACACAAGTTATGACACTTCTAAGAAGCAAGAACATTCTGTGTCATAGCTTGGTGGGGTCGATCATAAGGCAAAAATGGAAAAGAAAATTGATAATGAACAATGAAGGTGGATAATCTAACCTATATGCTAATTTCAAGAGCCAATACCTGTCAGAGTGGACCAGCAATAAAAATACCCAAAGGAAAATCCTTTAAAGTTTTGTAGACATAATGAGGAACACTAGGCAAGAATTTAATGCATACCATATATAAACTTCAGAAAAGGCTTGTGTTCAGTGAATGTAAAATTTTAAAACATGTACCTTATATATATGATATGGTACAAAGAACCACACTTCCTTACGACTTATGCATAATAGTTCTTCAAGAGAAGCTCCTTGTGGGACTTTGACCAAGGACTACTTTGTTAGCTAAAACTCATTGCTTCAAAAAGTTCCTTGTGTGACAAGAACTCAACATCCAATAAATCATGAGAACTAGAAGGATCAGAAGAGGGAAGCAAGGGGTCCCATACACCCATAATAGAAATCACTCAATCAATTTTTGGGAACAAAGGATCCTTCTTAGAAACAATTGAGCATTGATGATATAATGCCACATATTTCACCCGTGATGGGGTAGAGTTAGCTTGAAAACTTGCAACATACAAGGGGTATTTTGAACTAATTTCAAATTATGATGGTCATTATCAAATGCAAGATGGTTAATAGTGACAATGCTTCCATTATAAGTAAAATACATCACTCGCATTAGATAACGTTTGAGGTCTAAAATGGGCCTCCTAAGAAAAATGTACAACGAAATTAAACTTTATAAGAACCAATGGAATTCAAGATGATGATGTCAACCATGGGGGATGATTCACCATTTTTGGGGTAAAAAAGTTGAAATATTAAAAAATAATAAAATAATAAAACTACTTTTTCTACTTGTATTTTAAACTTATCTCCCTAAGGTTTTACTCAAATTTCGAGCGTGAGTACTTGTTGAATGTAAAATTTAATTCCTCATCCAAGGAGTACCCATATTTCATACTTTCGATGGACACTACTACATGAAAAATGAAAAATACATTAAAAACATGGTTGGAATCACGTTTTTCATTTATTTCTCATTTTTTGTGTAGCAAGGTCCATTGAAAGTATGCAACATGGGTACTCCTTGGATAAAGAATCAAATTATGCATCCAAAAAGTGTTCCCTCTTGAAATTTGAGTAAACCCATTGCGAGATAAGTTGAAAAAGTAGTTTTTTTCTTTTTGCCCTCAAAAATTTGATGATGTAATCTAATATTATTTTATTATTTCCACTATTATTTTATAATTTCCTTACGAGGCCCATTTTAGAACTCAAAATTCCCCTAATGAAAGAGTGAAGAAACCAAAACATTCATAATATAGACATAATCATGCCCAAGTATAATATTAAAGTGTAAAGAGTGATCAACCACCATCATCTCAATTAAGAAAATATTCCCACCTAAAGTGATAGGAAATTGAGGAAGAACACCCATAGATTCACAATGTCTTCTATCATAAGCTATAAATTGACTATCAATTGTCAACAACTTTGGAGAACCCAAAGATTTTGAAGTTGAGGAGGATATAATACTTACATAGGATCCTTCATCAACCTCACATTGATAAACATTTGTGGAATTAAATCTAACCATTACTTGGAAAGGTGTAGTAGAGGGAAGACGAGGATCAACAAGACCATCCCAATCAAAGGAAACACTCCTACAACTTGGAGGGGGTACATTCGAAGAGACCAACATGCCCCCTAAACCAGAAGACTCTGAAATAGAAGTCAAGAAGACTTTGTTGTTAAACACTTCACCCCCCAAAATAGGAGTGGGATCGGGCAAATATTTGACTGTTGAGAAAACATAATAGGTTCAAGAGTAGAAGAACCTATAGACTCATGCCACAACCTTTTTACCACTGAAATCTTAGGGAAAAAATGACTTAGATGATCTCCCTTATAAATATTACAAGGGATCTTAGTTTTAAATATTTTACACTTGGGTTTTCTATCAACATCAATGCCCCCAGAATGACTAGTAGTGGCTGGTGGGGGATTTCCAACATGAATTGCAAAGGTTGGTGGAGGGTATCCAACATGACTTGAAGAGATTGGTGACTCTTTCCCACAAGAGATAGGAATTATGCCCCTAGCTTGATTCACGGAAAAATGTGAGTAAACATCATCATGAATGATAGAGGTAGGTAAATCATTGCTAGTATGACTTGCAGTGACTAGAGTTATTCTCCCGGGTTGAATTGCAGCAGATGAAGGCTCATCTTTAACATGACTACCAAAGGTTGATGATGATGCATGTATATAACTCTTCCTCTTCTTATTCCTTCTATTTCTCTTCTTTTTATATTTCTTATTGCAATATGGAGGAGAAAGAGGAAGCCTAGATTTCTCTAGCGAAGAGGATGAAGAATTAACACCCATTTCATGCCCTTGAAATAAAGAATTCATATGATAAGCTTTAATAACATTCAGAATATTTGGAGTGGACCAAAACCAAACAGGTAGTCTGACATTTAATCTAGGAATATTCAAAATGGCCATCAAGGGGGTACCAACTTTTCCAAAGAAAGAAAAAGCACAAGGTTCCCCTTTTAGAGGGGTCCCTTAGTTAGCATCCATAGGAATATTGGCCATAACCAAGTTATACACAAATCCTTCCCTTATGGGATAGTTCAAATGACTTTTCAAGGAAGAGAGATGCATGATCAAAACTTTTCCCTTAAGGAGGAAAATCAAAAATTTGAAAAGAAATATCAAGAGCATTTAAAGACCAGTGGAGTGGTTGGTCGGTCACTCAAGAGCCAAGGTCCAAACTGACAAGAAAAAAATCCACCTAAAGCCACTTAATTACAAAGAGCAAAGAGAAATCTGCTATAAATTCCCTAAAGATACAACCAAACAAGCAACTTCCGGGTATTTCCGCTCTGGGACCGGAAACCTAAATACAAGAAAGAAAAGATAAGGGCCTTCCATATATAGTCTAGGATAATGAAGGCCCAACCATACTAGTGAAGGTAACATAAAAATTTACTTTTACTTCCATATAAAAACATTTGTTGGTGCACCTATGTGGTTCCTAGGAAAGGAAATTAAGGTCACCAGTTCATATTGGAAGCTAGGCAAAACAATCTAGGGCATGGGATCCAACAAGTAGGATAGGGGGTATCTCTGTTTCGTTATCTTCACTCATCCTCGTTCTTAAATCATGTATTAGAAGAGATTTCCCAGAGAACTTAACGACACTCGATTTTCCACTCTTTAATCAACTTATATGTTTCAATTTGGAGTGGCCTTAGATATTTTACTCTCCATACACCTATTCCAAGGCCATAAATTCCCTACTAGTTGATGTATCTATGAAAAAATAAAATTCTAGTTCATTTTAAATTAAGTGCTTGGTTTTAATTACCTATTATTTAGGACATAGGGAAACAAAAGTGTAACTGATGGTGTTTTGACTTGAAATAAATCAACAAAAAACTTGGCGACATGAAAATGAAACTCATTTTCTTCAATGAAAAGTTATTTCTACTAAGGTTCTACGAGAAACATAATAAAGAATTTTTTTTTATTTTTCATTCACACATTAAAAAACTAAAAAAAGAACTAAAGAACTATATTCATATATTACATGAATATAGGCGAAGCAATACATAAACCGATAGTCTTTACATAAAACGTAAAACAAAAATCTTTAATTTAAATTTATTTCTTCAAAATTAAATTTCTAATTATTAGATGGTTGGCAACTGGCATACCTACACTCTTAAGTTATATATATGAGATATTTCCTCCTCTCTTTTCAAAAAAATTTGTCCCGATGATTGGTCTTGTTCTAGACCCGAAACATAGACGTAAAAATGCTCACTGTGGAGATTCCGAACTCAACAACTCAAAACTCACACCACAGAAATCTGAAATCTATAAAAGAACTAAATGCCTAGAATTCATCTATCCTAATGCATACTAGAATGATTAAAATGAAAGATCCTATGGATTTTTCTTAAACAAACAAATGTGTTCTTTCAAGAAACCAAAAACCAAAATTTGACAATTAAGGAGAAAACAAATACCAAGAATAGGATCTCCCAATTGCAACAAATTTCGAATTTAAGAAAAAAATTTCACACTTGTTTGAAAACCAAAAAAACCAAAAACAAAAACCAAAGATAAGAAAGGCAAAAAATAAAAATGTTTTTATATTTTTCCTTTTTAAAGCACAAAGAAATTTTTGAGAAGACAAAAGCAACAAATAACTCCAAGATCAAAATCAAGAACAAAAGACCTCAAACTTCACAAGCCATAAGAAATCATGAAAATTATAAAACCTAACATGAAGAGATACCAAAAACTTGAATAAATTGATCTGAAAAAAGCATAAATACTTTAGAAAGAAATAAATATTTCAAGGAACCCAAAAACTTTATAAGATTGCAACAACACCTCTCGAAAAAGAAAAAATAAACCAAATAGGTCAACTTCAAGAATGCAAAGAAAAGTAATGAAAATATTGGGTTATAAGTGAATTGAAAATAAATTCACTGCCCCAAAGACAAAAAACAGTCAAGCACTTCACAAAGAAAGCCTGAACCCAAAATTTAAAACCAAAAACTTCACCAAAATGCAAACCCTAGGTTGACAAGGTATTTTCACAAAAAGAGATAGGAAAAATGATAACAAAAAGAAACAAGACTTCTCTAGACTAATGGTGACACCAAGAAAGCACTTGAAACTAGGCAAGACCCTTTACTAGGAATAAGATTTGAAAAATTCAAACAAAGCCAAATATATGTGCCTACATAGAGACAGACTTGCATATATATGCAACTATGACCAAGGAAACTAGCTTATAGACAATTTTCTTAGGAATTAAATGAGTATGTACACAACTATAAGTAATAAAAAGTGTGTATATATAAACCAACAAAGAAAAATAAAAAGTGTAGGCATCATCAGAAGATCAAGACTACCAGCCCACACCACAAATAAGCCTATAACACTGGAAAAATCAAGAAACCAAATAAAAAGGCCCAAATCAAGAGAGAAACAACCCTTATTAATAAATACAAGATTGTATTCCCTAGCAGAGTTGCCAATTATGTTGTGGAAGTAAACTTGCTATGCTCAATGTTGAGAACCCCAACATATCGAAGTGCATCAATAAAAAAGAAACCAACAATCACACAATACTAATACTTAAACTACTAAATTTGGGTTAGGGGAATGTACCCATAGATCCTATATTTGGTGTCGTTCTCATAGGGTCCAAACCCTCTGCTTCCTCCAAGGCTATAAGACTTGCAACAAAGTTCAGAGAAGCATGTATACAACAAGTAGTTCAATGCATGTGTATGATATGAATGTTAGATCATTAAACATAAAGATATAAATCATGAATCATAAATTATAAGATCGTAACATGAATTATAACGTAAGACCATAACATCTAGGAAGAAGACAAAGCTTCTTTATTGATATTAACAAAAGGATATGGATGAATACAACCTGATTTGACCATGAATCCAATCAAAACCTTCCTCTGGATCCATCCAATCCATGCTTCCACAATAATCTCTTAGCCATATAGACATGGATATCACATAATTGAAGATTAACATCTCTATGAGGAAACAAGGGTTTCCTATGAGCGAGAGAGTAGGAGGCACATGGAAACTCAGACTTGATAAGGAATCAATTCACTATAGTATCAATATCCTATATATTCTTCTTTTTTAAGGGCTTCCCATGAGGTGTATATATATCATCCAAAATCAGTTGATTTGGTTAGGCCACGAGCTCCTGTAGGTGGGATTTCAATGAAACCAACAAACCCTGCTAAAAAATAGGATATATATATATATATATATATATATATATATATATATATATATTTCATATTTTAAGTTATATATGTGGGTTCTATATGTATGTACATGCGTATGTACGTGATTTTTTAAGGGAAGAGTCATGTATGGAAGAAAAAACATTGTTTTTTAATAAAGTGAAAAAATATGAAGAGAAAGGGTTGCCCAAGGCCATAAAATAGAGCATCATAACTATAAGAGTGTTAATTGATGCTATAACAGGGACCCACAAAATTCATAGAACTTGTTGTTTGGGATGTTTGAATATTTCTGCAAAATAAGACAAAGACGATGTGGATGGCCATAAGTATGGCATATATCATAATAATCGGTTGCAAGAATACCTTTCTTATTGGGGAATGCATGAAATTGAGTATTTCCTTGATATAAAGGACTTGTTCCAAATTTTTCAACTCCGAAAATAGTAAATGGTGGAGTTGGTCCTGTAGGCATATAGGATGGTCCTGGGCTTCTAAACCTTGGGAATTATGTTGCATAATGGTCTTCAACATGCCAATTAGTGCACCATACTTGAGGATGTAAAGGTTTCTCTCCATGAATATCTTTCTTTATTTCGGTCAAATCAATAATATGATGTCCCAGTCCCACAAAGGGAGGGTCACAAGAAGTGGCACCTCCCTTGTGTTTATGATGATACTCTACCATAGCTTCAATTTTCATAACTTATTCAAGTGAATCTTGCAATGTATCAATATTTTTTTGCATTAAGGTGATTCAAGTTAATGGTAATATGGATTTAATGAACCAATCTCTCTAATTCTGATGATCAATGGGATAAATTAATTTTATAGCAACATCCTTAAATTGTTGCATGCACTCCCATGCATTTTCTCGTTCAAATTGTTTGATAGTTCTTGTTGATTTGTCTAGGGAAGTTTAAAATCTTGAATAAATTCTCGTTACACTTCATCAAGAGTAGGGTTCTCATGTAAAGAAGAACATTTAATAAACCATCTGAGTGCCCTCTCCCTCAAAGTAGTTTGGAACTCAATAATCTTAGTATCATATGGTGTTTATCTAGCCCTACATATGGATTCACACAAATACCAATGCTTCTCAACATCCTCATTCCCTCATCCTAAAAATTCAAGGTATCGAGTGAATGATCCTCCTACATTATTGGCCTTTTTAGATTGACCAGATGAAACCACTATAAATCCTTGTTAACCAAGATGTGAAGATCTTGAGGGATTTGATTTAGAACTACCACTAAAACAAATAGAAGTACCTACTGTATTTGCATTGTAGACCTTTTGAATTTTTAAAGCCTTTACTAACTTTGAAATATAACAAGTAGGATTCTAATAGCCTACCAGGGAGAGGTTAGGGAAGGAGCTACCTATATTGTTACCCAATGATATTTTTGTTTTTGTTAGTCAAGTTTCTTCTATTAGATTTACATAAAAACAAGTAGTACAAAAGGTGTATCTATAGCCCCCATTACCTCATTCCAACCATAATTGTTGGCATTAGGGACCGGAGGATGCCACAGATAGACCTTTACATGCATTATCATTCTATCAAGTGTATAAGCCATACATTGTATAGAGGAGACAAAAAGAACAAAAATACTAGCAAAAACATATCAAGGAGGAGGATGGAGATAAGTACAGGGGGGAAACATAATAACTAAAACATTCATGCATGTGGAATTCGATGTGTTCCACACGAGCTTCCAGATCATTTATATGATCATTAGTTTAGCTATGGCTCCATCGGAGGTTGTCTAACTAGCCCAAGACCTCATTCTGGCTGAATTGAATGTTGTTCATATATGAGACTAGTTCATTGTGTTCCTCATACCTATGATCACAAATAATATCCATGCTGGTCTGGACGCCTCTTAGTTGTTATGCCATAGAGTCCAAGGAGTCTAGAGAAACTATACGACCTGGAGAACAATCCAGAGTGTGGGCCACCTCATTTTCACGTTCTATACCTACACAATTTCCAGAGGAAGAGTTGGGGATGTGGGCTAAACGAGTTGCATTGAAGTGATCTCTGTCCCCACAACGTCGTCTCCCTCTCTAACGTGACATTTCCTTTGAGCCTAAATGACTGAAAAATGGGGTCTTGGAGTTATCCCCAAATATCATGGTTGGATAGAAGTAGGAACAACGACCAGTAGAACGCGAAAACTTGCCTTTCCTGAAAATGGTAAATACCACGCAATGAGAGGTTTTGTAATAGGAAGAGATGGAATTCCCTAAAAAAAATCAATTTCTAACAATAAAAGCCTCACCGAGGCCCAAAATTACCCAAATGATAAATTCCTCCACCCAATTGGTCAGAGATCCTACCCACAAATTACTGACCCCAAAACAACAACCTGGAAAACACAATGGGCTTAAAGGGAGATTGAACACCCACTTTTTCAAGATACAGAGGAGGGTGGTCGCCAATGTGATGTTTAACTAAAGAAAAATATGAAATCCAAGCTTGCAAAAACAAGAAATATAATCCAGAGAAATGACTAGACTATGATCACTTAATACCCCAAGACACAATGCCTAGAGCTTGACAGAATCCCCTTCGAATTTCTCCTAGAGTTTATCGACATAACTATTGATAGACCAACTAGAAAATTTTAAATAGTGTAGTAGGGTTACCTTCTCAACACATAAAGGGTTGACAGCCTTGAAACTAAACTCCAGATTGGAGAGAAAGTACTTAAGTTTCTATCCAGACACTGAGCCAAGAACCAATTCACTTCTCAGGGTCATACCCGGTTCCCATATACTAATTTAAAAATCACAATTAATCCATTCTATTGTGATTTGTCCTTCCACTGCACTGCACTCACATAGCCAACACCTAGACAAGAACTCATGATAACTATCATGATCTCGGTTATTCTCTCTCCACCCAAAGTTCATCGCCTAAAATTCCAACAGAGGAATGAATTCCATCGTGCCTATTAACATATTTGTCGTAACATCCGGATACTCCTCTCGGTAGATGTACCAGAGTCTGGTGCCGTGCGTTAATGATCGCATGTGTGCCATGTGGGGTGGGGGTAACCCCAATGTCCAATAGTTAACCATGTCTCCACCCCCATCGAGGGTTACTCAATGAGGTATTACTTATAAGGGATTAATCATATTTTCAAAAAAAAACCTCATCAAAAATGTATCCATCATCGAGAGGAGTATTATGGTTGATTAAATCAACTAAAGGTCTTGATTCTTCTGGCATCTTCACTCCTTCTGACTCATGTAGATCTCCAATACTTTCCTCCATCTTTCTAATGAAACTATTTTCAATACCTCCTATTTGGATAGAATTCGTGCCACTACTATCTCCCATATGCCGCAATGTCAAACTACTCATTCCTTTTATCCACAAATTTGGGCTACTCAACACCTTTCCTATTTGGTGTAATTATCTATGTCATCTTAAAATTTCACACAATGTGTTTTTATGCCATTCATTAGATATATGCACCCTTTTATTTCCACAAATCATCTGCATCCACCACAACAAGTATTCAGCTTTCACAACCAAGCACCAACCAAGTAACATATATACCATAGTTCATACCCCTAATATCTATAATTCTAAGCTGCCATGCTATTTTTTTAGATTGATAATAGGTTTTCTTCTACCATCATAATTCTAATGCATAAATGGATTTCCTTCAGTACTTCTCGTCAATCTATTCTTGAACACTACTTTGGCTTTGGAAAAGGAATGATGGTCTTCTACAACAAATTCAACAATATAAATCTCTAAGGTTTCTTGCATCCAGAAGTTAACAAATTTGGTTAGCTTAGTATCCAACCTATGAAACTCAGATTTATCAAGAATAGTCCATGCTTGATGGAGTCTAAGAAGGTTTCCAACCCCCGCTTTAATCTAAAACTAACTCAACCAATTATAAAGATCTTTGGGAAACTTGCACCCAATTATTTTGTACTAATCACAAGTGGGTTTTGCATATAAAACCTCCTCCTTAACCCACTTTAATTTATTTTGTTGCAACTATACTTGTTGTGAAATAAATGAGTCAATCTTCTCATACCAAAAATCCTAAATATATAATTTAAGGATACTTGAAACCATGGTCTATATCCTCTCAAAAAAATCAAATACCAACAACATAACCATTTGTTGGTGCAAAATTTAATATGGAATACCCAGGGTTCGTGCACGAGGTTCCAACAAAATTTTCCTTCGTATTCTAGCATATCATTAAAATTTTCACTTCTTATTGAAATAAGTATCTCACCTGGGGCATGAAAAGACAATAAAGAAGATAAGGGATCATTGAATAGGGCCAAAGGGTGACTTAACATTCAGATTAATCAAAGCATAAATATTACATCTATCTTTATAGTGAAATTTAGATTTCATTCAATGATTAATACAGAAACATTCTATAATTTTAAAAATCACAAGATAATCAGAACTATAATCTTAAAAATTTCAAGAGGCCAATTAATTAGCATCCATTCCAACACAAAGAATCAAAATCATTCCCTACAATACTTCATCATATTATCTACCTGTAATATTCCTAAATTAGCTTCATCTAATGGGAATATTAATTTTGTTTTTAAAACTTAGATGGATGAATAAATGGGCAAGGAGGCTCATAATTTGCTCAAATATGAATAAAAATCCCTCATAACGTGCAAAGGGATCATGAAATAACTTGATCAAGCATCCACATGTGTGAACAAAGTCTAAACTATGTGGACAAGGTTAAGTTTGACCAAGTCAACACAATGTATTCTCAAAGTAGTGGATCCTAAATAATGCCAACTCAATGTGAATAGAGATCAATCCAGCTAGCCAAAATGAAGGCACCTTGAGTGTGAAAAGGGGCAGGGCATGAAGATTCATTCAAGGTTGACTAAATCAATAGCATTGTAAAAGGATGAGCAAGGCACATGGGGATAGCATAAATATGGTGGAGGAGCCTTTGGATCGAAGCCACCTCATAGTGGGTGGGACCCTTGGTGAGGAAGCTCATCAATTATATAATGGAGGAGATGGAAAGCATATGGAAATATTGCAGATTATATTTTTATGTGGTCTACTTAGAATTCCTGCATACTTGGTTGTTTATCTAAGTTGTTGCACTACTTAGTGCAAGGGTTTTCCTGGGTGGGGATTCCCTACTCCTTCTTGGAGATCTTGTCTAAGAAATCTAGGAGGAGGTTTCTGATCTGAATTTTCCACTACCTATTGTTGGGCCAAGCACTTACCTTCAGCAAAAATGTAGTCCCTTCATAAAACTGTGTTATTTCTTAAGGTGTGCTGTGGGAGGGGTCAAAACCCCATTTTGAGGAGCTAGTTTTCCAAGAGGAGGATCAAACTTTCTTTGGGAAAGCTAGAGGAAGAATATACAGCCATTTATTTGAATTTTCATCCATTTCTATGCATATATTCAGCTACATAGTGTGATTCAGCCACAGGTCTGCACCATCTCTCTCATGTATATCATTTCTATCAAGAAACCCTTGCCGGGTCTTCCTGGATCTGTATAAAAGAGATTAGATCTCTGTTTTTGTGCCTCATTGACTAATATAATAATAATATCTGATTTATATTTCTATTTTCTGAGTTTTACCTCCATTAGACTGCGCAGTCTCTTATGCAACAATTTTTGTGTGTTGCAGTCTTGCGTTTTTGTCAATTTTTAGTTGTTTTGAGCATGGGAGGCATGTTTAACTAGGCTAAAGGCATTTTTTTCCTAAAAAAAAATTCATGCATATCCTATATTGTCTATTCTAAGGTAAAAAACCGTTATTTTTCACTATTATAACTCAATATTCAAAAAATAATGTTTTTGGGGCCAAAACTGCTGCTTTTCCCCACTTTGTGACATTGTATAAAGGCATAGTTTGTTTTTTTTATTGTTATATGGAAGCTATGTGTTTAAATAAAATATATGAGTTGATAAATTTCTTCTCTCAAACTTTGGAATACCTTAAGGTATTCTTATTGTTGTAGAAAATCCCGGTTTTGGGATATTACAGTGGTATCAGAGCAACAATTTTGGCTCAGCCTGTGAGCTTCAAGAATTATGGAGTCTTCTCATGGGAGGAGGAGATTTGTGAAGGAAATTAGAGAAAACCATTTTTTTCTAGAGAAATGAGGTTCTCAAAACTTATCTTTCCAAATCTGCAGGGTGGAAGCAAGGGCATCAAAGAAATGAGGAGGGAGAAACCTGAAAATCCCTCAACAAGATCTATAAAAGAGGAAGATTCTAAGTCCTAATCTTATGTATATGAGCACTCGGCCATATAATCAGATATACCACGTTCTATCAGCAATTTCTTCATGAAGAGGAAGAAAGGAGGTGTGCCAAAGAGAGATACTCTTGGTGATTATTTGCAGGATTATGAAGCTCAATCTAAGGAGTTCAAAGGTAACTTGAACTTATAAGGATTCTACAAGATCAAGGAGGATAGAAGCACAAAGGGGAAGCATCATGGTGTGGGTATATTCTTTCTATCTACTTTTGATGGATCACGTAAATGTCCAGCTAGGGCTTAGGTGAAGGAGCTAGACACCTATGTGCAACAACATCAAGTTTTAGAAAATGAGGCCATCAAAGTAGCAACGCTGCATTTTGAGGGTAAGGTTTATGCTTGGTGGTTGTTTAAATATTTTTCCTTGAGAAATGCAAATACATCTACTTATGCATAGTTTATTCAAAGAATAGTAGAAAGGTTTGATGAAGAATCATGTAAAACACTTCCACTAGGGGCTATCAAACCATGTCAAACAAAATTGTTGCATGGGTTGGGAGGATCTATAAATCCAAATCCATTTTCTGGGAACTATTGAAGAGGATGTAAACTTGTATGATGCCTTGCCAAGGGCAATATCTCCATTAAATGAAAGGCCTTCTTCTCAAAAGGAAGACATGAAGATCCCTTCTTCAGAAGAAGACCAAGATCTAAGGTCTCTTATTGGATATAAGGCAACTTCAACTGTTGAAGATGAGAAAGGGAAGGTAGGAGAGGATAATGCAGTCATGACAATGGCACCTCAAGCATCTCATGAAGAGGAGGATGGAGCACTTGGTCCAAGAAAATAAACTCTTGCACTCTTTCAAGGAGTTCCAAAAGGTCTCACACATAGAGCTCTTGGCATAACACATGAGCAGCATGTACCATCATTATCAAATGATGAGATCTTGAGGATAGAAGGAGGAAAAGAGGAGGAAGGGAATCACAAGATGAAGAGCATGTACCCTTCTCTATTTCAAAGCTTGAAAAAACAAAGAAGGCAAGAGGACCTTTGCAGTAAAGGTAGGGGCAAATCTGTCCACCTACACCCACATCCTACTTTATGCCTTGATGCCTCTTTGCAAGGAGGAATTTCACCAGGAAGACCTCCTAATTGGAGGAAAAATAAAGTGTTCTCTGAACTATATGCAGAAAAAACATATTTTTCTAGAGAGGGAACCTTGGAAGGAGCCACTATAGTGCTAAGAATCATTGATGGAAGGCTAAGAAAATTTTTGAAATTGACCTTGCTATCTTCCGTTCATCTATTTGCATTGGAGGGGATAGATTCAGAAATTTTTGTTGATATGAGCATAGTATCAAAAGGCTACTCCATAAATTTGGAGCAACAAAGGATACTCCAATATATAATGAAAATTTCTGAGCATAACAAAAAAATATTTTCATTTTTGTATGCAGGAGCAAAATTGTGGAATTTTTGGAGGAAGAGAACCTTTCAGAAGGAGGGTGACTCTCCTAAACTTCATTTTTTTCTTGAGAAAGTTTAGCTGCAAGAGTGGTAGCAAAAGAAAGTTGGGAATACTCCAACATGTAAATTTGACATCAAGCATGTCAAGGAGTAGAGCCATCATATGGAAAATGCATCATTTCAGACTTCTACAATGTTGTCAATGTTGGGAAGCCTAGACCCTTATTGGGAGTCCCAACTCATGATGGAATATTCTAGGGACCTATTCACATGTCAGTTTCTTGATGGAAAAGAAATGGATGGGAAGTATAAGGAAATTAATGGGATAATTTATGTTCATGATTAGATCTACTTAACTAAATATTCCAAACTCGGGAATAAACTACTTAACACAACCTATGAGGTCTTGCTCTCAAACCCCACTAGTTTCATTAGAACATATCATACTATCTTAGAGGGATTCATGTGGGAAAATTTCAAAGAGGAGATGCACTCTCATATGAGTAAGTGCATGGATCATTTTCTGGTTGAGGAGGAACATAGCTCTTGCGAAGAGTTATCACTATCACCTCCTTATTCATTGAGTGTGAGAGGGAGCTCATCCATGAGCTACCTTGTTGATTTTAAACAAGTGTATGATAAACATTGTATTGCTGAACCTCATGATGTAGTTATTATATACTCACATTTTCTTAACAATCATGTGCAGGTCTTGGCTCCAAGAGGGGGCACTTTTTCTAATGGTCTTCATGAGCCACTTTGGGCCATGAACAATGGTGATGCTAGCCATTCATTGGGAGATCTTGGAGAGGTGATGTACTCTTCATGGTGTGATTCCTTAGCACCAACCATCATACACCTTATCCATGACATGCAAGAAGGATGGGGCAGCAAACAAGTGTTGGGGAGAACACTTGTCATATCATATTCTATGGCAGTTAGGAGAAAAATTGCGCTGGTTGCACATGAGGGACCATTTTCCTTCTCCCTTATTGCATATGGTAGCTAGCATGATCTTACTTATGATCCCACATGCTGAAGACGTTCTTTTATTTTTTTGGGGAATGGTTGGAGGAGAGACACATTTGTTGGATGTGTCCTTGGGGGAAGAGAGTCCCTACATTTTCTGCACTACATCTTCTAAGGGGAGCATGGAAAACTATATGGCTACTACTGTATACCACTTGTTCCTTTATTATGTGGACCATATGTTTGGTTGGAGAACTTGGGGCATGCCTATCATGAGAAATTGGGAGGAGCTTTCCTATGAATTACCAAGATGGAAGGCAATTCATTTTATTTGGATGATAGAATGGAGGAGGGAGACCTTCATTGATGATGAAATTCCCCATGATTGTCAACACTTCTATCTTGGAAAGGTTGTGGATCATTAAGGAGGTTTCTACATAGACCTTCCATTCTTTTATAAGGAAGGCCCTTGGGGTTATTCACCAAAGGCTAACTTGCACACTTGGGAGGAGCCCTTGGGAGATGGAATTTTTGCAGAAATTTTGAAGCAATGGTGGAGAATATTGGATGAAGGGGCCACAAGAGAAGGAGGGAAGATTTTGTAGCACCCTTGCAGTTGCTTGAGGACAAGCAACATTTGGGAGGGGGAGACTGTAATATTCCTAAATTAGCTTCAACTAATGGGAATATTAATTTTGTTTTTAAAACTTAGATGGATGAATAAATGGGCAAGGGGGCTTATAATTTGCTCAAGTATGAATAAAAATCCCTCATAATGTGAAAAGGGATCATGAAATAACCATATCAAGCATCCAAATGTGTGAAAAAAGTCTAAACTATGTGGAAGAGGTTAAGTTCGACCAAGTCAACATGATTTATTCTCAAAGAAGTGGATCCTAAATAAAGACAACTCAATGTGAATAGAGATCATTCCAGCTAGTCAAAATGAAGGCACATTGAGTGTGAAAAGGGATAGGGCATGAAGATTTAGTCAAGGTTGACTAAATCAAACAACGTTGTAAAATGATGAGTAAGGCACATGGGGACAACGTAAATATGGTGGAGGAGCCTTTGCATGGAAGCCACCTCATAGTGGGTGGGACCCTTGGTGAGGAAGCTCATCAATTATATAATGGAGGATATGGAAAGCATATGGAAATATTGGATATTATATGTTTATGTGGTCTACTTAGACATCCTGCATACTTGACAGTTTAGCTAAGTTGCTGCACTACTTAGTGCAAGGGTTCTCTCGGGTGGGGATTCCCTACTCTTTCTTGGAGATCTTGTCTAATAAATCTAAGAGGAGGTTTCTGATCTAAATTTTCCACTAATTGGTGTTGGTCCAAGCACTTACCTTCATCAAAAATGTATTCCCTTCAAAAAAATGTGTTATTTCTTAAGGTGTGCAGTGGGAGGGGTCAAAACCCCATTTTGAGGAGCTAGTTGCCCAAGAGGAGGGTCAACCTTTCTTTGGGAAAGATAGAGGAATAATATACAGCCATTTCTTTGCATGTTCAGACATTTTTATGTAGATCTTCAGCTACACAGTGTGATTCAGCCATAGATCTACAGCAGCTCTCTCATGTATATCATTTATGTCAAGAAACCCTTGCCGAGTCTTCTTGGATCTGTATCAAAGAGACTAGATCTCTATTTTTATGCCTCATTGAGTAATGTAATAAGAATATATTATTTATCTTTCTATTTTATGATTTTTACCTCCATTATACTACGCAGTCTCTTATGCAGCAGTTTCTGTGTGTTGCAGTCTTGGGGTTTTATCAAATTTTAGCTGTTTTGAGCATGGGAGGCATGTTTAACTAGGCTAAAGGCATTTGTTTCTGAAACCATTTTTCATGAATGTAATATATTGTCTATTATAAGGGAAAAAACTATTATTTTTCACTGTTATAAATCAATATTCAGAAAATAACATTTTTGGGGCCAAAACTGCTGCTTTTCCCCACTTGGTGACATTGTATAAAGGCATAGTTTGTTTCTGTGATTGTTCTATAGAAGATATGTGTTTAAATACAATATATTATTTGATGAATTTCTGCTCTCCAACTTTTGAATAATTTAAGGTATTCTTATTATTTTAGAAAATCCCGGTTTTGGGATATTACACTACCAGATCTATTGGATACGGTACCACTATGTATAAATTTTTGGTAAAAAATATGCATTTCGAGGAGTAGAGTGCACTGCGTGTAGATTTTTTAGAGTCAAGGGGATTTGGGGCAGTTCAAAACCCTTATTTTGTAAAGGAATGGGATAAATTTGTATACATTGAGCTCGGCCCATGGTTTTCAGACCATGGTATTGTAAAAGGAAAATGTATATATAGAGTCTAGGATAGCAATCAGATGATATAAAATGCATATCAATGGCATATTATATTTGAATTAAATTTTTATTCTGCTATTTTGTGTGAAAGGGAAGGCTCCTGCAGTTGTGTGCGTGAAGACCTTAGGAAGTCTGCAGCTAAGTGCGCATACCCCTGCAGCTGTTTGCGTAGGGAAAGAAGTGTTGTATTGATAAAATCTGAGCTAATCAGCGAATACTTTGAGTAGATATCTATGTAATTTACTTGTATGATTGCATTATATATTCTCTATTATTCTATGTGCTAGATCAAGTTTTTTATCTATAATTTCATCGCAAAGACTTGAATATGGTTTATTATGGTGATTAATGCATGTTAAATTAGAAACACGCAGTATACAAATTAGTTAAGTAGATATGTTGAACAATGTCTATATATGTGTCGTACTAGTTCTGCGAGGCTTTGGATAATGCTTAAGAGAATATTAAACCTAAATCCAGACTCCATAGTCCCTCTAGATGTAGAAACCCGATTCTAACATCCCCTAATATTTCCTCGGGTGAGACTTCGGTCTACGGAGAAAATCATTTTCAGTAGGGTCAGTAATAGAGGGTTTTTTTGGTTCACGCAACCATCTATGAACCTAGGTCTAGGCCCCCTCAAGAAAAAAAATGGTTCCATTTTTGGGATGAATATCTGAAGACTGAGGGATATGTGGATGTGGCATCTGACTAGAAAAGAAATTAAAGATTGGGTACCTCTAAAAGAGAGAGAAATCGTTGTAAAATAAAACAAAAATCCGCACATGTCAACCAAGAAGTGGTTGCAGAAGTATATTTTTATATATCAACATGAGATATTTTTCTCAGCGTTCGCTAACAAGTCGCATGAGTGGCTATCAAGACTAGCTGAGAATTAGACCGATTTTAAGCATGAAGAGCGTACTACATGGAGCCCAGAGTTTATTAAGCAACTCAAGGTGACTAATTACAAGATCTCAAGGGTTGTTGATTATTGGATCGATATTATTCTTGGAGACATTATTAATCAGTTCACAATTGATACATACATGTTCTATAACGAAGCTGAGCATAAATTTTTCAAGGGTCTGCGAGGTAAGTACTTAAACTCTTTAAAGTTGTGGATTAAGATGTTGTTATGTGAGAAGGTTGTACTGCGCATACAATCATATTAATGTTTTAGGGACATAAATCTGGAGCTACGCGAAGTGGTAAAAGATTCAGGGTAGATCATGACAACTACATTGAGACTGAGTATAGTCCCTTATTTGGATCTAAGAACAAAGAAGAAGAAAGTAACCTTTCAACGCAAAAAGTGTGTCGTAGTTAGACTTAGGGGATCATCAAGGTGGATCTGGGATTCCCCAGCCTCCCACTCCCATCACACTTCCTCCCCATCCCGATATTATCCCTCCACCTTCACCTTTAGCTCCACCTCCCTCATTTAACATGGCTCAAATAGAAAAGATGCATGTTTCTAAGGGTCAGGGATCAGAGGATCTTGAACAATTTTGGTTTGTTGCAGAAGAAGTATGGAGATCATAGCAACGCACTAATGAAGATATAAATAAAGCTAAACGTGTCACAACACTGCAAGAAAGAGCCATTTCGTGGTATATTAAATACTCTGTGATACATTAAAATGCAACATTGGATGATAAAAAGGTAGCAATGAAAGAATAATTTAAAAAGAAAAAATCGTAGTCACAATGTATTAAAGAGATAAAAGAAATCAAGAAATTGTTAACTGAATCTGTGTGGGAGGTAGATCAAAGATTCATTAGAAAAATTTTGAGGTCTAAAATGGGCCTGCTAAGAAAAATTTACAACCAAAATCAAATTTATAATAACCAATAGGATTCAAAATGATGATGTCAACCATTGGGGATGATCCACCATTTTTGGGTTTAAAGAGTAAAAATATTAAAAAATAATAGAATAATAAAACTACTTTTTTCAACTTGTATTTTCAACTTAGCTACCTAAGTTTTTACGCAAATTTAAAGTGAGAGTACTAGTTGGATGCAAAATTTAATTCTCATCCAAGGAGTACCCATAGTTTCATACTTTCGATGGACCCTGCTACACGAAAAATGAGAAATACATGAAAAAAAAATGTGATTTCAATAACATTTTTTTATGTATTTCTCATTTTTTTTAGCAGGATCCATTGAAAGTATGCAACATGGGTACTCCTTGAATGAGGAATCAAATTCTTCATTGAACAAGTTTTCCCAGTCGAAATTTGAGTAAACCCATAGGGAGATAAATTGAAAATACAGGTTGAAAATGTAGTTTTTTGTTTTTTCCCTCTAAAATTTGATGATGTAATCTAATATTATTTTATTATTACCACTATTATTATATATTTTCCTTAGTATTCCCATTTTAGACCTCAAAATTCACCTAATGCAAGATGCTACTAAGCCAAATTAGCTTCCAGATGCCTGATGAACAACACAAAGAGTGGTTTATAGTTTTGTTATTACCACATCTTAGACTGCATTATCACAGCAAAAGATCACAACCCAAGACGAAGCTTTGGAAATTGTGATGAAACTAGAAGCTTCATCAGTATGAAATACCAATATAGGGGTTTGGCATATCTAGACCCAGTTTTCAAGCTTACATATGGAGCTACAATACTTGAAGAAGGGAAAATAAGTGCATTCTTACATGAGATTAGAATTCTGGTATATCGAATGTAAGGAAAAATGAAATTATAAATTTTCCTATATTTAGAGATTACATCAATAGTGATGGACCTAACCCATTAAGCCCAACCATAAGTGTATGGTGTGACTTATTTAAAGTATCAGGTCAGTGCCCCACAAAACATTTTCATAGGGTGAAAAAAAATGTGCAAACACAAAAAAATTGTTTTATAATTTTTGTAGCTCGGAGGGACATGATAATAGGAATTGTTTCAACTATGATTTGATGATGCAACAGACTCCCAGGGCATGAAGAATTCAAGCTAAAGGTTTCGAAGATCATGGTTCACCCACAACATGCAAAGGATTCCAAGGTAGAGGTTGAGGAAGAGGAGGAGGTACTCGGTGAGGTCGAGGTCAAATTATATGTTATAACTGTGGTTAGAGTGGAAAGTTTTCCAGAGATTTCCATAATCCCGCTACCATATCTTGTAAGTATTGTATGACATTCGATCAAGAGATAGAATATTGTCCCGTGTTATTAGATAAAATGCAGGAAAAATGAAATCAACATCCTACTCAGAACCTACAGATGATTAGGGATGAGCCTCGTGAAGAAGATAAACGTGTAAACATAGTAACGAGGAGTGGTGCAACCACAAGAGAAGACAAAGCTGAAGGAAAAAAACATATGGAGCATACATTGGTTAGGAAGGCTGGATAAAAGAATATTGGGTTAAATTTACAGTGAGAAAGGGAAACCTTCATGGAATCAAATAAGAGTTTTATGAGCTCTAGATCTTTGGCATTGACAGTGCAGACGCAACTAATCTCGCAAAAGAATAAACCCAAGGAGGTTATTGCGATGAAGGAATTTGATCCGACCATTCTAAAATCATTTGTGCAGACCTGTATGAAGCTACTAAGGGATAATTATTTTTTTAAAGGATTGCAAGAGTTGATTGACAACTGCATTGGGAAAAGAGGAACCACATCTTGAAAAACGCAAAATAAATAAATTGTAAATAAATAAGAAGAGAATAGGAACGTAAATGCGGTTAGCTACGTAGATAGGAGATTATGAGATGGATCAAGTGATTCTTGATTTAGGATCAAATTCAAATGTGTTACAAAAGCAGACATGGGAATGAATGGGATGAACAATGTTGTAATGGTCACCAATTCAACTAAGAATGGCCAATTAGCAAAAAAATATTCCTATGGGTCGATTGAAAGGCATTGTTGCAGGAATTGATGGAGTAAGTGTGTTGTTAGACTTTGAAGTCATTGAGATTGTGGACAACAAAAATTTGTATCCTGCACTACTTGGATTTGATTGGGACTATGATATGGACGCCATAATCAATATGAAAAGTAGAAAGATGGTATTTGAGAAGAATTTCACAAGACTCATTGTTCATTTGGACCCCTCTGAAGTAGCACGATATATAAAACCTGTCCATAATGAATATGGTGATGAATATTTTGAAAATATCAATAAGATAACTACGCAGGACGAAGATTGGATCAACTCCACTGCCTATGGGAGGATAATCTAGGATAAGGATAGCTCATCTATTTAAGACTATGATGAAGAAATGGAGAATTATCAGAATCGATTGCATGAAGTATCTACCAAGCGGTGTCACAAAATTACCATATCACTCTGTTGCATTACATCATAGGTACATGAATTTCCCTATTATGATGGGACTGGAGATTTTAATTTTTTTCTTGATAGATTTGAAGAAGTAGTACTTGAAGAACAAAGGCTTCAATCTCTAGATGTTGTGTTGAGATCTACACCCGTTAGATGGTGGGGTACACATTAGGGAAACATTAGAAGTTGGGGAGAATACATCAGATTTATGCAGATCATAATTGGTCAAGTAAATACTAGACTTGTAGGGAAATATAAAGATTATTGGAATGAAGATACAGTTAGCAACATTGCATAAATGTTAAATGAATATTAGGAGCTATTTCCCACAAATTTCTTTGAACTAAAGGAAATAGTAGGACACCTCATAGTTATGAGAATAAACTTGAAGCTAGATGCAAAGTTGGTGAAACAACGTCGATATAGATTGAACCCCAAATATAAGGAAAAAGTGATGGAAGAATAGGACAAGATGCTTAAGGCTTGAATAATTGAACTTGTGGGGGAATCTGAGTGGGTAAGTCCCATGGTTGTCTAAGAGAAGAAGAAAAAAGGTGATATCAGGATTTGTGTTGATGTAAGGAAGCTAAATGATGGATGTCTGCATGACCCATTCCCTACACCGTTTATAGATGATGTTTTAGAGAGTGTTGGAGGGAAGGAGGCCTACTCTTTTTATAGATGGGTTTTTAGTGTACCATTAGATTATAATTGCACCAGAAGACAGGAGTAAGACTACTTTTGCTATAGAATGGGGTTCCTTTTAGTATACAATCATGCCTTTTGGATTGAATAATGCTCCACCAATATTGTCTAGAGTAGTAGTTGTTGCTTTTAAGGATTATATATATAAGTTCATGGAGGTTTATTTTGATGACCAGACAGTATTTATAATGTTGAAGAAGCATATTGTGAATTTAAGGATGATATTGGACACATGAAGGAAGTATCAGATATTGCTAAACTTTAATAAATGCATTTTTTGTGTACCTTTTTTAATACTATTGCGGCATGTTTTTTGTGTTGGGGTTCCCATGTTTTGGCCAGGTTGGTAAGACCAAAAGATGAGACAACATAGAACCACTTTTAGACCTTAGGATCTAGCCCTCCTAGGTCCAGAGAGGGATCTCTCTATGTTTTCCAAAGGTATATGTCTTTTAAGGCTCAAGGTTCAGATTTTAGGCTAGTTATAGGCTCAAGGTTGTTTGTTTAATTGTTTATGTTTGGTTGTTGGGAATCAGGAAAGAAGGGTCCAATATAAGACAAGGATGGGCAAAGGGGAAATTTAGGGAAAGGTAGATAACTCAGAGAACATCAAGGCCATTGGGCAATGGATTCAAAAAAAGGATTTACTTGTGTTCAATGTGCAAGCTTTCAGTTGGGCTATTCATCTAGAGCATTTGGATCTTAAAGGATGATCGGTGAAATGGAACATTAAGGACTGAAAATGAAAGGAGGAGAAACATCCAATTCTGTCTATAGATCAGGTCATAGGTCATTTAACTCCAGA